>OX336904.1:6228672-6798672 GCA_946959425.1 Argyrosomus regius | reverse complement strand
GGGAATTTCAAATTTTTTTTTCTTTGAAGAAAAGCAACAGTTCTGGATTTTTTTTTTTTTTTTTTAAGATTATTTTTTTGGCCTTTTCAAGCTTTATTTGATAGAGACAGCTGAAGAGTGACAGGAATGCGGGGAGAGAGAGAGAGATGGGGAATGACATGCAGGAAAGAGCCACAGGTCGGATTTGAACCCTGGGTTTCCGCAGCAAGGACTGAGCCTTCGCACATGGGGCGGCTGCTCTTCCAACTGAGCTAAACGCCGCCCCAACAGTTCTGGATTTTGGACAAAGGAAATTGTGACATGTAATTAATTTAAAAAAGTGGCACTTTCTCAAAATGTTGCCCATTTGGACCAGCAGTGATTGGCTGTGATCTATCCCAGAAGGCAGAGAACAAGTGAACAAGGACAGAGCAGAAGTTGAGAAAAAGAGAAACTTTGTTCTTGGCATGGATGGTTGGCTTTAATGACCCAGACACACCAAACAGACTTGAAAGTGGAGCTGACAAAGGACAAGTGATCAAACGCTTTGCTTGCCGTAATGTCTTCTGTTAACCGTCACACTTGAACTCACCACAGAGGCTGCAGCTGATAACTGGCACGCACATGCACGTGTAAAGACAAACTAACTGGCTTACCATTTTTATGCCACTGCAGGTCTCTTTAAATAGGCTTAATGGGCTGCACTGGCCGTCCTTATGGTTTGGGTTATTTAAATTTAATTTTAGCAATATCTAATTTAAGAAATGAATTTCATGAATGTTCCATTGTAATGTCAGGATATAACTGTACGCTGTATCATCTGCCATGGCTCTGCTTCTGGGTTGAATTCTCTCTAGCATGATTGTCTCATCTGCTTGACATCGTGGCAAACCATGCCTCTTGCAGTGATGCTTCAGAGCTTCAAAAGGGCAATAATGTGGCACAGAATGTGGCAGCTTCATGACCTTGAATGGCGACTGAATAGGGGCATCTGCTCATGGGTGTGTGCGGCCATTGCTTGAGTGAAATTGATAAACATATCCAGTTGGGTGCCTCTCTATGAAGCTCCAATCAAACACGATTTGTTGTCATGCCCAGTAACCCTAGGAATTTCTGCACCTCATGATTGAGGTCCAGCACCAACGTGTGAGATTACAATGAAAATCTAGCATGACCAACTTTTGTGCAGGAGTTTGCCAGCCATCACAGACCTACAATCAACATGTTTATTTTTATTATAACAAAACCACACCATTTTCCTAACCCTAAATGTACCATAGTTGCTGCACACAGATATTGTGAGAAAGAAAAAAATGTTAAAAGTGCTGGTTTCACTAAAATTAATTAGTTATCCAGTTATTTGGCATTTTGCTTTATTGGCAGGACAATAGAGTGAGACAGGAAAGACGGGATGACATGCAGCGAAGGGCCTTGCACTGGACTTGATCCCGTACCCCTGCCGTATGGACTCGGCCTTGATTTGAGCCTGTTTTCTTGTCGGCACCATTACAGATGCTGCTGATGTTGCTGTGGACTAGTGCACCGTCAGCACTCGCATGAGCCAAAATAACGGCAGGGAAGATAATTAGAACAAAGCTGACAGACAGCAGTAGCAGATTAGCAGTAGGATCTAACAGAAAAGCAAATGAAATGAACCAAATTGATGTTAAATTAGAACAATTAGAATTCAATTCTTTGGCGTTTGAAATTGTCTTTTTTTTCTGAAAATGAATCAAAAGAGAAAGACCATAATAGTCTGCTCACATAATATCCAATTTAGAGTGGAAAATAAACATGTTATCTAACAGTGACCAGGTACTGTACAACATCATTTATATTTAACTGAATAGAACAAATTGTACTCCACTCTTTCTTTGTTCCTTCTGCACACATGCAGAAGATTGTACATTATGCACTTCAACAGGATACATAAATTAAGCTTTTTCTTTCATTTGACCAGAGTAGTTTGCACGTCCAAAAAAATATCATATTATAAATAAATCTGTCTAGTATAAACTATCCTTCATGTCTCATCATTTCATCTTTTTTTTACTCACGGGGGTCACTTGAGGAGAAATGCAAATGGCTCTTTTCTCCAACTCTGCCAACTTCCCCAACGACCCCAATCACACTCGCCTGGCTCCAAAAGTTGCTCTCTTCTAACTCATGCAGAGAGAGACCCAGTCATTTACAATGGCCCTGACTTCTATTCTAAGTGGATTTGAATGGATAAAAGGGAAAGTCAAGCAATGAAAAGCTGTTAAAAGGTTTCTGTAGGTCACTCCGGCTACATCTGTTTTCCAGCTCACCTTGTATCATGTCAACTGGATTTGTGGAGATTGGAACGAGGTGTGTGTCTCCAAATGTGAGCATGTTCTACACAGTGCCCAGAGGGCGAGATAAGAGGAATATGGATGGTGATTTTTTTTAGGAGGGTGAAATTAAACCTTTTTCCCTCCCCAGTGGGGCTGAAGGAAGTCTGGATTTGTATGGAAATCAGCTGCAGGGAAGTTGTCCTCAGATAGAAGGTCACTGTGTGTGAAATGGGAGTTAGTCTACAGAGGTATATGTTTAAGCTTTGCAGAGGTCATTCGGATACAATGGAAGCCACAAAAAGAAATAGTTACTGATGCAAGACTTGTTTCATTACCGTATAATTTCTCAAGTTAGCTTTTACTGAAGTCAAGCTTGTGCTGTCAGATGGCATCCATACTCTTGTGAATTAAAAGCAGCCTTAGTAGTGGAATGCTTGATCCAAATCATCATGGGGAGAAAACAATAAAAAAGAACAGCGTGTCCTTCACAGCCACAGAGAAGCTGATAATCCAATGTGATGAAAACTAACATATGGTGACTAAAAGAGCAAAAATGCTAGTTTCAGCAGTAAGAGAAAAATGACCTCATGGAGTCGTTTCAGCAAAACCAATAGATTATGAGTTTTATTTGTTCAGAGCAAAGGAGGACATACTGTAACATTCCAAGGAGGAAAGACATTGTGCTTGAATAGGTCAGTAACATCAGACTTTGAGATGAAAGATTGCTGATTGCTTCCAATTTCCTACTGACAATGAACATTAATTTCTTTTAACTATGATCACGATCATTCCCTAACCTTAAAAGGTTATTCTAGCCCAAACAATCATCTCTTTCTATCCCTAGGCCTTGTGCCTGGACCAGTTCACTCCTGACCCAAACCAGACCTTAACCATAAAACATGTCAAATCAGAAACCTTTGTTTTTTGCTATGGCATGTGTTTTAGAAACCACTGAAATATTATGTTTTCCTGCTGAAAGGGGTGTGAGATCAGAAAATGCTTATACTGTATATGTCATTCTGGAAGGCAATTCCAAACAATGTAATCGACTTGTTGAGCAATGAAGGCAAGTCAATTTCTAACATACGACTGCTGATGTTAGGCTTTTGATCTGTCCTCGCCAGAAAAACAACAGAATTGGTCATTTGTTAAAGGGAGGAAGTAGTGGGATTTTGTTAGACCATAGCAAAATCTCTTAGGGCTGATTTAGAACAAATTAGGCGCATGGACGAAAATGCCAGTCCTTCCATTTGTTTAATTGGGGCAAGTTTGTTTAGGTAAAATGCAGTGAACTGCAATGGAGAAGTTGAAATAGAAGCAACTTTTGGAGAAACACAACCCATCACTACAGCGGCTAGTGGAGCATTCAGACTGGTCAAACTACTCCACAGTCAGCCCAAAATAATCACTGAAACCGGCTGGTATCCAGGCAGACCAAACTATAATACTCTACTAGTAATACTCACTGTTGTGTCCACACTTGTTTTAATTTATGTACCCAGTTTTGATCTCTGTGTCTGGTTTGCAGTGTATGCTACAAAATAGCAATTGGGGAGTTGTTTGGGGTGGTTGAATGGGATGGAAGACTGCTGGTTGTTTTGCGTTTCCTATGGCGGTCAACATTGGTTACTTTCTGAAATCAGGTCATTGTGGTTATGTAACCATGAGGCTACCACAGCACTCAAAATTGGTCACTTTTAACCATGATTACAATCCTATCCTAATCCTTAGTCCTTAATCCAAGTATTTTTTTCCCCATACATTAACCATAGAGGTATTAGAACATTGAATCACTGCCATTAGAGCCACCTGATTAGAAAAAAAAGCTGATATGGTTGTTTTGGAACACAATGACAAACAGTGAATAACATTTTCACCAATTGAATTCTTGAAATATTTAAATTTGTCATAAAATAACGACCAAATTCTTCCCTTAGGTAATGAGGTGTACTGTAACAGCTGAGGCGTGGAGTTATATTCATGGTGTCCTCATACAATACATATAATGCATAACTCACGGCCAATCGGAAATGAACATTTTGGCAAAATTTTGCATCCACTAGACATTGCACATTTTAACGTTTGTGTATAATGTCTCAGAAACATTTGGCGCCACAAATCTGCTGAAGTGATGAAGTCAGTACTTCATTTGGCATCCACTTGTCACTGTTTTTGTATTCATGAATGGCCAAGTCCGCCCACACACACAGAAGCTCTTGAGAACAAGGAGATGGACAAAGTGTGAGTGTATATATGTTCAGTGTTCCTCTCTACCTTTCTCTAATGCAACAAAAGGAGCCATCTGTAGCCTTTGTCTTAGTTGGGGGATAAGCCGAAGCCAATCCAGTCCTCTCAGGACTGATCTGCGGTTGGGCTGGCGTCCTCATAATCCTATTAAGAGGGGGTGATTTCTTCAGATCCGACCAGGGGTATGGAGGCAGATAAACTGAAGCTTTTACACAAAGAGACACATGAGAGTTTCACTCTGTTAGAAGATATCAAGCTTTTGTAAAAAATCTGATGAGGGGATGAGCCAAGTACTTGCCACTGAATGTGACTGATAGTTGATTTGGAGTGAGGAGATTGTCCAAATTTAAGGTTTGGTTACAGATCAATACTTGTTTATTAACAATATATCATATGATTATGTGTAATAGAAAAGGGGTCACTTGTAGAGACGGATACACATTTGTGTTATCATGCGACCCTGCGATTCCCCTCCAGCTTACGAAGTGTTTTAGCATCTTTCAGCTTATTGTTTTGGTTCTATGGCCTGCAGTTGTGCTGTTTCTACTAGCTCTTACCGTCGCTGAGTCAAATATTTCTTGCGAGCAGTTAGTGGAAGCCAGGAAAGAGCGAACAGGAGAGTGAATATTGGACATTTGTCAGGTATCCAGAAACATGGCTCCAAATGAATGCTAATGTGAAACTGTGTCTGCTGGATGTGTAAACAGGAAACTGCTCGCTAACACCTGTGCCGTATCAACTTTATAAGGTGGTGCTCTGTCAATGTTGTGTTTACAGCTTGTTTGTCTGTGCCAATGTGGCTGAAAAACATTTAACCCTGTTTTAAATACGTGACAAGGCTTGAAAAATGAATGTCAGTAAATAAACATCTGCTCACTATCAGTGAGAAATCTAAAATACGTTAAGTAATAAGTGTTTGCACAAGAAATTTTTCAGAAAATGATCAGTGAACAAGAGGTTCATCTTCATAAGTCCCATTTGAAGCAGTTCATACTGTTTGCAAATAGTTGGTCTGTATTATGTTGTTACTATGTTGTACATTTTCTATGTTACTTGACATACATTACATTTTCTCATAACACTCCCATAACACTCACAATATGGTTGGGATCTCTTTCCTCAGACGTGGGTAGCATTAAATTTAAGGTTTTTCCCTTCACACTTAAGTAAAATAAACTTTTTAAAAAAACTAATAATGGGTTATGAAAGCCAACAACTTCAAATAATTGTGGACATACTCAAAATTTATGTCACTGAATAATTTCTGGAAAGAAGCTTTAAAATGTTTCGGCACATGATCAGGGTGAAAGAGGTTGTTCTCCGAGAAAACAAAGGCAGTGAACCCTGCAAGAGGTCGACTTTTGACAGCTGTGTGTGAAGGAGTGTGTTTTTGAGAAAAGACCAGCAAGGTGGTGGTGTGGTGTGTGAATGTGTGTGTGTGTGTGTGTGTGCACGTGCATACATGTCTGTTATTGTTTTCTGACCTTGGTGTCAGCTGATTCTTCTCGTGTGCGCATGGAGTTTCTGTCACATGCTGCTCAGCATAACCGCTCTCTCTTACTCTTATTCTCTCTCTCTCTCTCTCTCTCACACACACACACACACACACACACACACACACACACACACACACACACACACACACACACACACACACACACACACACACACACACACACCCTGGGGCTTCAGCTGCTGACTGTAAGCAGGGAGGCAAATGGACAAAGATGAGAAGATCATAATAGTGGAATTAATAACAAATAGTTGAAGGCTGAAGGCAGGGTGGCTGTTCTGGGAACAGACTGGTATGATCCTCCTGAAGAAATATTTACCACACAGTAGGATGAGAGCCAGCTCTCTCTCTCTCTCTCTCTCTCTCTCTCTCTCTCTCTCACACACACACACACACACACACACACATGCTCTGAAGCTTTGCATGATCATCACAGCATATTTTCACTCCTAAGTGGAAAATAACATTTGAGGGGCTGCTGAGTGTGTATAATCTTACACTCTGCATGTGTGTTCCCATTTCTTTTCTCCTGCTGTTCTCTGCAATGTACAAGTCACAGTTACATTACATTCAGTCCAATTCGGACCACCTGTGCTGTTCCAACATTTATAATTGTGTATATTGTGTTTTACTTTCATTTAATATTGCTATCGCTATCATAGTTGTTACGCTTGCTTCCGTGTAGAGAGTTAGATGAGTGGATTGATACCACTTAGCTTATCCTAAAGGCAAAGGGGAAAAGAGCCTGCATTTGCCAGCCAATAGTGACTCAAAGATGTCACTGCTCCAGGCAAAGGAATATTCCAGCACACAACACCTCATAAAACCACATTTTTACACTTTTTTTTTTTTTTACATGGATTAAATAAATGGGAAATAACATGTTAATTAGTGAGCTTTAAAGGTGCTGGTAGGTGGATTTTATTACCTTTGGACACAGCCAAGCTAGCTGTATCTTCCTGTTTCCAGTCTGTATGTGATGCTAATCTAACTGGCTGATGGCTTATGCTTCATATTCAGGCTTTGTCAAACCATGTGTCTTTCAATGAAGGTAGAAAACTTCAAACAGGAATCAAAATTGGTTCAAGGACTCTAGGGATCTAAGGACTCCGGACAACAACAGACCAAAGTGACACCTTTGAATAATCACTGTAAAAACAGAGAGACACCATGATGGAGACGCAGCCCCTCTCACATGCCAGTGGTATTACTGGTGGTTGTGTTTCTTAGAACTCCTTCACATGTTGGTGGGTTGGGGTTTCCCATTTTTCCACTTGCATTTCACTCTTTCCACAATCTGCCACTGCAAGAAAATCTCTCAGAGTTTTCACCTCATCTGTGCTGAAAGAATAGCAGAAGAATTTTTTTTTTTTTTTTTTTTTTTTGGTGCTGCTTCAACACAAAGTAGAACAGACATCAGTAGAAGCTGCCAAATGTTTACACTAAAATCAAGTCATCAACCAAGTAAAATCAATCATCAACCAAGCTTTCTTTCCGGAAGTTAGATGAGAAGATCACTCTCATGTCCAGCATAGACACTGGAAATAGGGGGAAACAGCTAACCTGGCTTTGCAGGCTATCTATTTCCCCCTGATTTTCAGGCATATTAATTTAAGCCAGTGGCTCTCAAACTCTGGGGCGGTCACCAAGCCACTGCAGGGCTGTAGATAAGAGATGAAGAGTTTGATGATGCTATCGTGCTAACCTTTATTTCACTGAAATTCAGCTTGAATCCTTTTCTCTTAAGTGCATCCCCTATCACTGTTAATGACTGATAAAAATTGTGGTGTGGGGAGCGTGAACTTTTTTCGACATGACAGAAAAAGTCTGAGATAAGCTGATCATCAAACTTGATACTGATTGGACAGATGTGAGAGTGGTATTGATCTTATGATTTACCGAAAAATGTCTATAAACTATTCCTTTATTGTAGCAGTGAGTTATTGTTAAAATTCTTGTCTGCACTCAGCAACTTTAATGCCAGAAACCAGACATAACGGTGCTAACACTACAGCAATGGGTCCTGTTTTAGTGCCATAAATTGTCAGAACAAGGTTATGAGGGGGAAGCATTAATCTTTAAAATGTGATTGTATTGTCAAAAGGTAATGATTTGAGGTAAGCTCTCCAAAATCCCCCATTCATAGCTGTATGCCTTTAAAAACTGCACAGTTTGAGCTGCTTTCAGAGGCTCTGTGGATCTCACTCTGCACACACAAAGTGCCAAGTACAATTTAGGAAAATACTTTTTAAATAACCAGAACTGGAGGTGGGAGAACCGTTGGGAGCCATGTGAGGTGAGAGTGGTGGAGTGTGGAACTTGGCAGAGATCTGTCCCGGCACACCGAGCTGCCAGGCAGCCGGAGGGGGAGGCAAACCTCCACGTGAGGTGCCACACACACTGTAAACACACAGGCATGAACGCTGAAATAGACACACAAACACAGTCTATTAACAATCTGCATGTAGTTATCCTCTTCACACATGTACAGTACCTACACATAGACAGGTAAAGCACTGATATAGGACACATGCATGTAAGGACACACTCAAACATGTGTACAATATGTAACCATGTATTGTAAATGCATTCAATGTGCACCAATATTGACACACATAATTCACTATAATGTTGAATAAAACATGTAACACATGACAAATGGCCTCAGCATGCACCTTAACTCATAAATACTTGGGTATTTTTCCATCTTCATGTTTACCAATATTCCCATGTAGATCAAACAAACGGCTTCAACATCATTACATACAGTATAATGAGGATAAGGTTACTTGTTAGTGCTTTTAGGCTGTTTTCTCTCTGGGTTCATTTGGTTGAATCCCAACCTGAGTTTGATATTCCGCCCTCCCTCTAAACGATCTGCTTTCGTAATTTTTTTTTGTTGTTGTGATCTGGGGTACATTTACACAATGCTTTCATTATCAAAGTGCAGGTGTTTGATAAGAGCCTTATTTGACGTATGCAGGGAAAATGGAGAATAATGGCGAGTGGAGCCAGATGTGCATGACTGAAGTCAAACCGTACAGGCTTCGATGAACAAAAAAACTACCTCATCTTATACCACTTGCCCGGGAAGAAAACAACAACAACACGAGAGGCATGAAATTCATCTTGCATGCTATTCGCTGTTGAGACGTCTGTGAAGCATATTATGCTGAAAATGGAGCCTGGTAAAGCACAAACAAATCGTACACTTAAAAAAGCTTAAATATGATCACATTTTTAGGAGAACTAAAACTTGAAACATAATTAGTTGGGCCCTTGCTGGCAGTGAAAACAAGCTACAAACATAGAATTGCCATATTATCACCATATAAAGTTTATATGGAAAACCCATCCAGCTGAAACATAGAATTATGAACAGTCATGTTTCTGACCATCTGACAAATTCAAAACGCACCTCTTAGCTCCGTTTTGGTTTCCAGGAACTCTTGAAGGAAATATCTGTATCTTTAGCATGCTCACCAGCTCGTTGCTAACTTTTTCTACTGTTTGGTGCTGAGCAGGAAGTGTACAGTGGGTTAATATTAGCCTTGCTACTGAAACGACGCTAACAAGTGCGGAGGCGGAGAGCACAAAAACATTAGTTTGTTTTGATCGACCATGAAACCAAAACAATGAGCATAAAGAAGCTAAAATGCTCTGTAGGAGTTGACAGAGTCAGGTGAATTCACATGCAGTTACTATAAAAGTATTGATTAGAGCAGCTTTAAAATCACAGTGGAAAATTAGCCTGTGAATATAAACCCCCTTTATTTCTGTGATGTTTAGCATGTCCGACATCCATCTGCGAGTATAATGAGCCATTCAGCTGCAAAATAAGATATAAAATCCATCATGGAGACAACCATTATCTTACCAGAATAACTGAATCAACCAATGTTGTGGGTTTCATGTGTGAAGGGAGCTATAGAGTAACATCGTTTGCATCCATAGAATACAAAGAGCTTCATCAACTCACTTTGTCAGCGTGTGTAATGACTCTTCATATGTTTATGCGTGGCCGATGTATGGACGGGCGGACACATGGGTGGGCCGTCAGTACAGCTGATTGACAGAAGCACAAATAAACTAACAGGCATGCTCCCCCTGAGAGTGTTTGATTGACGGATGGATGTCTAGAGGGGGTCTTTGTATTCAGTGCTCTCTGCTGCAGCTGCCACATCTAAGCTACTTAGTGCACTGACACACACCACGCACACACACACACACACACACACACACATACATGTATATACAGTAAATACAAACACATTTAGATGCAAACACAAGACATGTATGTGTGTCACTGACACATTTACACACACACACACATGCATAATAACACACACTATTAACTTGGTCCATGCATAATGCAGTAGCACGCGTGTGTTTACACTTCATCTAATCAATACGTTTATGAAAAGCTTCCACCGTACATCTAACACACACACACACACACACACACACACACACACACACACACACACACACACACACACACACTCAAATATGTCACAACAGATCCACATGGGATGGACCTCATCTGCGTCCAGTGACTAACCGGTATACCTTCACAGATGATCAATCAGATGCATGACCGTCAGGTGAGGTCGCTGTGTGTGTGTGTGTGTGTGTGTGTGTGTGTGGCCCTCCCCCTACCATGCACACACACAAACAAAAACGCACAAACTGGCCTTTGACCTAGGTGTAATAAGGTCCTCTGAGCGGAGCCAGAATGGGCCGTAAATGCCACTGAACGCTGACATTCTCATCCTCTGTGAGGTTACCAAGAGGCCAGAGAGAAAGACAGAGAGAGAGAGAGGGGAGAAGACGAAAAGTGATGATGGAGGGATGGTTAGGTTGACCTTTAGCCTGGTAGAAGATTGACTGAATGCATCTGTACCATGCTATAAACTCACAGTGTCCCCTTTGCTTCTGGCCTTGTAAAATCATGCTACCATCAAGCCAATAATAGTTACTCTTGCAAATTACAGTCCAGGGGCAATTGATGTATATTAATGTGCATGTTGGAGATAACCTTGCAGTCCACTGTTAAGGCACAATAATAAAACAGCCTTTAGGAATCAGCTTGTCATTGACTAAATGGACTTCAAGTGTCACTCCCACTTTAAAAAATTGGGTGAATTTCATCCAAAATGAAATGGAAGGACAAGCCTGTTCAGGTTTTCTGTCATCTAGGTCATGTGATGTCATGTAGATGTAAAACAAAAAGCAGCTGGGCTGAATTACAAGTGTAGCCGCTCTTGCTTAACGACTGCGTCATGGACTAAAACTACAGTTTTAATGTTCCAGGGTGTCTGTCTGAGATTTTTCTCAGGTCTTTGAAACCAGAAAGATGGCTAATTTAAGGCTTTTTTCAGGTGAACTTGAGGTATTTTCAGTAATCTGTGTCAGTGTGTGTATGTGTGTGTGTGTGTGTTTGTGGCACATGAGCAGGCTCAGTAACCATGGAAACCTTTCAACATCAAGTTGACCCCTGATTGTCTTGGCAGTTGATGTCATTTCATGGTTACTGACTCGGTGTGAGTGTGTGTGTGTGTGTGTGTTAGGGGGTCACCAGTGGGCGATAAAGTTGTCAAGCAGAGTTAAAATCATTGACGATAACATCAAAGGAGAAGCTTGAACTCCCAGGGTAAAAATATATATATAAAAAGTTTAATTTACAATTGATTTGAGACGTGAAAAATGCCACAAATGACAATTGGTAATGGATAATGTGTTGTACTATTGGTTTTAACAGGATTTGTAATGACATAGTTGTTTTCCACCCAGTGAAAAGAGTTTGTGTTGCAGTCTGGACTGGTTTTGGCTTTCACCATCACATGTCTTCTGATGATTGGTCCAAGCAATAAATTAGCTGTGGTAAGCTTTAACCTTGCCCTGCAGGAGATAAAAAGCTGAAATCACGCCAGAACATTGAAGAAAGACCACAATTACACCCTTAATAAAATTAGAGGTTGTAGCTTTGTGATTTAAGATCCCAAAGAAACCAGTTAGAATTATGTATTTTGTCAGAAAGTAGATTGGACGTGCTTGTTATGCTCACAGAGAACAGTATTCATGCTAAACACCCACAGCTAAAACGTAATAAAAAATTTTAACTCCACACCACAGTGACACATTTTGGTGTTGATCTCTTAAAGGAACAGTTTGGTATTTCAGAAAATACCCCTATCCATTTTTTATTTTTTTTTGCTGAAAGTTCAAAGAGAAGGTTGATACCATTATGATACCTGCACATTAAATATAAAGCTACAGCTAGCAGCCAGTTAGCTTAGCGAAGGAAAAAAAAGGCTGAAAACAGCTAGCCTGAGTCTGTGCAAAGGTAATAAACACTTTTTTTTTTTTTGTATAAATTAAACAAATAAAATTACGTTATTAGTAAGCAAACCACCATGGCTATGAAGTGAGGCCAATGCGGAAGTGCCAAAAACTGCAGTTCCCTGAACGAACATTTGAGGGCGGCTACAGAATCTCCATAAGCCCCAATGTTAAAATGTCCAACTTCACAGCAGAAATAAACATGTTTACAGCCTGGTACAAAAACAGTTTTGGTCTCTATAATTAATTTCCCCGTTCATGACAACTGTACTGAGTCTGAATTTGTTTTTAACTCTTTTAGATTAGCCAGCAGAGGCAGGACTGCCAAGATGAGCTTCATAGCCGCTCACGGACACTATGTCCGTGTTTTATATAGTTTATGGTTATTAGTGAGCTAGAGGTGCTGGTAGGCAGGTTTTGTTAGCTTTTGATAGAGCTATAGTCCCTTTTTTCCAGTCTTTGTGTGAAGCTAAGCTAACTGTGTTCTGACTTGACATTCAGTGTACAAAAAAGAAAGATCTTTTCTAAATGTAGGGTGTCCATGATTCACTTTCTGCATTTTACTCCTACTGCTTACAGTCTTATATTTATGTAGCTTATGTTACCACCATTTTTAAGCGTTCTTAAAATGGAAGACATTTTCTCCTTCGTCTTTTATCATTTCTATGCCAAAATAAACTGAAAGAAAATCTAAAATGATATTACAGTAAATGCTAACCGTCTCCGTATAAGTGGCAGCTGATGTACAGCCTTCTCTCGACTCCGCTGTGGCAAACCAGTGGTTGAGAATCATCCGCTGCCACTAAGTGACAGACTGCGGCTGGTCTGCTTGGCAGGAGGAAGAGCAAAGATGGACACTCACATCTCACTGCCTGCCAGCCGCACCGCAGGAGTCGTCTGCTGTTAATAGGCTTGAGCCACACACATGTTGGAGAGGAGCCTTTCCACGTGCACTCAGATAAAGGTGTGTGATGCAAACATGCAGTATTTACACACAGACAATGCAGATACAAACGGGCCAAAACACACACAAGTAATGCACGTCATTACATAGAGAAGTTGCATGCCACACATGCACATTTAACAAATGCATGTCAGACACAAACACATGTAAATATACACACTCCACAGGGGCTGTCTGGTGTAATAAGACTTGTGCAGTTATTAGTCACGCTATACTGTGGCTACCGCAGTGTTTGGATTAGAGCTGGCTCATATGGATGGATCATAGTCTTAACTTAAATGACTTAGATTTAGGCATGGACTATTAAGATGGCCTTATATGGACATCACACCCGGCTCGTGCCACTGATCTAATGGACCCAAACAAAGTTAAAGCCATCGGCAGTCATTTGATCCTTGCACATGCAGCGTGCAAAATGGTCGTCTAGTCTCGAAGGGTCTTTGTCACCAAAAAAAATTGAATGCACACATTGATTTATTTTTTCTTTATTTGAATTTGTCGCTCATCCCTGTCATTAAAAGATGACAACACAGCATGATATATGTTTATTCGAAAGGATAACATTGATGTAATCTGTCAGAAATTACTGTCACCTTTTGATCTTCACATCATAAAAAGCAGTCATAATGTTCTTAGATGGGCTCAATTAGTTGTAGTATACGCTATATATACGGCCTTAAAGCTATACCCAGAGGCCTTTTTACTGTCATCAAAGGCAGATCCCATGGTGTGTCTTTTATCCTCTGTCATTTACAGAATTACAATCCTCTTTCATGGGGACATAATAATATTACAGGGAGTATCAAGTTCATGCATACGCTCACGCAAAAAAGATGCCGTGCTTTTCTTTCCACAATTTGGAGTGTTATTAATTTTTTACGCAACCTTTGCCTAACAAGCCCGGCCCCATTCAAGTACAAATTCTTATTAGAAACGACAGCCTGGGAAGGAAAACAAATAGGCACGGAGGAAGGGATTTGGCTGAGGGGGATGAAAAAGAGAGAAAGAGAGATGGATGGGAACAGGGGAAGAGGAAAAGAATCGTGACTACAACACCAGCGAACAATGAAATGTGACCAATGTGCCTGGCTGTGGCAGTGAAGTCACAGGGCACTGCAGTGAGGAGGAGGAGGAGGAGGAGGAGGAGGAGGAGGAGGAGGAGATGTGTCATGTTGGAGGCAACAATGTGAATATCAACTCATTTTTTAAGGCACACATATGAAGAATATTTCTCACAATAAATCTCTTTTCTGTGTCACTTTCATGAAAAAAAATGACTATTGATTAATCTATGAATCCCTGGGATTCACAGCAGTCTCAAACAAAAGCCGTAAACAGGAAGAGGACTGGATTTATTTCAGGACTTATTCAATAATCACATGATTATTTTCTCTATTGATTGATTCAAGCTAAGTTTCTTTTGTCTCACCAAGAGTCTAAAACCCACAGATATTTAGTTTTGACAAAAGAAAACATTTGAGAAGCTAGAACTAGTTGGTCTGTTATTATTTGGTAATTCAACAGTGATTGAGATTATTAATCAATTATCAAAAAAAAGAGATTTATCTGGGTTAGAACTTGGATTTTAGATTCAATTCACAGTGCACTTCCTTGAATTATGTTCCTTTTCCTTTAAAGGACCAGTGTATAGGATTTAGTGGCATCTAGGAGTGTAGCTGGACTGCAATCATTTCACCCTTTCCTTTCTAGTATGAAGGATGGTGCCTATCAGGTTTGACATGGTGCACTGCAGATAAAAAAAAAAGGCTCAATGTAAGGTAACAAAAACATAACAGTTTAAATTTTCAGGTGATTATACACCAATAAAAACATAATTATGCATATTATATTCCAATTCTGCCATATTCTGGACACACTGGTCCTTTAAGAGCACCATAAAGATGCATGAATTGGACACTATAAGCTAACCCTGCGCCCCTGCCTCTGACTGTACCTCACTTAGGCCTAAAAAACTGATAATATACTGTGATATAAGAAAATTGACATGACGTGATGGATTTCATTTAACTGTACCTAACACAAAACACATAAACGCAGAGGATTTGTTTGCAGTATTCATGGCTATCACATAAGAAATTCCTCAAAATTAGTTCTTGCTCTTCTTTCAGTATCTTTCTGCCTCCTACCCATCCTTTACTGAGCACTCAAGGTTTAATCATAACATGAAAAGGCAAACACGAGATCACTTAGTGTCTTGTGAAGCCTCTGGGACACACACTCACACACACACGCACACAGAAACACATGGAGACACTTGACACAAGCCTAACGGACCGTGAAACCCTCATTGAATGATTCTTGGTAACAGATATACAGTATATAAAGAGTTTCTCATGTGTTGATCACCACCACTAGCTGGAGGATGTGAATTCTTTACAGGTTTCCAGTTATAATAGTGATGTGTTGACAAAACATCAGCTCTACCAACAAAGCTCTTCGCAGAAATTGATTGTCATCAGTTGAATCCATCTGTCTGCTGACGCAATAGGAAAAATGAGTTTCAGAGAAGGGCCTACTTTCTTGATACAAACTCTGTTTGATTGGTTAGCATGCAATGATTTAAGTTCATATTACTAACTACAGTATTTTACACTCATTCATTGATTAATCTGAGTAATTGGAAGGAATATATACAGTATTTACAGGATGATGTATTTCCATCCATCCATCCATCTTTATCCCTATCCAAGGTTGAATCACGGTGGCAGCAGGCTTAGCAGTGCGTTCCAGATGTCCCTCTCCTCAGCAACACATTCCAGCTCCTCCTGGGGGATCCTGATGCGTTCCCAGGCCAGATGGGCTATGTAGTCCCTCCAGTGGGTTCTGAGTCTGCCCCGGGGTCTCCTACCAGTTGGATGTGCCCGGAACACCTCCAAAGGTAGGCGCACATCTTAATCGGATGCCCAAACCACCTCAGCAGGCTCCTTTTGATGCAAAGGAGCAGCAGCTCTACTTCGAGCTCCCTCCTGATGTCCAAGCTCCTCACCCTATCTCTAAGGCTGAGCCCGGCCACCTGCCAGAGGGAGCTCATTTCGACCACTTGTGTCTGCGATCTCATTCTTTCAGTCACTACCCAAAGCTGATGACCATAGGTGAGGGTTGGAACATAGATGGACTGGCAAATCCAGAGCTTTGCCTTCTGGCTCAGCTTCGTCTTCCCCACAACGGTCCAATACAACGTCCACAATACTGTTGGCAACGCAGTGATGCAATAAGTTAATTGTGTAATTCCTTGAATGGTCTACACATGTAATCTTTACTTTACAGCTGTGGTGTTGAGAATAGAAGAATTACAGCTGAGTTTAAGAAATGAGGCAATCAGTCAGCTTGGACTGCAACTACTATTAATTCAAATGATTGATTATCTCATCAATAAAACATCTGTAAACTGTGAAAAATGGCTTTATCTGAAAATGCATAGATATTTAATTAACTTCTATGATGGGCATTTTTGCTTGAAAATCGTCAGTTTATAGGTGATGAAAATAGTTGCTAACTAATGAATTACTGCAGCTCTACAATCAACCAATTATCAAACACTCACTGAATCCATCCATCCATCCATCTATCTGCTTTAAATGAAGCAGTGTCTTTGTTTAACTTGAACTGAAGGGAAAGCCAGAACATAAAGCGATCATGTTGCTCTCTCTTCTCGCTGCTGTCCTCGGCTAACCCCACCCTGACTGCTCCCAGTACTCCACCTAATGCTGCATACGTCTGTATCCCTTTGTGTGTGTGTGTGCACATGTGCATAGGGGCGTGTATCTGCTGCATCGTATGCAGTGCTTGTGTTGGCACAGATGCTTTTGAAAAGAACTATTGCTCAAACGTGATTGACCGCAAAATCTATATTGTGACTTGGATGTACACATAATTTGACATGATTTGAATCATATTAATAGTAGTTGTAGAGCACAATGGCGCCAATATGCTATGCAAATTAGATGAATTGTTCAGGTGAATGTGTGCTCTGGTGAGACAAAGAAAAATCGAAGTGAATGGCAGTGCCACAAGTTCTATAACAGATTCTTTGAGTGTAACCGTTGAACTTTGGCGTGTGGAGGTGTGCGTGCAGTATATATTTCTGGGGTTTGCTGTCTGGCTCTGTGCTTTGTTATTGATATGACATTCCCTCCTGCATGCTATATCTGTTTTGGTGTGTATGTGTGTGTGTTTGTGAGCTGCGTCAGGGACAAAGAGTTCACACTGCAGCAATGCTGTCTATCTCCTTCCCCTCTCCATCTCCTCTCCCACATCCCTCCCTCCCTCATTCCGCATCCGTCTCCATCTCTCTCTCTCTCTCTCTCTCTCTCTCTCTCTCTCGTCTTTTCTTTTTTCCCTGGGATGCTGTTTCCTTCTCCTCAAGCGATCTCCTCTCAGTATTTCTGACTGTTTGGATGCACAGTGCGTCTCTCTCTCTCTCACACACACATACACAGTTTGGGGTTAATATGCTGTCTGTACATTTTGTGCCGCATGTGCCAGCCCGCTTGTTCAAAACGACAGCTAAGTATTTGATCAAATGTGTTAACACAGAAGTAATTTCTGTCTTCATGTGGATAATTCTAGCATTTTGGGGTGTACTGATCTCTCAATATAACAGTTCAATATAATTCAAAAAGCTACCTTGTACAGTACATGCAGGTATGTTTGTGTAGCTTTCTCTTTGACATTTAACGATCTGCGTGCACGTGTCTGTGTCCATCCTTTTTATTTCCAGCTGTTCTGCCTCCATCTCCTCATTTGACCTCTCTGCCTCTCCCCTGCTGTGTGTGTCTCGCTCTCCCTTTGCCTCTCCATCTCTTGGCAGTATGTGTCAGATCCTCCCACATTGTGTGTGTAGTTTACCCTCTGTCTGCCTGTGCATGAAGTGTGTGTGTGTGTGTGTGTGTGTGTGTGTGTGTGTGTGTGAATGGAAGTCAATGCAATGTCCTAACAAGGATAGCTGTGTAAACTTATGTGTGTGTGTGTGTGTGTGAGAATGTTTGATGCATCCTCTTTTTTTTTTATTTTTTTTTTTTAAAGCTGTCGGGTCTTCCTCCGACGGAGATGCTTGATGTGTGTGAAGCTGTTTGGTACTGATGTCCGCTTGTGATGTACACTCTGCACAGTATGTGTGTTTGTGTGTGTGTGAGAAAGAGAGTGTGTGTGGGTGAGTGTAATCTATAAACGGATATAGAAATCATATAAAGGTTTTCTTTTGTCTGGAGTCTACATTCCATTTTTTTTATAATCTACTCGCATCCAGGTGTGTCAACAGTGTGTATTGGGTGTGTTTGGCTCTGACTGTGTGTGTGTGTGTGTGTGTGTGTGTGTGTGGGTACAGGTCTGCAGTGTGTAGACATACCTGTGTACATTGTGGTTTAGCACGTGTGGTGTGTGTGTGTGTGTGTGTGTGTGTGTGTAGACAGGGAGGGAAGCAGACAGTGCGAATGTGACTTGAGTGTCGGGAACACAGAGTTCAGACTACTGCGTCATCCCTCCCTGTACCCCCCTGTCTCTCCTTTCCCTCCTCTTTTTGCATCCTTCCTTTCTTTTTCCTCCTCTTCTTTTCCTTTCTCTCCTTCCTTTCTTTCCTCCCCTTTTCCTCTCCTTCCTCCTCCTTATCCATCCTTGCTGCCGTTTCCCCTTCCTCTTCTCTACCTCTGATTTATTCCACTTCCTCCTACTCTATCTCTTCTTTTCCTTCCCTGCTCATCCCCTCTTCCACCTCTCTCTCTCTCTCTCTCTCCACTCTCACCACCTCCCTCTTTGTCTTTCCTTCCGTCTCTCCGTCTGAGGCGACCCACTCAGACGTCGATGAATAATTCAGACTGTGTTGCACTGCAGGTTTTCCCCCTCTCCGCCCCCGCACCTCCCCTCTCTTCCTCTCTCCCTCGCTGTTCCTCCTCTGCATCATCCCTCCATCCTCCCTTCTTTTCTGCAAAAACTGGAGAATTATCTGAAAATTCACCCATATTTGGTTATTTCTATCTCTAATTCTCTTGACTGAGTGTTTGATTCTTATTTTTTGGATAATTTATTGACCAGATTTGAGTGTGTTAACGTGTAAAAAAATAAAGAGAAAGGCAGAAATCCCCTTTAGTGTTTAGTATTCTGCAGCTCATTCTGCAGGGGGGTTCTGGGTGTGTGGTGTCTCCTCTCTCTCTCTCTCTCTCTCGCTCCCTCTCCCTCTCTCTCTTTCACACACTTTCAGAGGAGGTGCCATACTCACGCTCAACAGTTGGGCTCTCCCATTACTCCTCCCAACCTCACCACACACACACACCTCCATCGGCATCACCCCTGCTCCCTCTCCTCTATCTATTTCCCGTTACTACTACTGATTTGTGTTGAAGTGGGGGAACTCAAGGGATATGAGGCGGAGGAGGTGGAGGAAGGATGGAGTGGTGGAAGGAGGGTGAGCGAGAGTCGGAAGGAGTGAGTCACAGAGTAGATGGTCAGTCAGGTGCAACGTGATGACCGCTTGGCAACCAGGAAACAGGCACACTGCAGGCTGAGCTTTCCAAGAATCTGCATGTGACATTTCACTGATAATCCATAACACACACACACACACACACACACACATCTCACCTGCTTTACAGGAAAAGTGACGCTGCTAGTGAGTGTCTGACACATGTCTTTGAAAGGGTAGCTGAGGAAAAAAAATAATGACGGTGATTGCTGGTATCTTGTCATTATCGGTCCCCGTAGCTCTCAGGAGATTAAGCCTATCAATACTGTAATACAGTTACAAACACTGTCCCTCATGAAATATTCACTTACCACAGATGATTTATTAGATCAGACCTCTATAGTCGTAATCCTGATGTGGGAAGACCTCTACATCTTCCCCAAAAGTGGATTTAATAGCTGAAAATAATAAATGGCCGCACTTAAACGCGAAATTACCAAGGCTGTCTACAATAAATCACGGCAAGAGTAGGTGGTCCTGATGTTTTAAACATGTTGTGTGTATGTTCGATGAGTTATAGCTGCTCTTCATGTATGTATACATCAGTGGGCAGACAGAAATTGGCATTGGAATACAGATAGAGCGATGTAAATTTGGAAAAAGGCTCCAGTCAGTCGTCCACATGACAAAAAAGATTTTTATTTGGTGTAAAGGCTAAAATGAGGTTCATGTGGAAACTATAAGGTAAGGAATTTCCAATAAAAACACAGCCAAGTGTATTTTTCTTCCCTCATAACTCACATCAGGTTGATGTTTCTTGTGTAGTACGTCTACGAGAAGCGTATCAGCCCTAAAAAGGAAGAGACGGAGACCAAAATAGAGTGGGACAGGTCATGTTGGAAAAAGGAGTAAAAGACAAACAACCAAAAGAAGAATGGAAAAAGAGGGATAAGAGCAAAGACACCAAAACACGAGTAGAGGGGAGGGGGTATGGAGGAAAAAAGGGGATATTTACAGAAGGCTACCCTCCTGAAGTGGTAGTTTCTATGGCGACCTCGCCAGAGCGTCTGAGCACTCCAGGTTTGGAGGCAACGGGAGGAGCTGGATGGCGGGGGAGTGTGCCCTACGAGCCAATCCCAGCGCTCTGCTGGCCTCTGACACATTTCCCACATGCAGAGCTGCGGCGTTAATGAAGTTACACAACGGTCTCCCAAAAAACACAGACTCCCATCGCTTAAAAACAAGGCCGGTCTCCTCCAGGCTGCAGGCGGATGACTCAGGTTGTTTATGTGTCAGTGTGTGTCAAAGGAAAGCCTTAAATCAGAACACTGGAACACACAAAATGTGTGAAAAATCATGAGTTACATTATTAATTGGCTGACGGAGCAAAATTTTGAGATATTGGGTACACAGAGTGCTGGAATGTTCTGTGTCTCACACAGACACATCACATGATCACAAAAAGAAAACCACAGACTATTGTGCAGTCAGAAGAAAATGAGGATGACTGGAGGCTAATTAGACTCCTTGTTTTTCTGTTTAAATTTCTAAGTGCTTCGTTTATACGGACACATTCATACTGAAGTGGAAATTTAGTGTGGATTGTAAAAAAGCTGAATTTTGCAACATATGTGGGGCAAGATTTGACCACTGTCCATGTGCTGCACATGTGACTTTCTTTGAACTTCTAATTTTCCTACAATGCATCGACAGTAAAGGATTAATAATTGGCAAATGTGCTTATTCGCTTTCCGGTGGAGAATTTTATTAGACTTTCATGTCTGTCCATTGAAAGTAGCTACAGCCAAAAGACACGTCTACAGAGGAATCGGAGGGAAACAGCTAACGAAGTGCTACCTGAGAAGATTAAAAAAGCACCTGTAAAGCATCTGTAAATGTAAAAACAAAAAATTTGCCTTTTTACAGGAGGTTTCATGCGAGGAATAATGTACAGCGAGCTGGTCATTACTGCAAAATAAACCCTGATGGGTGATTTCTTAAAATCAAAATCAATAATTTAACACAAAAAATTAACTTAAAAATGATTGTTTTGATTCAAAAGATATTTTATTGATTGAATGATTGAATGATTTTATGTTTTTTTAGTGTAGTCCCCAAGAATCTATGATCAGAACTGCGTCCCTAGCAACAGTCTGCTATTCAGAAGTAACAGTCCGTAATCAATCAATAATATGCCAAACTATACCTTTCAGACAGAACCAGACTAGCTATTTTCTCCTGTTCCCCGTCTTTGTGCTCGGCTAACCTATCCAGCTGTTGCCTGTAGCTTCATATCTGACAGACATTTGAGCGTTAGAGATTTTTTCATCAAACTCTCCGCCAGAAAACGAGTAAGTGCATTTCCCAAAATGCCAAATCATTCTTGTAAGTAAATCTTTTGTCTTTTATCTGACAGTGGTGCTCTGATCTTCCAGACCAGACTTGAACCACAAGAAGACACAACATCAACACCAGCGGATGTGTTTGGTTTTGCCTCAAGAGCCAACCTAACCTGCAATGTGTCTGAAACAAATAGCTACAAAACAAATGGGATTCCTTTTTTTACATATGGAGATTTTCAACTTTTTTCCTCCCCAGCTCATATTTGCACCGGATGTGGGTTACATCCTATAATAGATGTGAACAGTCAAGCGTAAAATTAGATACGAGCAGCAATGTGGAACTGATCATGAAGGACTGCAGCCTATGAGAAGACACTGCTGCCTCTGTTGTGTTATGTGTTTGTCTGTTTGTCAGCAGTGTGTGCTGGTGCCCGCAGAGAGGTCTTCACATGGCTGGCAGGGAACAGGTTTGATCCTGCAGGAGCCATGTGCCTGAACTTTCAAAGTGTGCTTGAGCATAAGGATGGATGCCTAGATGTCTTCTATGCTGATTTGGGTTTGTGACTCGACTGTCAACAGAGTGTCCTAAATTTTTAATCCCAAACATGCTCAATTCAGGTATCATCATACGTGTTGAGCTGCCACAAACAGCACACCAACTGTACTTACTTCAAATGGACTGTTTCATTTGTTACACTGTTCTAGTGAAACCAGCTATGAAGGTGTCAGTGGGTCCACCACTTGGTCCAGGATGAAATATCTCAACAAGTTCTGAAAATTCATGATCCCCAGAAGATGAATCCTAATGCATTGGATGATCCTTTTACTTTTCCTCTTGCCAGCAGGTCAAAGTTTACTTATCCAGCCATTCATGGTCCCTTCAGGCATTCTGACTGTGCCATGACTGCTGGAGCTTTGGCCATTGTAGACGATGCTTGTGATCCCACCAGAAGCATGGCGGCACATTTCAGATATGTCCCATAGGCGGCTCTCAAAGTATATTCAGCCGTTCTATTTTTGACGCTGCGTCAAGCAGCACAGAGCAGATTGAGCTGGCTGGAAGTCAGACACAAAAACGGCATAGAGAATCCGGTCGAATTTCAAAATAAAACACCCTGTGCAAACTTCCGATCGTAAAAACAGCCAAAAGGGAAACTATTTAACTACGTAGCATACTTACTCATGGTAGAAACACATAAATCAAGGAAATATGACCAAATCTGAGCAAGTTGTATCTGGCGGGCAAAGCGGTCTGCTTCTGAAACGCTCTTGGTGTGGCATGAAGCCGTGTGGAGAATGGACCAAAACAGCACTGCAGCTGCGACGTCACAGAGCGTTGCCCGGTGGGATCCAGGGGTTACTTTTGTTGCTTATTAAATCACTTAAATAATTAATCAATTTTCAACACTATTATAAATAAACCAATTGTTTCAGAACAGCTAGGAAGACACAAGCTACAAGTCCTTAATCATGATGTAGCATTCCATGTATGAACAGACATTCATGTTATCCAAACTAGGTTAAAGGTATATTTGAGCTGAAGGAGGCTGTGTACCTAGCATTTAGCAAGAGGTTTGTAAACATCCTGACAAACACTGGCAATATGCAAATCTGACTTACAAATGTGGACACAATGGCAAACAAAGGATCAAAAGACATGTTTGTGCAGCACTTAAATGATGTGTACATATTTAACAGCTTATGACAAGCATACCTGCTAGCCATCAACTGTCACAAACAAAAGGTGAACAATTATTGGAATGCCAGTATGCGAGCTTCATCTTTAGCTGGTTGACTGTGCATTGGGAATTTCCTTTTCCACCCTTGAAGTTAACGAAGTACAAATGGTTTAGGAGATCATATGCAAATGTACAATTTATGTGGATGAGCGGAGGAAAGGGTTTGAGTCCAATAGAGGCCAAGAAAACAACTACGAATGAGTGAAGGTTACAGGTTTGATTGCTGTCAGTACATTCATCAAGCATATGCCCTGGTGCTGTGCTTGTGACTAAAATGTAAAGGTCCTACTTCCTGTAAGTCCCTCCTTTTTCGTACTGTTGTGACACTGTGGAGAAGACCCACCACACAAAAAGGTTCTGCGTCAGGCTAAATGAAGTGTATCTTACTTCTTTATAGGATTTTTGAATGTCTAAAATAATCCAAATAATCTTAACTCACCCAAACTTTGAGAACCTGCGTGTTAAGGAAATGTCTTTTATCCCTATGAAAGTCAGATACAATGGCAAAGGTTAAAGAAGCAGCTTTGTGCTGAGGGATGAGAGGGAATAATGCTTTCACCCTCCACTGCTTAAGTCAAGGTGCCCTTGACCGAAGCGTTTGCCCCCGGCGGATCCAGAGCAACTGCGCTGTGGCCGACCATTAGAGCAAAAAAATGTGGCCTCTGAAGTGTGTCTGTGAATGAGGTTGGAAATGGATGCTGCTGACCAGAAAGCATGTGCATCAGGTTGTCAGGAAAAACATTTGAAAAACAGCCTTTCTTTCAAACAGTTTCAATAATGCTCATCATTTATGATGACGTTTGTGGCATTACATTGCATTAAATGGAATTTGGGCTATATTGGTTTATTTTGTCCGCTGCACATGTATCCATTTAGTTTCAGAATTAAATATAACGTGACAAACAAACACACTTTTTTACCCAGTTTCTATCATTAATGATTAATGTCCCTGTGAATCCAAAGGTCTGTTTTTTATGATGCTGACCACTGCAGTTTCCACTTGAAACAAACACAGCCAAGAAATTCATCAAAATGAAATGGAAAAACAAGAAAAAAGAGAACTGAACTGATTATGCACCAGTGTTCCTCTAAATAAGCAATGATAACATAAAAATGATTTAAATGTTTAAATTGCAAATGGTTGCACATTTTTAGAATCAAATTTTCACCCAGAATCTTTTGTAAAAATCTTAATTTTACATTTTTGAAAATTCAAAATTCATTCATACTTTTTTTTTACAAGATTCACAATTGTCTATTGAGGATGGTCTGATTACTGAATGTGTTTATCATTTTATTATTATATATTAGTATATTGTATTAATTAGGATTCTCTTTCTTCGTCCTTCCAAAGATCCAGACAGTGCCACAAATTCAAATGTTATATTTCTATATCTCGTAATCAATTGTATAGATCTGTACAAAATTCATTTTACATGATCTAGGATCATGACTCAGCTGACACATGAAATTTGGTAATAACTGAATAAAGTGGCCGTGACTTATGTCAACAAATATACATTTCTAGACATTTCAAGAGCTGATATGTTTTCAACGCATCCAATGAATTGTGGCAAAACATAAAGCATGTAAAAATGTGTTAATCAAGTTGGGATAAAGTTGCTTGAACCAAGATGTCTCACAGCGACACCAATCTTTCTGCTGATGGGTAGAACAGCATTTCATGTTTTTGACTGCAACATTTTGATGAATGAACCTGAATGCAGCACAGCTCTGTGAAAGGTTGAAGGCTGCGTCTGTGTAAAGAATATGAATAAGAAGCTTTCTCTCATCAGCTGACAGCCTCCGCGTAGCTAAGTTGTGACATGATGACAAAGTGTGAAACTAGAATAAACATTTCACCTGTCATTTGAAAGACTGTTTGCTTCTGTTTTATTCTCCTGTATGTTCCCTGAAAAGACAGGCTCTCTAATGGTTTGCCTTTTATAGTTTATAAACTGCAATACACATATAGTACACAAATCTCGACCTTTGACCCTCCAGACTCATGTTAGAGTGACAAGGGCAGACAGTTATACATTCACTCACTCAATCCAGTCGCTGCAATATGGTAAGAAAAGGTCATCCGCATTGTCTGGTCACCAGTTATCCACGAAAGGATAATCCATTAAACACTGGAGTTCATCCAACGGTTGACAGATTAACCAACTGCATCCTGTGACACACACATACAGTACTTATGGGTACTGTATAGCTCACACACACTCAGAGCCAAGGCTGAGTTCAAATTCTGAATGTAAAAATTATTACACAGCACAGTAGCTGTGTAATAAATAAATGTAGAAACCCACCGATGCTCCTGTTCATACCAGATAAAGTTGGATTGTCAGAAGTGTATTGAATAGAGTAAGGTTTGTTTTTAATGTTTGATTTCTTCTTGAAAGTTGCACAGTCATGCTTCAAAGGGTTGGTCCATTTACCTGCAGTGGTAAAAAAAACAAAAAAACACGCAGATAGTTTGGGCTTAATTTGTCCAGGTTTGCTCTTTCTTTTTTCTTTTAGTTGTGGTTAAGAAGTTTAAAACATGCAAAATATGACAAGACAGTTGTTCAAAAAAGCAGCACACATGCATGACTCCAGAACATTCAGCAGAATATTCCAGGATTCACACGAGGCTCAATGTGAGGCATCTTGTATCTGGTATCTACTTAAATCAATACTAAAAGTAAATGTAATCATACAGGATACTTTGTAGGAAAACATCTGGACTGGTATTAACATGTGCATCTGTTCTGCGTGCAGGTGAAAAAACTAACTTCACTTCTGTGTCCTGGCAACGACAATTTTTCTAATAGAATGAGAGCTGAAAATGATTGATGAATGATGAATGAAGTTTGGCCTCTTTTCCTTTTCTCTACAATTTCTCATCAACTGCAGATTAAACCGTCTAGCAGTTTAATAGTTTGTATAATACAGTTTTCTTTCCTTTAGCATATAAAATACTTAGCTATAGCGTAGCAGGCAAAACCATATGTATATCAACTGATACGGGCACAGCAGCAGTATTTTGAATTATTGTCATATTCTTATGTAACATGAGGACCTAACAGCAATGAACCTTCAGTGCTTCAGTGTTCCAGTGAAATCATTTGGAGCTCCAGCAAAGCTGTCAGGACGATTTTATTTGTGACAATCTAAAAAAACTAAAGAAAAACTAAAAATGCTGAACGTACTTTTACGTTTTTTACGTTTATTTTATTTATTTGCATTTATGATTAAGAAAAAAAAGCAGTCATTATTTTTCTTAATGACTGCTTTTCACTTCATGACATTTGTTGTTTCTCCTGAATGTATTCTTTGATGAACTGATGAATGGATGGATGAATGATACACTCTTAGGCGTTAAACTTTTGTTTGGCAAAGTATGGTACAGAGCTGTCTTGCCAGACACCTCCACCAAAAAACTTGTTGTGACTCTGTTTTTTCTGTTAGGAGTGACCATGCAACTGGCCATGAAACTGTTAACCAATGATAAATTATTAAGTTTTTTTTTAGATTATATGCTACTTTATCTGACAGCTACTATATTAACTTTACAGATTAAGATTTTTAGTGAAGCACAAGTTTATGTAATGTAAAAATACAACACTACAAACTATTGGAGATCTAAATTATAAAATTATCAATTATTTTGCAAAAAATATCCCCCCAAAAAAAGCCTCATTAATCATTTCACACCTCAGATTCATCTTGTGACCCTTTTGAAGGGCTTGACCTTGATGTTCTGCAAACTCTCTGTAAACCTCAACCAGCTACAGTAAAATGCCACTCATGCACAGACGCATCAGTATTAGTAATGTCTTATATAATGAATAATAAACACTCACAAGGACAGTGGTGAAATGTAAATTGAGTACATTTACTCCTGTTCATCACAGGGCTGTCACAAACAACCATTCATGCTCACATTCACACCTAGAGTCACCAATTAACTTGAAGCCACGCAGACACGAGGAGAACATGCAAACTCCACACAGAAGGACCGGAGACAAAAATACACAAGCAAATGGACTGCTCTTATTTTTTGTACTTTAAGTATATTTTGATGCTAATACTTTTATACTTTTACTTGAGTAAGATCTACTTAAGTATTTGTACGGCGTGGTATTTCATTTTTACTAGTCAAAGAGTGTATTGGTCCTTTTACTTAAAACATCTGAGTGCTTCTTCTACCATTGGTAGTACAATAAGTCAGGCAGGCACCTGATCTTGTGGCTGCATTGTGCAGTTCTGCCTTTCGGTCACCAGAGGCTCCATAGAGTCTCTGCAGCAGCCCTGAGGAGGGGCGCGGCTCTGCACCGTCTCTGGTCAATGAGTTCCTTGTGGTGAGGAGAACAGTCAGGCTGGGTGCCAAAGATGCGCACATGCAGCACACACACACACACACACACACACACACACACACACAGTGACACCACATTCAGTAGTCTTATTATTAGCCCCTGTAATATTTTCAGAGCCATGTGCTTGTGCCTGATATAGTATATACAGCTTTGTAGTGTGATGGGGTGACACACACATTCACACACACTACGAACCGGATGTACAGAACCCCTACTGTGACCTACTGAATGTGTATGTTTGACTTGTTGAGCTTTGAAGATGTAACTGAAGCTGCTTTACCTCAAAAGACCCCAAACCTACAAGAGTAGAAAACTGTGTGTGTGTGTGTGTGTGTGTGTGTGTGTGTGTACATACAAACATACTGCTTCACTTAATGTGCATGCACGTACACATCAAGTATCTCAGTGTATGTCGGTGTGTATTTGGGGGGTAAGTTTTGATGAGGGACGTTGTGTAGCGCTGTGCAGCGGTTGGGATTGAGTTACATGTATAAAGTGCAGGGCGGAGATCCGGGAGCTGCGAGCTGAGCCAAGCTGGCTAGTGCTGCTACAGTACTGCTGCGACTGCAACACACACACACACACACACACACACATAAACCGAGAGGGGGAAACGAGGTCGGCTTGGCACTCTGTCAAATTTTTCTCTCCTGCTCGCTCTCGCCAAGTGCTGCGTAGGATACTACACTACACACACACACAAAGGGTTCTGCTCTACTGCACCATTTTAGAAGGCTGGGGGCATACAGTGCACACACACACACACACACACACACACACTTACACACACTGCAAAAATAAAAAATGAATACATGTACTGAATGTACGGGGACATATTAATCATGCTAAGTGGATTCATCTCATAAAAATCATAAAAAGAGAGTCCTTAGTACTTTTTAGGCCAGTTTTAGATCAACATTTTTTGCTCTGAAATCTTTTTAATCATCAGAGTTTGAGTAAGATGTGTATTTTTTCCCACATGTCACATCCTCTAATTTGTAGACAATACGTAAGCTGCAACATTCAATAGCAGAAAATGCTCCAAGAAAAACCTACTTCTTTCATCGTAGTGCTGATTCCCAAAGCAGCTCAATTACTCCTCTGATGTGGTTTCCATTTTTCATGGTAACGCCTCCATCATGACAGTTCTAGCACACACAAAAAAGAGAAAAACAAACGTATTGTGTCTTTTCGCATTGAAAAAAAACATCCACTCTTTGTTCAAATGCACACACGCCTCTGCTATAACATATAGTCGTGTTTTTTTTTAAACAGTAAATGCTACCCTGCCTGCAGGTTTAGTTATATAAAACCACAAAACTTGATGTAAGGTGACATTTAGGTGGACTCTGTGTGTGCTTCACAGCTGCCCTCATAGACTCCCACTCCCACGTTTACCTTGAAAGCAATCTCTACACCCGTCCCTTCCATCCCCCCTCCTGCTTCCCTGCACCAGGAAAAATAGCTAAATTCAGTTTGGCCGATATAATCCCTTCTGAGTCCTCGGTGGTATTTTAAAAGGACATTGGCCCTTACACAAGCTAAGCTGCTTAATATTAATACGGCAGTCGTTCCTTGCAGTTTCCTGTGTTTGCAGCGGACGCGTGTGTGTGCGTGTGGCCGAGCTAAATATAGGCTAACTGGGCTAATAAACAGGGATTAAGCAACGGGCGCTGATTGAAAAATGGTGTACGTCAGAAGGAACAGCAAGCTGACACATTAGACCCCCAGTAGTTATGAGTGGATTACAGCAAAGCGGTCACCTGACATAAGAGGTGGGAATTGAGATGGGAGAGATGGCATAGAGAGAGAAAGGGAGGTCATTCAGGGACAGGAAGAGAGAGAGAGAGGTGGAGAGTGAGGTGATGTAGGGAAATGAAAGAGGAAAAAGTGCTGGTATTAGTATTCAGAGCCACCATTTCTACACATCAAAGTGTTTACAGGTCTTGAGGAGCACTACTGCGTATGTGAAAAAGTTGTATAAAACAGTTTATGGCTCCACAGGGAGCAGCGTAAAAAATCTGCTAAATTGCCTCAAGTGATGTCACTTGAGTCAGCATCAGAAATTTTGAAAGTGAGGTAACCAGAACTCTGTAGCCCACTCCTCATCTCTGTTTGAGGCAAACAGCTCGAGGCTACATTAGCTGTTACTAGCATAACATACTCAGCAGAGCGAACTGTTCGTGCTCAAATTGCATTGTGGGCAATGCAGGCACCAGATTTTAACCCAGAAGAAGAATGTGTGGAATAAAAAAGACGATATCTGTAGCTTTGCAATTTTAGATTCAAAAGAAAATAACGGCGTTGCAAAGAGAAGCTTTAAACAGCACATATTATATGATATTTATCTGATGTAATCAACTGAATCATCAGGATTTGAATGGACTGAAATCGATATTTATCAAATCAAGAGATTAGTGACAGGGAGTTTGCATGTTCTCCTGCGTGGGTTCTCTCCGGGTGCTCTGGCTTCCTTCCACAGTCTAAAGACATGCACTTAATAGGTTAATTGGTGACTCTAAATTGCCCGTACCCCCCTTGTCCAGGGTGTACCCCGCCTCTGAGAGTAGTGAACTAGGAGTAACATAAACGGGCCATACTCAAGTAAATAACTTAAAATTGCACTAAAGTACAGTACTTGAGTACATGTATTTAGTTACATTCCAACATTAGGAAAAGGACATTGAGAAAAGGAAAGACAGAAAGATTTAGAAGGATGTAGAAAAAAAGAGCGAGAAAGCAAAAGAGAGGAAAGAAGAAAAACAAGGGAGGTGGAGAAGGAGAGATGGCAGGGAGAACAGGTAGGTCCATTGAGGACAGAGGGATAACGTTACTGTTTGTGAACTGTACACTAAGCAGGCATTTTGTGATGAGTTTGCTAAAAGCGGCTGCTAAAAACTCCTATTTCTCATTTTCAGAACACCCATCGAGTTCACAGCTCTGCACCACCGAGCTCAACTTACAGCGTTTGATTGTATGGCACACTGGTTGCTATTTGAGTGACATTTCTGCCATCCGCAGTTTGGAAGCCCCGGTTACGCCGCCTCCTTTGATCGTAGAGGCAGAATACGGCACCGCAAAGAGGAGGAGACATGTGGAAGCTCGTCTGTTGTCCCCTGACGACCTTTTCAGCGCTGACATTTTATTGTTTCCCTTCTGGCTGGGTTCTGTACTACTAAAATGTACGTGTGTGTGTGTGTGTTAGTGCTCAAGTGTGCAATTGCCTGTGTGTAGTGAGTGGTGCACTTGAGCCCTGCTCTCTGACATGCTAATAGCAGGTTTTCATCTTCTACAGATGTGTGTATGACTATGTTTCTGTGTTTTGGAAAATTTGATTGAAGCTGCCGATAGTCGATATCCAGTTTATATTTAAATCGGACAATTTTCACAGCTGTAAATTACATGGATTTAATGTTTCCCGCAGACCTTTATTCTTGGCAGCTTGAAGTGAACAGTGTGTCTAAAACAACATGTTGAGTCTCATAAGAGGCACTAAATTGTGCTGGAACACTTACAAACCAAAGTATTTTAGGTGGGTTAACAGCTGTATAAAGAGTTCCTTATAGGAAGTAAAATGTATATTAAATATGTTAAATAAACGAATTAAAGAACTGAACTGAATTTCAAAACATGCTAAAACAGTATCTCGGTGAGGCTGTACTCACATGCTACATGCTAACATTAGCATGGTAACAAACAATGACAATGCTAATGCACTGATGTTAATGTTTCCCATGTTTGTCATCTTACTTAATTGTGTTAGCATGCTAACACTTGCTAATTAGATGTAAACAAAGTTTAGCTGAGGCTGTTGGGGATGTCATGATTTTTGTTGGCCATCAGAGGAAAGTCAGATCCTCAAAGCTACAATTCATCCTGTTGGGAACAGGACCAACCATCAATAGTTCAGTCTGGATTCAAGTGGTGGGCCTACCAACATATTGCCATCTCTAAAGCCATGCTGCTAGCATGGCCAACATGGCTGAGAATTAAAATCATGTTCATAGTCAAGCTTGGAATAATCATCAATCATTATCTATCGATTTTTATCCCACTTATCCAGAGTCAGGTTGTGGTGGCAGCAGGGTGTTCCAGACGTCCCTTTGCCCAGAAATGCATTGCAGCTCCTCCTGGGGCATCCCGAGGCGTTCTCAGGCCAGATGGGCTATATAGTCCCAACAGCAGGTTCTGAATCTGCCCCGGGGTCTCCTTCCAGTTGGACATACATCCTCTAAAGGAAGGTGCCCAGGAGGCATCCTAATCAGATGCCCAAACCACCTCAGTTGGCTCCTTTCGACGCAAAGGAGGAGTGGCTTTACTGCAAGCTTCCTCCGGATGTCCGATCTCCTCACCCTATCTCTAAGGCTGAGACCAATTGGCTGAAATGATTGTTTCCTCTGCAGGGTGGCTTAGAATAACTTCATCAGGTCAGTCATTTCGTAGGTCTCCCTCCTTAAAAGAAGTTAGTTTATCAAATAGTAATCTAGATCTAGATCTAGTATTGTTGCTGTTTTGCATTTAAGCAATTGGTTTTGAAATTCATTTCATTTCACCCATTAGGTTTTCTCCTGAACTGATCCTGAACTGAGGTATGACAGATATATAAATAATTAAACAAACAAATGTGTAAAGCAAATGGATCTTCCTTTATACCACCAGTAGCTAAAAGATGTATCAAACCATAATGCATGTGCACACAGAGCACACCACATCTGTAGATCTGAACCAGCAGTGAAAGAAATGTCAAAAACGAGAGGATTCAATGCCGACGTTGGCCACAAACTCCAAAGCGGCCGCTGCGTTTTCTCCTGAGTTATGGCGTGATGCTCCCCCCTGTAATTTACCTTCTGTCGGAGCACGTAGGGCCGCTTGCCCGGCATTCCTCTGCCTGCCCACCGCAACACATGAAAGCTTCGGCCACAGCTGTTCTAGATGGGGGGAAATGAGTCCCAGATGGCAAAGTGTTTTGTGTGTATATGTGTGCGTTTGTGTTTCTTGCCACATAAGAGAGTGCTTTTACTGTACAAGTGGCCTGAGTCACATCCCTGGGGTAATGTGGGGAAGACTATTGCAGGATGGCGGGGGCGTGTGGGTGTAGCCTACTGTGTGTGAATGCACGTCCGCTGTCCACAGAGCAGCTGGTATGCACTGGACATGTGTGTGTGCATGCTTGTACGTACATGCAGAAGAGTTTTGACTATTCCGACTCTGCGTAAAATCACACCGGACACCGAGACAGCAGCAGAAAGAATTTTACAACCTTGCAATCGACGAATTGCCAGCGCTGCTCTGCATATGTGCTGCGTCATGCACGCTCAATACAGCTCGAAGGCTATTGATTACGCAGCTGCAAAAAGCTTCCATCCTGCTGTTAAACTATGCATGTCAAACCATAGAGAAAGATGGGATAATCCTAAAGGTTGGAGATTAACAGTCAACCTACAACCTATTTTTTGGCCTTTTCAAGTTATATTGTATAGAGACAACTGAAGAGTGACTGTGGGGAGAGAGAGATAGGGGAATGATGGATTCGTACCCTGGGCCGCTGCGGCAAGGACTGAGCCTTCGTACATGGGGCGGATGCTTTACCGACTGAGCTAACTGACACCTGTAAATATATAAGTTTCTTAATGTCTCTGTCTGTATTCGTTTGTGCATCATTTCATCCATACATGTAACAATTCATTTGTTCACTCAATACCAACACAGTAGCCTCGCATTTTAGAAAATCTTTTGGAATTGACAGCGTTTATGAGCTGAATGAGTCACATCAATCAAGAGCTAAAAATAAATTACAATGAACTGCAGTCCACTGGGAGCATAATTCCATTTGTAAACTCTTTTGCAAGAAGCTGAATAAGCTGCAGTATACAAGAGGTGGTACACTGAAACACGGTGTCTGCAGAGAATAAGGACGACCATTCTAATATTGAAGTACAGAGTACATTATGATGTCTATGCATCTGTAAAATATATATTTTGTTTTATTTCGAAATAAAAGTGGAAGCTGGAGCAGAGTTATGCTCTTATCTGATTCTAGTTTGGTCATGCATTCATACAAACACAATTTGCTGTGATCGTGAGTAGGAAATATGGAGGGTTGTTGTCCTTGTTTGGGTGCATAAACATCCTGCGCCACACCCTCCCAGTGAAGCTGACAGCAAGAAATGAAGTGGCTGTCGACGCTTGGGCTGCAAAGTAACCTGAATTTATTGAAGAAAACAGACAATTCAACAATCACATCTACTTATCACGCCTAATTTACACACCCGTTGGCAAGCTCTGCAAAGATGGGGAAGTAACCAAGGTTCTCCTCGAAGCTCTCTGTTTTCATTCTTCCATCCCTTCTTGTGTGCACAACCGAGTGCAACACATTACATTTTGTATGTCGAGTGAATTCCTCTGAGAAGAGACAGTCCTTTCTCCATTTGGACGATTCGTCGCCTCACATCTACAAAGATATCCAAAAGACACCAAGCTGCTTTAACCCTCTGGGGTCCGAGCAATCGCCCACCACTGCAAAAGCAATTGATAGAACCCCAGAGGGTTAAAGAGAGACAGTGTGATGCCGAAAGATATGATGACATGCTTGTTTGGCCTTTGAGTGTAGACATTCTGAACAGGTACACTTTAACCTTTAGATGTGGTTGGACGACACTAGTTTGTTTCAAGAATACTGAACCCTTTACCAACCTAAATCTACTCATATTTTGTATGTATTCTGTATGTATGTATTCTTTGAAGATAATGTAGCCTTTGGGGGCAACAGCTAATGGTTTGAGGCTTCCGGTGTAGCTAGATAGATAATGGATATCCGGGCTAAGACTTCCTCTTTCATGCACTGGTTCTTCTTTACAGTCCGATTAGCAACTTAAGACACAAGAATGACAAGAAAGACGCATTTTGGCTAATCTAAATGAAATAAATCTAAAAAAGCTAATAACGATGATAGCTGTTGGGTTCTAAGATTGCATTTCGGCAAAGGTGCATCCCTTGCTTTCCATACAGACTCTTTACCTGTATGCAACCAAAGCCCGCTCAAAGGTGATTTGTCAGTACTACTTGGACTACAACTGGAAACCAGAACTCTTCTGATACCAAAATCTTGTCCCTTGCCTCCAGATTCTGTGCTTATATACGGATATCTGTTATCTGAGATCAGTGTGTGTCAGACGTATTATCACATATGCTTACACATCTTCGTCAATGAATCTTTGTCAATGAATCACGCAATCAATCCATGTGTGAGTTTTATCTCTGTCTCCCCTCGACATTCATTCGGAGTTCACGCCACACTGTGGCCCAGAGAATGTGGTGAGCCAGACTATCAACGTGTTATGGAGGTCAAAGGTTGCTCGAGTGCTGTTATAATATCTTAGTTAACACATGAGGGAGGGCAAAGGAACAGGGAGAGATGGAGGAAATAACAGCGATTACAACACGTAATCCGTTGCTCAGGGGAGTCTGGTAGAGTTAAGCAAGAAGGTGAAAGTTCAAGTCTTGAAATCAGACAGCGAGGTGGTTGTTCTGGTCTGAATGTAGGTGACGACAGTGAATGCCTTTTGGCTGTTGATCCTCCAACATAGTCAGGGATCAATGATGCAAGGCTGCATTGTTGAGTCATGTCTCAAATCATTTGATTTGTTCTTTTGTTGCATGATGGCTGTTCTCTCAGGTTTCCAAAGTTTTGAGCGCTTTCTCGACCTTTTGTTTTAAATGCTGTTGAAAGAAAAGCTCTTAAATCTCTTCTATTAGACTCCTTTTATAAGAACTATAAATCTTATAAAAATGCTGTTCTTTTCCAATGTGAGAACTCTCCCATTTGTATGTAACTTCCCTGCAATTTACATCTTTAATTGAGTGGATTTAACTTCAGTTGACCCCGGAGATACACACTTTGACCTTTAATCCTACAAAACAGATCCCGTTGCAGCAAAGTTATGGCACATAAAGTGGGTAAATAGGCAGAGCGATTACCACCTTTGAACATTAATTAACCAGACCCTTAAAAAATTCTCACTCTTGGTGCAGCCCACTCTCACCTCTTAAAGTACCGTGACAAAACTGTTCTCCCCCTTTTCTCCTCTGAGACCTGTCAGCAAGAAAGACGCCACTTGTTCAGCCTCACAGTAGCGAGACAGTCAGGCGCCACGTTAGCGGCTTCTGCGTCTAGACACAGCCAACAAGCCTCCTTTTCTCCAGTGAGTAAAACACGGTGTGAAAAGTAAAGTGCAACTTTATATTGCGCTCACACGCGGTGATGTCACCTCGCCGTTGCCAAGAAAACAGCGGCCCTTATTTGCATTTCGTTTTTCGGCTGACAGCATCTTTTAAAACCCTTTCCAAACAGCGTCTGACAAAGATCCTGGTTGGTTTTTTCTCATGTTTTTTTTTTCTCTTCCTCTTCCGTCCCTCCCTTTTCTTCTTTCTCAATTACTTTTAACTTTTATCTGCACTTGTTACTCCACAGCACACACTCTTTCACACACACACACACACACACACACACACACACACACACACACACACACACACACACAAACACACACACAGTCCACAGCTTAGAGACAGAGGCCTCTGTGTTCTGGAGACAAAAGCTCCTCTTTCTCCAGAATGGGAGCTGAGCTTCCGGTTGAAGCTCACTGTGTCAGAGGGGAGAGGAAGGGCAGACGACGGGCCAAGAATACGATATGTAGTGAAGTGTGTGTGTGTGTATGTGTGTGTGAAAATTTACATCTCTTCATTTATCTGTGTTTTGATCCCATGTGCTATGAGTGTGAGCTTGAATATGGGTGCCTTGGTTTGAATCCATTAATGCAATTGTGCCTCTTCATCTCTTTCCCTGGAGCTTTCCCATCCCAGTGTGTGTGTGGGAGTGTGTGTGTGAATGTGTGAGTGTGTTGTCAGGGTGGTCCGTCGGCTGGGTGAGGGCACTGAGTTTGTGTCAGCCTGTTGTGAACCGGTTAGCCGCCCCCCTGCAAACACACTAAGACTGATTGGTCGCCAGGGAGCGATGGGAGCGAGCTCAGTTCTCACCATTTAATGCAGAGATACAAGCACCAGGGACTCTCTCCCTCTCTTTCTCTTTGTCTTCTCCACCCGTTCATTTGTTTCTTTCACTTCCTTCCTGCCTCTATGTTTTTCTTTTGTTATTTTGCATCGTTCTACCATCTCAGTCTCGCCATCCTTCCTCATTTCTTCTGACCTCTCTTTTCAATTTCTATCCCTCATTTCCTTCCTTCGCCTTCCTTTATTCCTTTATTTAATGTCTAATTTATGTTAGGTATAACATCCAGATGATCAAATGATGGAGATGAGCATGGCTGGCATTATTTAAAGTATAAACTATGGTGTCGACTGGATAATGAGCAACAATAACAGTGGATTCAACTAAACTGGGTGGCTTCGTGTGTTTGCATGTGTGAACAGTGAAGTCAGTGAGTCTTAATGAGATTCGAGGGGTGTGCTTGAACGTTTAGCACTCGCGGACCTCAACTGCAGCATTAGTAGTGGTGAAGGGGGGTGCAAACACAGTAGTCCCTTTGATCTGCCTCCTGCAAGTGTTTTCTCAAGGAGAATGAAGCCTAAGATCCACAAAAGAACGATAGCAGCAACTATTCATACTTTTGCCAATAATGTTTTAGTGGATAATTTCTCTTGATAAACGTTTTTTGTTTCCGTTGCATTCAAGGTTATACTCTAGTGGCATGTGGGGTTCCTCAAAGTTCAATTCTGATATCCTGTTGTTCTGTTTTATTTTCCCTCTGGGGGTTACATTATCTGCCAGGCTGACTTTTATCACTTCTTTGCTGATGACATGCTGCTTAGCTACTCTATGTAATGTAGTCCTCATGTCTGTAATCAGTGACTTCATGATTTAAAGACTTTTCCCCTAATCAGACCTTTGAAATGATTCATCAAAATTATTTTAATACAAACGTTAAATAAAGTTTTATATCCTTATACGAACTTACCAAACCAGTATCTATGTAATGCAGTTGACTCACTGCTACCACATGCTATTAACATACTGCACAGTGTGAAGGAAAACTCAAAGCCAAAACACAAAACTTTATTGATATTTGCTATCCAACACAACACAAAGGATCGAGATGGGGATTTTGCAGCTTTTCCCACATTGACATACATACATAGACACATGCAGCAGCCATTTTGTTATTTTCCCTATGTTGTCATCTACAGTGTCCCAGTTACTGTAGAGAAAGTTACATACAGTTAATGAATCCTGGTTACCTTGAAGGGGAGGGTTTGGGTCAGGGTTAATCGCAGAGTTCGCCTCATATATTCTTTAATCAGACAGCAGTGAAATACCAAAACCAACGGGAAGATAAAACACTGAATCAAATCTATGTATGAAGAGACTGAATATCAACTTGGACTTTATGGGACCATTTTCTTTATTCTCTTAATTTTTAGTGTAGTGTCTGTATTGAAAGTATCCTGATGTGAGCATAATGTATTATATAAAATGGACTCAGTACATGAAAATGTGCAAGTAGACACATGGTCATATACTAGGCACATATAATGTGCGCATTAAAATTCTTCATGTCTCCACGCATGTCTGCACACACCTTCAACCTGCTTAAATACTGTAAGAGACAGTGACAAGAGCCCTCCTTCCTGTTTTCGCTCCTCCACTCTCCGCCCATTGATCGGTGTCTGGGGCTCGCTATAAATCTGCTGCAGCCGACAAGAAAGAAGATTGCGGGTGGCCAACCCTACACAAACTACACAAACCCAGTAAGCCCAAATCAATTGGTCCAATATCAAACCCATATATACAAGCAGACAACAATCAAGAAAATGTTGCATGTTTTTACAGTAGTAAATTGGGTATTATGATATGATGATGACGATGATGAAAACATGAGGTTTGTATGGATGGTCTGTGTGTGTTGCAGTGTGCAAGTGTGCATGTTGTGTAACTGTTTGTGCATATGTCTACAGTTTGTATGTGGGTGCTTTTCTATACCTTGGGTACGTGTCTGGCACATTGCATGTGGATGTATATGTGTGTGTGCAAGAGTGTGTAGCTGAGGGCTGTTTGTGTTGAGGCAGTCCCGCCCTTATTGCTCACACCAGTTATTAGCACATGCTGCTGAGGTGTGTTTGTTGGTTTATTGGTTCTTACTCACTACAAACACACACACACACACACACACACACACACAAACACACACACGGATAAAGAGAAAGATGGAGAAAGCGACATACAGTACATACTGTCCTTCAGCATGCTCCGCAATTTTAGTCCCACTCTTGGATAGATGTTCACACACACACACACACACACACACACACACACACACACTTACAGAAACATATAGCACTCTGACACATTAAATTAGCTTCCTCCCTATAGCTACTGTAAACTGGTGTAATCCCTGTTCTTAGCTGTTTAAACACCTCCCGCACAGATCCTCCCATATACAACATTAGCTTTGCATTTGAATTCTGGCATTGACCTCAGAAGTGTAACAGTGTGCATACAGCATAGATGGGCTGTTGTCGAGGGATACAGTAATAGCCGTGATTCTGAATATAATGTATAATACAGTACCTTGCAAATACGGCAAATTGTTTTCGAAAAAATGGGAATTAAATACCATTCCCTTTTGCTTTAACTGTGGAAAACCGCTTTTCCTCGGATGAGTTGAAAAAACAGAGAATAGCCACCTTTCATGGATATTTTAAGTGAACATAGAAATATTCCAATTACATGTCCACTCTACGCCTTTCATACCTTTTGAATGCTTTTCCTTCGATTACACATTTAAATTCCAACATCCACTGCATCTTTTTTTTTTTTTTTTTTTTGCATTTTTTGCATGGTTGACACATACATACTGTATATATACAAGGTTGTCTTATGAAAGGTTTCCATGTGGGATGTCTCTGATGTGCATGGCTGGAAGAGGAAACCTGTGTAGTCAGCGAGGAAGGAGAGAGGTGGTGCATTAAGGCGAGGCTAATTTGTTTGTGATTGGCATTGATTAAAGTCAGTCCCAGGAGAACTGTGAACACACAAACACACACACACACACACACACACACACACACACACACACACACACACACACACACACACACGCAGACTCACGATATAACTACAGAGTGTGTTACAAAAGCTGCCTCACTGTCTCTGTCTGTTGTTTGTCCTAAAAAATGTGTTGTAATCCTTTTGGCTTTCAAACATATAGGTGTGTTGGAAAAATTTCAGTGTGGCATCATCTGTGTTATCTGCAGCAGTACACTATGTACTTCACATTAAAGGGCAAAACAATTCTGTATTCTGCCTAAACATGCTTCGCGTAATGCAGTCACTTTAACTGTTGACAGCCATTTGCTGCCCATTATTTTTGAACTGCACTGAACATAAAGTGGTCACATTAACTGCTAACACATTTCTTCCAGAGTCTGGAGTTGATATTTAACTACTTATATGAGTTGACAGAAAGTTAGGTGTTCGACAAAGTGTCACTTGTCTATTTGCTGCTAACATAATCCCGCATTATAACCCGAGTGTAACCCTAAACCTCAAAGTCTCCACTGACAGCTAACAATATTTTCATAAGGTCGGCAGGTCTTAATGGCGGCGTGAACAGATCATCTATTAAGTAGTGGGCAGAAACTCTATCTTTAAATGGAGAATTAACAATGGAACAATTGAATCAATGGGTGTGACTGTATTATGTTTTATACTGAGTATGTAATTACACACGTTTGTGATGATGTTAAAGGAGGAACTCAAGAAGATCTCAGATGTTGACAGCCAGAGTTAGTGCACTGACTTTTTTTTCTTTTTTCTTTCTGCTGCTTCGATGGGAATTTGAACTGACTTAGGCCTTTTCGTGCATCCTGACCGGGCATGTCACGTCGTGGCTACGATGCTGTTTTGGTCCATCATCCATGTGACTTTAAACCCTACCAGGAGCGTTTCAGAAGCATAGCGTTTAGCCCGCTAGACTTTGTTTACCTGCTCAGATTTGGTCGTTTTCCTTGGTTTATGTGCTTTGAAATGTGTAAATATGCTACGTAGTTAATTTGTTTAGCTTTTGGCTGTTTTTTATGATTGACGTGTGCGCTTCCGTGCCCGCAGGAATTTGGGGGTTAGTATGACAATGTACTAATGTTTAAATGAAGTGACAAACTGAGAATAAGAAATGTTTTATTGAGAATTTAGGGGCAAGTTGTTATCAGACTAATTCTTGACAACAGTATTGTATAAGAAATATAAAAAACTGTGTTGGTATATTGCTATATAACTAACTCTTATACAAAGCATTAAAATCATAATGGAACTAAATGGGATTTTGTTCTCACCATTTTATTTTACTTTAAAGGTCCAGTGTGTAGGATTTAGTGGCAAATCAACTTTTCCATTCTATCATGAAGGAGAAAATATGGAGGACGTAAGGCTCTATCTAGAGCCAGTGTTTGCTTTGTCCATTCTGGGCGTCTGTAGAAACATGGCAGTACAACATGACGGACTCCATTGAAGAGGACCCCTGGCATCTGTAGATATAAAAGACTAATTCTAGGGTAACAAAAGTATAAATATTCTTATTTTCGGGTGATTATAAAGTAATGAAAACATAGTTATGGCTATTATATTCCATTTGTGCCATATTCTGTAAATCTGGACCACACAGTGGAATAATTGTATTAGGTCTAATTGTTTGGTGTCTTGATAGATGCTAAATATATGTTGGAAAAAGGCAAAAGTGAGTGTTTTATACCAAAATCCCTCTCTTTTCTCTTCATGTAAAACATTAAAACGTTTTTTTATGACTCATTTTGGGTGACCAGCCAACCCTGGCCCTTCATATTAAACTGTACTTGACAGTTGTGCATCGTACTAGGTCGTTAGCCACCTTTCTAGCTGAAAGTGATATCATGGGTCAGAGGAGTGTGTTTGGATCTCGGCAAAAACACTGTTTATATTTCCAAAAAATTGATTTCATCTCTCTCTTGCCGTCTGATCTAGGATGATGGGTGAGGATGGTAGTGTGGGTGGAGGTCCTCTACAGCTCCATATCTCAATGCAGTTCTGCAGCGTGCTGTATTCATTAAGCCATATTAACCCACTTTTGAGCGATCCAATGACATCTGAAGGATTTGATTTAGAAGCTTTCTCGTAATAATTCCCTGCCCACATATTCTGTTTAAATAAATATGTGACTTTACAAAGCTCTGACTTCAGTTTCACTGTGACTTTAAGGTCACAGCGCAGGCTACATGTTAACAAATGATCCTCAACATTTCCCACACAGTCACCTTCTCATATTCTCTTTTCACTGTATACTAAAACATCATCATTATAATGACTTCATGTGGAACTCACAAAGGTTAGAAAATCTCCCGTCTGCATCTGTTCGTCTACAAATCATCAGCATCCATTTAAAGAGGGCAGAGGCAGGGGTGAGGCTAATACCAGTCTATGCCTTGATTAATGAATGCATCTGTTGAATCACTGATGTCTCAGGCGCTGTAACACCACACCATCATCACTGTATAAACACATTTAAGTAAGTATGACCTATTCTATTTTCTCTGTCTGTGCACTCCTGCTGCTCGTTTCCCAGTTTTGGCTCGAGTAAAACATTTTAGAGGACGAGAACTAACACTATTTTTTGGATATTCCCACAATTCATCTATTTTCCTAATGTTCTTTGATTGTGTCGATAAGGGAAAGCACTTAAACGCTCCTAAATAGCACTGGGAGTGCGTGTGCTTACAACTTGAGGAGAATCCGGAGAGGAAAAGACCCTCTGTTGCGATGGGATTCTTCACTGCAGTGAGCGCATGCAGGTGGTGACAGCACACTCATTTGATTACATTTGCAATAAACTAGCCACGTGTGCCGTTTGGGAGTAATCTGCAGATTTCATCACCTTTTTTTTTTTTTTTTCGAAATTCTTCTTCCTCTGTATGTCTGTCTGCAGTCTGTTAATATTGTTTTGCTTCCCACGTAGACATGTGTTTGTGTTTACACTGTGCATTGCGCAGCGCTTGCATTGCTCCATCTGTACGACACGTTGAGGCAAGACTAGTAAATGCTGATGCAAACAGATCCTCCTATATCGCCTGAGCTATGGAAACTCTCAGCACGGATGAATGAAGCAACGCTGATGCAACTTCCAGTGTTGACTTGGCTCTCATGATGCTTTATTCTCACACACCCATCCATCCATACCTCCAAAGATCCTTGACGGAACAAGTCAAGCGGAGGTCCTTTAATGTTATGGTCCCTATCGCTCTTGTTAATCTGTCTGATGTGACAGCCACAATAATGCCTTTCCCCCCAAGCGCCCTGTGTGTGTTTAAAATATTGCAGTTAGAGAAGTGCAAAGGGGGACCAAATAATGCACACAAGGCCCCAGAGACGAGTTGGGGCCCCGCTGGTGTGTCCCACACACACGAACATATATCCATCCTGACAATGCATTCATCGCAGACATCACATTAACCCTGTTTCCCTCTGGACCTCCACCATTAGCAGACCCCCCCTTTCTCCCCTTCCCCATTCTTCCTCTCCCCCCTTTTCCTTGATCTGTCTTTGCCACTTTCGGTTGCAAGGGGCCTTTTTGTCCCCTCTCTTGTTCATAAGCTGGGGACTTTGGGGGATCATGTACCAAGAACATGTCGAAGAAAAAGCATCTCATTACACTCTGCGAGCTTTGTACATGAACTGATGGGTCCCAGCTGGGTCGGCAACACGTTAGTCTAACAAAGCGCCACGTTTTGTCGGACGCAGTGGCAAAAATAATGGGAGGAAGGGTCGAGGGAAGGTGGGTTAAAGAGAGAGAGACAGAGCCACAAAGACGGAAGTGTAGAGGTTAAATATGATAAGATGAAACAGTAATGACCCCCATGGGAAGATTGGGTTATCTCAGCTACTAATCTAATAGGATTCAGCAGGGAGACATAGATTACAATGAAGTAATAAAAAACATTAAAAGCAATAAGAATGGAATGAAAAATGTTGGTGACAGAGTAAAACATGGGAAAGAGGACAGATGATTTAGTGTGTGCCGTGTGCACAAATGTTTGACAAAAGAGGCAAATTAGAGAAAAGTGATGAAAAAGAAAAAGATAAGCATGAATGTGAATCACTTCCGCCCCCTTCCTCCTTTACTTTTCATCTCCATTGCAAAGTACAAATGAGCGGAACACTGAAGTACAGGGAGGAGGGGAAAAAAAATCACACAATTAATTAAACAAATTTGATGCTACTAACCGGAGCCTCTCGTGAGGAATATAACTGACCCTGCGCTAATTGTCGCTACCGGTTCATTAAGCGGTTTTACACAGCGTCATGTGACAGCACGGAGCTTCTTTGGAGATGCTAATAAACTGAATTCATTACAGAAACAATAGGAAAGCAGTAATTAGCCAGATTCACCACTCCAAAAGAGCGGTGTAGTATGTTAATTTATTCAGCTGATGAATTACAAACAGCGAGGGGCCAAAAAATGAGATCGAGATGCCTGCGTGGATCTACACTGGAGACACGCTGACAAGATGTTGCTTTGTGTATATCTAATACGACAATTTAAAAATCAGTGAAACAGAGTACAATAACAATGTCCCTGTATTACTTGATATTGATATTAATTTATAAATGTATTTATCACCAATTTGTGATTAAACTTTTATTAATTTATTATTATTTTTTAATCTACTCTGTTTCTGTTGATCTAGATGGCGAGCTGCTGCATACAATTGTTCTTACAGGGATAAATAGTTGCACTAAATGCAATTTCATTCAGCAGTTGTCAATATGTGCATGATTACTAAATAATTAACATGATTAACTCACACATGAAAAACTGTGAAATTACATTTTTCAGCACCTTTTCCCAATTAAACATGAGAAATCCTGCATTTATTTGGGTGTTTTTTGGCCTCTATAATTTAATTCTTTCTTTATTTAGTGTAAAAGAAGTCAAATTATCGTTCTTCACATCCATTTCTTTTCATTTTTCTAGAAGTACTGCGACATTTCTTCTTCTTCTTTACCTTTTCTTCCAATACATTAAGGTTACATCTGTTTGATATCACCTGGTTTCCCTCTGAGATGCAAGTTATCAGCATTGTTTCGCCTCCCTGCTGCCACGCATGCATACATTACTGCTCCACCCACAGGAATTTCTCTGATTTATGTCTGAAAAAGGGCTGAGAACTGTCAATTTATAGCAAACTAAAGCAGATCATTACTGCTGCTGTTGAAGATGTGATGTTTAGAAGGACATTCCCCTATTCTGGAAATTAATAAACAGACAGGACTGCGTGAATATGAGTCATTATTTACCTCATATGCGGTTTTATGCAAAGCGTCTTTCCCATATGTCATCTCCATTTTAGTGCGGCAACATGATGCAGTATTTACATTTCAATAAAAATCTACAGCACCCATGCATGGCGGTGCTATGAGCTAGTGTCGGCCTACGTTTATAGCCCTCATGGGCCACTATATCATTTAATATTGGTCTGATAAACATGTACTGTACAATAACCTCAGATCACTGTAATCACAAGCGTGGGGATAGCGTCTCATGTCTCCCTTCAAATTGCACCATATCAGCGAATATTAGCATCCACATGACATTATGATTATGAGAACCGCGCCCCAGGTCCTATAAAACTATTAGCAAGGTATCATGCTGATGACGCCGGCACCCCTGGGGGTGGCAACATCTGCTCGTGTGTGTGTGTGTGTGTGTGTGAGACAGAGAGAGAGAGAGAGAGAGACAAAGCACGAGACGGGAAGAGTGTGACAGTGGGAGAAATATGCACATTAGATGCACATACAAGCTGATGTTGGTCATGCCAATGCGGGTGACAACATCTGTGTGTATGACAGACACACACACACACACACATGTGGAGACATATAGAGGAAGCCGCATGGTTCCAAGCCCATTAAGCTGCTCATTAGAAAGCCAGTCACAGATGGTGCTGCTCTTTACACCACACTGGAAATGGTCTTAGAAAGCTTCACACAGTCCCCTACAGCTATACAGTCTCACACCTCCACTCCTGAGGTCTACTGTAGTACAGTACAGTAGATATGCATACGTGTGTGTGTGGGTGTATATATTTATATATATACAGTATATACCACAGGTGTAACGGTGTGCTTGTGCTTTAGTGTAGAAACCGCCAAGTTCCATATTAACTTGTTCGTATTATCTTAATAAATTGTTTCAAAGAATAAATACAATCATTTTTATTGTGTTTTTAATGCTTTCATCATTTCAAGTGTAGTTGAGGCTGACTCAACTGTAGATGTTCATTTAAGTCCACAGACAGACATAACTGTTAAACGACACGCAGTATTTCATTATTCAATTTCTAACATATGCTACAGCAACCCTTACCACAGCTCAAACGAACACATATATATTAATAATAATCATTCATTTGATCACTTTTTCTTGATATTGTCTGAATAATTTCTGTCATTCCTTTGTTTTCTTTGAAGCAACTTGAAACTGCTTCATACCTTTATAAATGAAAATGATTATTATTTTATTTTTATTATAGATATATCGTAAAATTAAGCACAGCATTGGTGCAGCATTCCCAGGTATGGAAGTAATAAATTAAAACTACTCGTGTTACTTTAATTAAGTCACTGTTTGGGCACTTTTATGTGTTTTTTCAAGCCTGTAATTTTACTCTGATTTAAGTATGATTACACTAAGTAATCTACTTTGCTACTTTTAAAATCATTTGCCTACTGCCTAGGACAACAAATTTGAATTATCCAAACCTTTCATCTGTATTTTTGTAGCCAGAAAGCAAGAGGCGGAAGCACCCTGAAGTGCTGCCCGCTTCCTTTCGTCGCCCACGTTAACCAAACGCTCCGCGGCTGGCTCGCAATCTGCAGTGACACTTTCGCCGTCTGTTCTATTTTTTTGTTTGTTTTTTTTTCTGCGAGCTGCAAGCGAATCAGGCAAGAAAAGACACCATGGGCCAGAGAAAACCATGGAGAAACGCTATGCAGGCACAGGTTTGGAGAGGTGACCACACTGACCAGAATAACACGGGAGTAATTTAGGGCTGAAGATTTGGAGAAACCAAATAGAGACAGACTAGTCCCCTTTAGTATGCTTTTAACAGACACAACTCCTGCTTTATCCGTGTATCTGTTTATAAAAGCATATCCATTATCCATTCATACATTTTAATCTTTATCTGAGAAAAGTGAAAAGTAGATATTTTCTAAGTGGATCATCAAAAGTAAAAAATCAACTAAGTAGTTGAGTAATATTTCAGCAATGTAACAGTACTTAAGTACAGATTTTACAGTCCATTTGACCTTCACAGACCACCAACAAAAGAAACAGGCCGCTATTTTCCAACTCTTGCCTCCTTTATCACAATCTCAAGGCATCTTCTAGCTGAAGCTTCAGGGTGGACACGTGATGCCGACAGTATCTGTGACGGACGGGAGAGAAAAAAAAAGAAAAGAGCTGTCGTGGGTCCCTTCAGAGCTGGGCTCAGAGGGGGAAATGGGGCTAAACATCTTAACCTAGATAATTCCCCAGCCAAACAGCTGGCCCCCACACCGCTGGCAGACTCTGCTAGATTGGACATATGCTCTCATTTCTATCACTGTCCGCTCCATAAAGTTGATGGATCGTCTTCAGGAGAGTGTGGTTTGAGTGTGAACGTGTCTCTGTGCATCTGTATTGTTTGCATTTAAAGGCCTTCGCTCTGGAGGTTGAGGTGGTGCGTGTTATGTGTGGAGGGGTGTGTGTGTGTGTGTGTGTGTGTGTGTGTGTGTGTGTGTGTGTGAGGCAGACAGATGTTTCATGCCTTCGTTATAGATGTCGGCCTGTCTGTCAGAAATAAAACATCTCTATTAAACTCTGTGATGAGACAATGAAGGGCTGATGTACGGTCGCCCCGCTCTATCAGAAATGAAATTCCTCATCTGTTCCAGTTCTCCGCTTGAGAGCCCAGCAGTCTTCTCTTCTTCGTTTCATTGCCCCATATCTCCCTCCAAACCCCTCCTCCTACAACCTGCTGCCTTTTCTGTCTTCCACTGATTGCCTTATTTCTTTTTATCTCCAGTTTTCTCTATCTTTCCCTTCTTTGCATTATTTTCTTTCTCCTTCCCCCCCCTTCTATCAGATTTGCCTGATTTCCCCCTTCCTCCTTGCTTTATCGCTCCTCCCCTCTAGTCTTTCTTGATCAATATATCTCTCACTCTCTCTTTCACCCACCTGTCTCTCTCTCTGACAGCTTCTTTCTCTTTGTCTCCTCCCGGTATCTCTGCCTGTGTGGTTAGACAGGCCTATAGGAGAGCCTTCTGTCTCTCTCTCTCTCTCTCTGTTCTCCTGTCCCCAGGGCAAGCAGCTGTGATGGGGCCTAATGCACTATTGATCCCTGTGACCTCTCAGAATATACCTGCTGATGCACATATGGGCACACTCACACACAAACACGCATATATACCCTATGGAGCTACATGTATGAGCATGCAAATATGTAATTATATACTCCCACGTGCAAGCATGCAAGGTTGGAAGACCAAACCAACATAAACACATGCTTATACACACACACACACACACACACACACACACACACCTACACTCATCATATGATCGTAGAAAAATAGCCCATGTTGGTGATGTTTGACCCCCACAAGTGCATTGACATGTCGCCACCACAATAGCAGAACATTAATGAGCACGCACATAGACACACACTTACAGCATGTAACCTCCGAGGATAAGACGCCACAAAGCTTCTTGCACAAAGTGATAAACGTCAGAGGCGTGAAGACCGGCACAGCCTTTTCATCTCCTTCATCACTCATTTCTATCTTTTTTTTCTCCTCAGCCATTCAATCTTAGTTTTCAGCCAGAGCAGTCTGGAGAGAACAGACCGACAAAAGCATCAATAGCTAGACTTTATTCAACAGTGCAGCACACTGCACCAGTATGTCTTTAGTTACTAATTAACGTTCACCCAAATTAGATGTTCATTGAACTACATTGAACCAATACTGTGACATTTTCCAGTTCTGATACTGTGAAAGTCATTGAATGCTTTGCTTTATCATTGTACAACCTTCCCACTTTTAATGTATAAGAAATAAATTAATTCTGAAAGACACGCTGTATGTTGAAAATACACAGTAGTGATGTTATAGGAATGGTGATTCACTTTCTTTGCCAAGAGTTAGAAGAGTAAGGTGGTGATTAGCTTAGCTTAGCATAAAGACAAACAAAACTGAAAACAGTGAACCTCGCTCAGTCCAGAGTTTAAAATGTGCCTACAGAACTGTTTGTGTTTGCAAATAATGTTAATAATAATGTTGAACTATACCTTTAAATTAGTTTAACAGTCATGGAAAAGTACTTTTTCATGTATAGTTGTAGTTCTTTAGTTGTAATAATTGTTTAGTTGTTTTGTCCTTCATAATATCCTCCTATGTTGATTGGTTCTGTGTTGGTTTGTCTAATGTAATACTGCCATTAGTTCAAAAAAGAGAAATACTTTAATCTCTAGAGACCACCCTGCTTAAATGAAATGAATAAAACAACAAAGATGGAAAAGAATTACTGAATTGCAGCCTTGGTAGCTGAACCAGCTAAACTGCTTTCGGACCGTATTAAAACGGTGCCAGCTTTGGAAACTGCAACTGTAAAAGTTTCACATTATTCAATTTGTTTTACGCTATAGCTATAACATCATCATCCGAATTTCCTACATTAAAAACAAATAAAATCGAAAATTGAAATAAAGCCCAGAGACGATACTGAAAAACACACAATAATATCATTTAAGCTCATCATAGGATCCTCTAATGTGCCATACTATCATTAGATATAATATAGCTCATTATCGCTTCATGCTTACATTGAAGTGTAGCCAATTTGCATTAATGCTTTGTTCCAAGTATCTTCCCCTGTCTCCGAGCCATCTCAGGCTGAGAATTAATGTCTCTAAATCCACGAGAGAACACCCTTCCAGGAAAAAGACCTATTTATCCCATACAGTACGTTATAGTAATCCAGCTGTCTCACAGCAGAGATGTACAGTAAACCTTCCAGAAAATAGGAAAACTAATGAAATATGACATGCATGTGTATGAGATGCCTGAGATTTACTCGCTGTAGTTCTCACTGAGTGGAAGGTGGGAGGAATAATCCATTGTCTTTCCATTGTATGTTAAACACAAGAGAGAATACTGTGGAGGGAATCTTTGACAGAGGCTGAATACATAACGTAGACGGATGGGGAATACACAGTGCATTCATTTCTCAACGCGCTCCCACGCTGGATAAATGTGAGGCGATGCCTGAGGTCTTAAGAGATATGGAGGTATAGATCTAAACAGATTGATGATGTACCACAGAGACAAAGACGCAATGTATGCAAAAGCATGCACGCCGTCATATCCACTGTGTGTGATTTAAACCTGCACTTTAATGATTAATGAAACAATTACTTTTATACATGACAAAATAATCCCACCTCAAGGTCCACTTTCAATAACATCTTGTGGTATTTCTGTCAAATGGTAATGTCAGTCATGTAATATAATGTGGGCGTATGTGGAGCTTGGGGGTCATAATTATCCAAATTATAGATTAAATGATAGAAAATCGTGAAAACTGGCCCAAGGTGATGTCTCTAAATTGCTTATGTCGGACCAACAGCACCAAAATTTAAAGATAAAAAAGAAATCCTCATATATAAGATGCTGTGACAGCATTTTTTTTTTGCTTCATATGTGACTGAAACAGTTATCATTAAACTGTTAATTTCCAGCTCATTTTCTGTTGATTAATTTTTCTGCTAATTGACTAATCCATTAACTGACTAACCATTCGTGATTTTCTGTCTTGCTTCGTTTCTCTTTGGCCTCGTCATTATCATGTGATCCAGATGGTATCCTAATGAACTTTGTCGAGCTTTTACACCTGGTATCCAAAATGCGTTTCGTAGGGTTGAAGCGCAGACATTTGTTACCACGGGATACCACCAGGCACAGCTCTGTGATGTCGCGACCACAATGCCTTTTAGTTGGTTCTCTACTTGGCTTCATATCCCATCAAGAGTGTTCAGAAGTGGAGCATTTTACCCGCCAGACTTGCACAGATTTGATAATTTTCCTTGGTTTATGTGCTTCTACCATGGGTTAGTAGTTTTATTTTGAAAATTTCCCCAATTCTCTATGCCGTTTTTGACGTCTGTCCAGCTCGATCTGCTAAGTGACGCTTGATGTGGCATCTGTTATAAAAAAAGAAAAAAATAACAGCCACGTATTCTCCTCGAAGCAGGAGTCACTCCTGGGATGCTACAGAAACACATAATGACGCTTCTGGTCAGATCTCAATCATTCTCTATAATGGCCTCGATTAGCACTCGCGGTGCAGCTCGAATGCCTCTCAGCCATGCCTGGTCGAACCGTTACTCCAAAAATCTTTACTTCTTTGGATTTCTTTTGAAGATTTCCACATTTACTCACAACCTGAAGAGAAGACATCATTAATTCAATAGGTATTTGGTTCTAAAACAAAATACTGGACAAATAATACTAGCTAAATGATGGTTGCATTAAATGTTGAGATATTTCAGTCTGAACCAAAGTGGTTTCATGCAAAAATCAGATTGAGTTAGTTGAGGCCCCTTTTGGGCTGTGTTTCTGTTAAAGCTCCTGCATTTACACATTCACTTTTACTCAGTGGATTTGATTTTGGCAAGAAGCTCTGAAATGCATTTACAAATGTACATTTCTAATGTTAGTCTGGTCATGTGACGATTGTGTATCTGTTGCTCTTTCTTTCTTGTCTCAGTCGCTCTGCTCTTTCTGATGGATGAGTCTTAGTCATCGTTTGCAGAGATCAGTATACAGTCTGGACATCCAGCAGCCCCGGTGAATTAATGGCCGCTGCGAATGCAGCAATAGAGCCTTGGGATCAATACATCAGACCGATTGAAGATGCTGAGAAAGAAACACTCCCCTGTGTTTGTGCGTCAAAGTGTGTAAATGTTTATTTGTGCATCCCTCTGTGTGTTTGTATCTATAAGCACATCATTTGTGTATTTCTGTGTGTATGGATTTCAGCATCAGTGTATGTTTATGTTTTTGTGTGCGTATTACAGGTCAAGACTCTGACACAGACAAATCAAGAACCTTGACTTCTCCTAATGCCCACTTTCCCTCGTCAGCGTCTTCCAAGCAGCGACGGCAAATCATTACCTCTTTGTTTTTCTGCCTCCTCTCCCTCTATTCCTTCTATTCTGTCTATCCAAAGTGCTGCTGTGGCAGTATGCAGGATTAATTAGTAAACAGAAAGTGCTAAGTGGAAAATCTTTGCAGTGACAGACACAGTTTTGTTACAATGATTGATGGAGAAGGCAAAACATGCGAGGAGGTGTTGCTCATTAATGAACTTCGGAGAAGATGCTGGGACTGGATTTTCTGCACACAACAAGGACCTGCTCACAACTACTGCTAAGAAAGAGGATACTACAGATAGCTCACTTTTTATAATCAGACATTTATTCACTAAGTGGTTTCATGCAAAAATCAGATTGAGAAAACAAACGGTGCCACAACTTTACATCAATTTCGCTTGGATGAACCTTCTAACTCATCAGTAAAATCAGAAGACTTGGAGGAATCCCAAATTGACACTGACTCACACAAACAGACTCAAAGTACATAAAACAGTTAGATGCTAGAGGATCTTGGACAGTCAGCACTTATACAACTTAGTCTTTAGTACCCCCATGAAGTGAGTCAGGTAAGAGCCGTCGTCACCTATTGATTTCTCTCGTAGTGGTCACAAAGGAAGTGATGTGGATAAAGAGAAGAAGGTGAGTGAGGGCGTTTGAGCCTTGAGAGGATGAGGAAGTGAAAAAGAACTTCAGCTCAGTGAGAACTTATTATGTCCATTGTATGTTTTTATTTTCCTTTCAGACATGCCTCGTCCTCAAAGTACTTCGAGGCGATGACAATTTCACACATTGGTCTGATGGACCTGGGAACATTTCCATCCAGTGTGGTTCAAATCTGAGTTAGAGACATTTGATAAAAGCATCACAAGGTTAAACAGAAAGAGAAATATATAGTTCACTTATGACTAATGCTCAAAGAAGTTCAGTTTAATAAACCGGGAATTGTTCTTTGAGGAGATTCTTTGTCAGATTTCCTCTCACAAAAGAGGTAAAAAAAATCGAATGAGCATCCAGTAAAAAAAACCACGTCATAGTAAATTGAAGTAGCAGACATAAAGTAGCATTAGAGGTGTAAATTAAGGATCACTTTGAAGATTTGAATAATTTCAATAACGTCAATCTAACTTTTTGTCTAACCATTCAGTCAGTAAGTAAGTCTAGTCAGTAAACACCTCACCATTCACATCAAGGTGGTTCTGATTGTTCTGAGTGATCAGTCCAGTCTTTTACTGATTCAAATTCTTACATTTAGTTCATTTCAAACTCAGACTGAACACAGTCTAATAAACATCAGATTGAAATTTTGTTCCCACAATGTATTTACAGCAGCAACTCTTTCCATTTTATATGCTCGGAGCCAAAATAAACTCATTGAAATGGATTGAACTGTGCAGACACACCCACGGTTTGCTATTGTTCTAATATAAACTCCTATAGAGATGCTGCAGATATGACTCATATGGGATCAAGAGGGAAGGTCTGTATTTTCCCATGATCCTTCAACGCACACACACCGGCACACACAAGTGTTTGAACATGAGGTGCAAGTTTATTTACATTTCCACTTTCCGAGTGTTTGTGCTCTGCTCCTCTCTGTCGCTTCCTGCTGATCAGGGAGCGACGGAAATGGCTACTGAGCACGTGCAGTAGATGTTTATTTCCCTTCTGTGTTTACTACCTGACTCCTATAGGATAGACAAACAAAGGGGACATGGGATGCTAAGATACACACACACATGCACACTTCTCAAACGTGCACAGATCTATTATTGTACACACACACACACGCATTTCTGGCTGCTGAATGGAGGTGCGTTCAGGTTCCAGCTACATGGGGCTTGTTTGTTTGTTTTGCACTGCAGAGGAAATGGAGTTCAAATGCGACGAGAGGCTGACTGTTTAGTTACACACATACTCAAACACAGGAGTGAGGAGGTGTGTGTAATTACCCATACACACAATGCACATGCACACCTATTGTATGTTCAAAGAGCACAGATTGATACAGAGCCTGGCTGGTGTCAGAGAAATTGCTCACTGGGATGAATAACTTGAGCCCTCTAATGGCACATTTTATTCCTCACATTAATAGTGTAGCAGTAGCAAATAAAATTACAGGTTTTTATGGGTAGTTGAGTCATTTCAGGAGAAGTGCCCAGAGTTTTATCGTCAGGCAAACAGCTTTAATACTGTGTGATAACCTGAATGTGATGAGCAGTTCTGAAAAACTGTTTTTACCATTTTTATTTTATTTTAACCGTAAACTAAGAAAGAAGAATCTGACATTGCGTTCATTCTTAAACCTGACACGATCACACCATGAGGGCCGCTCAGAGGCTATTCAGGAGCCTTCAATTGACCAGCTGTCCTGGTTGATGCTCAAGTTTCCCTTTTACACATAAACTACTTTTTGTCCATTTTTGAGATTTTGAGATTAAAAGTTCATACTTGACCTGAAACAGCCAATAAATTGATCTTAACAAACAGTTTCTCATGGAATAACAGATTGTTCCGCCATGAAGTTATTTTGGGCATCATCTAATTCATCAAACCAACTCTTTTTCAAGCTTTTGTAATTCAACATAACTGAGAAGTTCACAGAGAAATGTTCACCACTGGTGTTGGCTGAACAGACAAAAAAAGAGGTGCCATCGATAGAAACAGTCATAACATATGACATATGGCCTCACAGTTTAACGTGTGATTTAATGAGAACTAGTATAAAAAATGTTGCTGAAATCCAATATTCTGACAATGCCTTTCTATACTCCTGCTAGTTATTATAATTTATACAATGATTAAATGATGGCGACATTCTCTGAGGTGGAACAAGACTCCAGCTTTAAAGATCCACTCTGCTAATGTTGAAACCAGGGGTTAAAGTGGGCTGGAATAATTCAATTCAATTTTATTTATAATGTCACATGAGATTTTCTATACAGAGCAGGTCTAGACTGTACTCAGTTCCCACCATGAGCAAACACTTTGTGACAGTGGCAAGGAAAAACTTTCTTGCAGAACCCGGCTCATGGTGGGCGACCATGACCAGCTGAACAATTCAGAACGGTGCTCTGCAACCTTCGGACCCCCTTCCTCAGTGCGAGTGTCTTTACTGCGCTTTGCTGTAGGTCATACTTTCAGGTTTAACACTGTTATATTTTAAATACTACTAGTATTTGTTTTATCTGGCATAATACTGAATTTAAAATTATATAAAATACATAAAAGCAACAAATTCTCACATTTTGAAGCAGGAAACAGATGTGCGGTGACCTTTTACTTCAAACATCAGAAAACTTCACCTGGTTCCCTCAACACTTCCTCTTTGGTTAAGAAGGCACAGAAACATCTACTTCTGAAGAAGGCTAAAGGGGGGACACTTCCTGGTCAACTGCTTACATCCAACTTTATTGTCATTGCACAAAATACAAGTACTGAGACAACAAAATGCAGTTTAGCATCTTATAAAATTAATTTTAATAGAAAATAATGAATATCCTTTGTTTAATGTGTCTTAACATCCCTGTTGTGTGCGTGGACATTTTATTATTTTTACGCTTGCTGCTTTTTATTTGTACTCTGTGTGTGTGTGTGTGTGCTTACTGTTTGCATGGGATTGATTATTAGTGTTTGCTAGCGTGACTGTGTGCTTCTGTTCAAGTACTGGATGTGACGATCCACATGCATTTGTCTGAGCTTGTGTGTGTGTGTGTGGGTGTGTTGAGGTGACTTTGTACTTTTATTTGCATGCGTGTGTTACTGACCTGCGGGTGACTGAAACCAGGTTACGGTGACACCACAGTGATATCCCAGTTAGGAGCTCCTGCCCTCCCCCCTGTGTCACCCACTGTTGATGTTAGGGTGACCCTCACCTTACCTCCTCTCCACCCACACAATGTTTCTCTCCTCTTTGTTTCCTCTTTATTGTTCTCTTCACCAACTTTGATCATCCCCTTTTCTTTCTCTATTTTCTACAACTTCATCCTCCTCTCTTCACCTATTTCCTCTATCTCCTTGACTTCATCTCCCCTCCCAACTCCCTCCATGCTTCACTTAGGATAACTCCAGTACATTTCTCTGATAAACTTTACCCTCGCTCTCTTTCATCTTCAACCATCGCCAAACACAGAAGAAATAAAGGACAAACAGCACTGGGTTGACAGCGAGCCAGATCGACCTCGCTGGCAGACACAAATATTTTTTGCCGTCAGTGTTTATTCAGGCGTTGGCAGGCTCAGATGAAGTGACCTCATCATGCACACACACACACACACACACACACACACCCACACACATATTAACAACACGCCTTTTACAGCAATCAGACTGAAAGATCACTTAGTTTGCTTTTCAAAAGCGGGATAACAGGGATTTTTGAAGCATCTGTTCTTTGTAAACATGTTCATGTAATCACATTATATATTGTATGTTACATGACTACGCTTGAGTAACATGCATGCACACGCACAAACACTCTCGCACGCACACACAACTGCTTTTTTCCAACAACACACAGGCCCAGAGCAGTCGTTGGTCATTGTTATGAAGACACAGGCTGTGGTGAACTCAGTGAACTAGAAAAACAATTGGCTCAGACTTCCTGCTGGCTTCCTCTGTAGTGAGGTAGGCCCCTAACACTACTACTTTCTCCCTTGCACTCACTCACACACACACACACACACACGCACACACATATAGAGAGAGTGCAGGGTGACAAGCCTGAGTGTCTTCCCGCCATCCTGTTTTCTCGCCAGAGTTTATTTTGGTCATGTGCCGGATCCGTACTGTACAGGAAGGGGTAGCCTCTTTGCGTGTGTGCATGGTTTTGTGTGTGTGTGTGTGTGTGTGGAGGTTGGAGAAATTCAGAAGAAAATTCCTTTGTCTGTCATAATATGAACATGTCCATATTTGGGACGAGCGCTGCACGAGACTCAGTGTAAACACACACACACACATCAACAAATCACTTTCCAACACCGCATCTACTTCTATTATTATAAAACGTGACTTAAGACAATAGAAGAATTCAAACAGTGAATAACTTCCAGTATTTGTGGCTATGGCTACTTTCTCTCACAGTACATACTAGTGAAATGTCATTGCTTACTTTACTTTTTTGTCTAGATCTTGTAGATCCAAAAGGTAGACAAAACACCTGATTTGATATAATCACATGCAACACGTGCTTCTTTTTTTATCACAGCCCTGTATCACCAACAGTGTGGTCCACTGATTAGGTCATGCCACGAACAAGATCGTGCAGTCAGGGGAATATTTCTTCAAAATAAGGTTATTCCAATGAAAATCTTTCATATGAAAGTATGTAAACAACTCCACTGCCTTGATGAAAAAAGGGTAATCTGGAAAAAACTTTCCAGGCTTCAATTTCCTGGAACGCAATTGGATGACACCCAACAAGGTGCTGCACCGGTCGATCAACTCACATTCCTGGTAGATTGGTTTGTGACGTGAATGGCATATTTCTGCTGCTAAAAATGTTTGCACTGATGTTCCACTGATGTAAAATCCTTTCTATTGTCTACCAGCGTGCAGTGTTTTTTTGCATCTGACAAGTCCTGCTGCTCAGATTGGCCTTCACTATTGCACACTATTGCATCCACTCACCGGTACCTGAAGCAACAGGCCCTCACCCATGCAGCCCCTTGCATGTTTCACAGGTCTGAAGGTAATATCGAGAAAGGTTTAGCTGCTGAATTTCTTAAATGTTATCTTTCAACTCTGCGTCACGAAACTCTGGCGACAGAAATCTGAATCAGATATCTAAAAACCTGGGCAAACAAAACAATCTACATGCTCAATGACACTAGAGGTATGATTGTGATTAACTGTCAGGACCCAGAAATATGAACATGAAAGTTGGATAGTCCAATTCAAAACTAATGTGGTGACACTACTACTACTTTTATGACTGCTACTATTACTATTGAAACAGCCTCTACAACATCACCCACTACAACTATTAAAGCAGCTATTTGTACTACTACAATCACTATTAGCTAACAAGTCATTTGACCGCATCCACAGACCCTACTAAAATCATGCTGGTTCCTTTGCCGGAGGCTTGTTGCTGTATTTTCATAGAGTGAATTAAATTAAATGACTAACACTCACACAAAACCCCTTCTGTCTATTAACATGACTCAGCATTTAGTCAATGTTCAGAATGATTCATTCACAGCGCACCATGGTTTGTGTTTGTTTGATGCCCTTTCTACTGAGCCTCACTGACTCACTGTGCTTAATTAGCAGTGAGAGCTCTGAATAGACAGTGAAGACTTCTGATGTATGAAACACACCATCTTGTCAGCCTACTGTTTGTCACAAACTGAGGCTGCAGACCAGAACGTCCCATCCCTCATCATTAAGACTAAGTAGATTTGCCGTAATGTCCCAAATTAAATTCTGAATTTCTCTAAACCTGAAAGTGAAATCCAAATGGTGTCTAAAATAGAACTGAGTGAGCACTGGGCCTACGTAGAAAGTTGCTTTCAGCATGATGAGTCCTAGGACCAGTACACTTTGATGCAAAGCAAAATTACTACATATAAGTTTAACGTTTAAGAAATACACTTTAGATAAGTGTTAGACCTAGCTACTCTAAGATCAATACCACTCTCATGTCTGTCTGTTATATATAAAACGACAGTCATGCATAAAGCAGCATTAAGAGTTGACATGAGGGGGAAAGCTGGCCTGACTTCTTAAATCTGACAACTAGAAGCTCACACTGCATCTTGTTTGTCTAATCAATACACAAGCAAAAAGGTAAAAACAACCAGTTGTAGTTTCACGCAAAGTACCTTTGGACCTTAGGTAAGTATAGTGCAACATTTTGAGAAATACACTTATTTGTTTTTTTTTTGCAGAGGCTTAGAAGAGAAGATCAAAACAAGTCTCATTATAGCCTCCTAAATATGCTATGATGCCCAAGAGCCAAGAGGCAATTAGTTTAGCTTAGCATGAAAACTGGAAGCAGGGGAGAGAACGGTCCAAAAGCAACTACATTTTTTTACTGACTGAACAAACAAAATACACATTAGGTTGAATGTATTACAATTTTTTATGCTAAGCTAAGCAACCCAGCTTCTCCTAGCTTTGTATTTAGCATAGACACGAGACATTCTCCGTTAACACTCTAAGTAGATTTTAAAATTAATATGCAGCTTTAAATGTAAATCCAGACATACTTTCTGCACCTCCTTTAGATGGCAGAACCACATGATTCATATATAGTCCCCACATCTGCTGTGGGCCATAACCATTCAAGGGGAAACACTGGTGTGATGTACACTTGGAGCTTAGCCGCTCCATGGTTGGGCAGTCAGTGGTGTGCTGACCTCACACCATGCTCCATTTCCTGTTTTCCCCAGAGCCAGTGGCAGCAAGGGGTCTAATCATACTCGGGATACCACGGTACTCATGCATGTGTGTATGCATGCATTTAAAACACATAGGCTAGATACTCACTGCATAATATTTAGTTCACTTCCACAAGAATAGGAGCTGCTGTCCTCCATTGTCACTCTCATCCATCATGCCCGAGGCAAAACCTACCATGACTTCACCCATTGGTTTGTGGACAACCATTTTGAAGCCTCGAGTTTGGCACTATGGACTTTGCCATCTTGGTTTTGTGGAGTTAGAAATTAAAATATTTGAATGAGAGCGTGCACTGGTGGGTGACGTACGTAAGTTGGGCTGGCGCCTGCTTCGTTAAAAGGTACTCGTATTACAGTAAACAGTACACTGAAATACGTTTCTTAACCGAGAAATAGGCAAAAGGCAAAGGTAACAGAATTTTGATTCTTATTTTATCAGCACTGCCTAGTTTTACAGTTTGATTCTGGCTTTGTGAGCCCCATGTGTTGAGAATGACTTGTCAATCAGAAGGTAGCCATGCCCTAAAGCCTAGACAACCATAATTTACAAAATGAACATCATGCCATATGGCAGAAGTGTTTACGTATTTACTGAGGTTATAAATCAAGTGAGAAGTAGGGTAATTTTCTCATAAGTTTACAAACAATCTGACTTTTTCATTGCAACCAAGTGTGTTGCGCCCTGCTGGCCATTAGAAAGAATGCAGGTTTAAGACACTTCCGCTCCAGCTTTTCATAACCAGAAGCTCTGTCCAGTAATTATACACTCAGTGGTCCTGGATTCATATCATAGCTGAAATTATTTCTACATGGATATATATATATATATATATATATATATATATATATATATATATATATATATATATATATATATATATATATATATATCAGGCTATGAAAGATATATGAACAAACCCCTCTGTAAAATCCATCTCAATATAGACAGAAGTAAAACTGCAAGGTTTGGTCTATGCAAGTGCTACTGATGCGGAGATTTCTAGTCCAGCAGAAATCTCAGCTGAAAGAAAAAGATGAAAAAACTCATTCTGAGAAAACAGCCTTTAGAGATATATATTGCAAAAAATTCATACATTTTGTAGGACACACTATACATTCTTTAAGGTCATGCAATTGTTTTTTTATTACTTTTTTTTCCTATTTGAGAATTTTCCAACACACTGAACAGTTTTCAGTTTACACCCAGGGAGTGTCGTCCATCATCCTCTGACAGTGATTTGGACCATAAATAGATGAAGTGGAATTCAGCTCTCCAGACAGGAAATGGCATTGAAGGCGGCTACAGTTAGCCCGTGGAAGTCCTTGAAGTGCCACAATAAAATTGTAAAAAACAAACAAAAGAAAGAAAGAAAGAAAGAAAGAAAGAAAGAAAACCATTTTACATAGACAATACAAAAAGTTTGACGCAGCAACCGTGTTTTCCTTCACATCCCTACCAATCTGATTTTACTGACCAAACAGAAAATGGCCATCCTTTCATGATGCCCACATCGCTATCAGATGTACAGCCTGTACAGAGTGTGTGTGTATAATTGCTTATGAGTGTGTATGCAATCTCTGTGTCATCATACTGTAAGAGGTTGTTGTTAGCGTGCAGATTCCATGGGACTTTCTAGAGCACTCAACATTGTTTTCATAAAGTGAGAGGGTCAGAAGGCCACTGAGGTCAGCTGAGAGTTCAATACAAACACACCCGCCCACAAACACACACACACACACACACACACACACACACATACATTCACACACACTCACTCAAAGCTTGTGCTTCTTTGTATGCAACGTTCACCTTGTGATGCATTTGACATCCTGTTTTTCCCCCGTCTTGATGGGTTTCAACACCCAGGGTTAACAAATACACAAATATACATGGTATGTGAACAGGCATAAACACACACAGCGTTACTATGTAGGAAGTGTTCAGCACTAATGAAGCAAACATTTCCTGGTGTTTTCACATTCCAAATTTCCGTGATGGGGCAATAAAAAAATAAAGATTTTGTAAATACAAAACAGCGCTCCATTCCAGGTCTGACTGTTTCTCTTGGAGAAGCGATGCACTGATCGTAATTATGGATAAAGTTTGAATGGTTCTGTCTCTTTCACTGCGATTGTCGTCTATTCTGCCATTCATGTCGACTTATTCAAGGCAAAAGTGAATGGAACTGACTTCTTCAAATGGCCTTGAGGTTTAACTTTAGCAACAGTGTTTCTGAATGAGGAACTCGGTGAATGAATTCAATGAAGTTATCAAAGCCAGTTTCATTTTTTCATGGCCACATTTGTTTCATTTATCTTTCAGCATTTAAGTTCACACTCCTACTCAAAGAGGGTTATGCAGCAGTTGAAGCTTAAAGATAAAATGAAAATGCAGGGAAGCATAAATCATAATGGTACTGAAGCCATTGTGAATATCTTTCCGTTTATCAAAGGAGGGTGAAACTATTTTTGGACATGGCTTTGGGCATGGCATCTAAACCTTGAGCTTTAATCACTGATTTAGCAAAATGGAATCAAACAAATCAAATTAAAAAATGCGACAAAGTAAAGGTTTCCGTTACAGTTTGCTGAAATAGAAGACTCCATGCTAGCAACTCTGCAGCCCTCCTAGTTTAGCATGTTAGCATGCAAACGTTTGCAAATGAACACTAAAGACAGCTGAGGCTGATGGGAATGCCCTTCGTTTTGCAGGTATTTGGTCATAAATCCAAGTTGGACACATTAAAATTGTGACCTGACATTGACCAGATCACCAAAGTTATGAAGATTTATCTTCGAACTTCAGCTCGAGGAAAAGTCAGGGAGTAAGAACAGTCATTAGGATTAATCCTATCAGGACCATGAATCTTTGTACCCAAAATTCATGGCAGGCCATCCAATACTTGCGGACTAACTGACTTGATGTTACCATCCCCTAGATCCATATTGCTATTACTAACCATAACACCTACCATAACAGCGCTCACCAATAGGCAGCAAGTGTTCCCAATTCACAGCACGGTAGCAGCTCAAGTCCAGCGTTTGATGATCTCAGTTTTCTACAGTAGAAAGAATCATTAAAGCATGTCTGTTAACACTGTAGGCTTGTTTTCAGGTTTGTTCGTAAGTGTGCTAAGCCTAAGCCTGGCTGGCAGCCACCCACATTACTGCTCATTAAAGTGTAAGTACTGAAATTGTATACAAACAGCATTTATGTACAATACTGGCACCTGGGCACACTTACAGGAAAGATCATAGGCAACGATGCTACAATACACACACAGGCACACACAGAAATTACATTGAGTGCACAGTACTTCGTCATACGTCTGTAGTCATCACTTACCTAATAATAATAACAATCAATGACTCATTTCATGAGGGGAAATATAACCTGTACATTGAGTTCCACAAATAGCGAACTCAGTGTTCTTAGAAATAATTTGGACTGGCGCAAAGACACTTGTGATGAAAAGCCTGAATTTCCTACAGTAATAATGATGTTGCATGTTCAGCTTACCGACGAAGAAACTCTGACTGAATGAATGCAGTGCATCAAAAAATAGCTCTGTCTTTTGTTGGAGCGTCCTTGGCGAGACTCTACCTGAACAGACTGTAAGTCACCATGGCTTCAGAGCATTAGTTTGATGCTTAAAAATGTTCTGGAAATGTAAAGCAAACACAAAAGAAAACTAATAAAAACATGAAACTAACCAACTTTTGGGTTTAGGTGGTGTTTGCCTGCCTGTAGAGTAATATTCTATTGATTTGTCCAAAGCTGCGCTCACAGTGAGTATAACCCACAGTAATGCTTGGCAGAGAGGTTGCAGCTTTACTGGAATACAGTTCTTGTGTAACTGTTGGCCTTTCCACTATTGACGTGTTCTGGGATAAGGCCGTGTTTTCCTCACCGGGTAAACATTTGGGCCAAAGGTGGGAGGTCAGTAGAGTGAACTGATAAAAGTCTTACGAGAAAAAACTGTAATTTTGTAACTTTGTTACGCTAATCCACCTGTGTCATCATTCACGATCTGAGTTCATCTGATTTCAAGAAATTCATTCAAAAGCGTGGATTCCATTTATACCCTACACATTGCATAGATACAAAGCTATACTACACAAACACACGCACACCTTTGCTGCTGGTGTTGGTTAGCATCGATTGGATCACTGGTTCAGACATACTGAAAGTCCCACTGGGTCGCTATGGCAACTGGAGCCAAAATAAAGCAGCCGTCGAGACAGCAGCCTCAGCTGGCACACTCACGCACGCACACAAACACACAACCCCCTCTGGCCTTGGCACCTAGAAACAGACACAAAATGAGCTCTATATTAGACCGCAGAGGGAGAAAGGAAAGGACCGAGAGAGAAACATCGAGACTGAGCAGCAGAGGAGGGGAAGAGTGTGTCCTGGAATAACCCCTGTTAGCTCTGTTCGGTGTTCCAAAGAGGACATATATAGCAGCCTCTCTGACTGGCAAAAACCCAGATTCCCTCTTAGTCTCTCCTTCACACACACACACACACACACACACACACACACACACACACACAGATACACTGCCCAGGTCCGGCTGGCACTCACAGGCTTGCCCAGCTCTCCTTAACGTAGTCCCACTGACTCGCTCACTCACTACATTGCTTTGATTGTGTGTTTTCTGTGTGTGTGTGTGTGTGTGTGTGTGTGTGTCGTCCATGCCAAGGGGCAGACAGACTGGCTGTTCATAGCAACGCACTGTGAACACTGAAGTCCCTCCTCCTCCACGTCCTCCTCCTCCTCTGGGCCTTTTTGCTCGAATGTTCCAGGAGCTCATAGCGAGACTCTGCAGGGCCAAGCTGGCACCTCGACGCCTGCAGAGATGACCAAACCTCCACGGTGAACTGTGGCCAAATAGTGATAGTAACAGCAGGTTGGTGTGACGACAATTCTGGGGCTACAAGGAGAATGCTAAATATTGAAATTAAAGTTAAAAGCATAACTCATCATGTTGTGGCATTTGTTCATTTTGAAAAAAGATAACTCCAACTGTTTGTTTTTAAGCTAAGCTAAACTAAGCTAATCTTCTGCTTAATATTTTATATTTTGCTCAGTATTTTGTGTGTAGATGTCAGAGTGCTATTGATCGTTTTATCTAATTAGATTTTTATCAGAAAAGTCCAACTATTCCTTAGAAATTGAGCTAGCAGATGGGTTAAAGTTACTCTCTTTATTGTAGTTTAGAGTGAAGCTACAGGATGATAATAAATCCTTGCCTCAGATCTCACTAGGCCTCGATCAAGAACAAGGCAGGACAAGACAAGCTTGCTCATGGTGGAAATTGTTGGGTCTCTGTAAATACTATCATAAAGATTACAGTCTAGACCTGCTCTATAAAGAAAGTGTCATGAGATAACTTCTGTTATGATTTGGCACTATATAAGTAAGACTGAATTGAATTGTTTTTTCAGCTCTGACTAAGTTAACCCAACGCAGTGTCTCAGTGTTCGGCGTTTCAGGAATCATTTGCCAAGAAAGAATTAATGTACAGACGTTTGTGGCCTTGGTAAAATACTTCTGCAGATGACACAGCATGGTGCCACACTCAGTGCGAGACACTTAATAGAAAGTAGACTATACATATCACCCCACATGTATACACTACATTCGTCATTGTATATTCATTCATCATAATATAAACATTACCGTCACAGCTGTGGCGAGGGATGGTGAGAGTCCAACAGTGCTTTGGAGCAGTGTACTGCGAGGCAGTCACACTGAGTCATTTTACATTTACATTTTGAGCAGACGTTGTGAGTCAGAGCGGCCTGGCTGAGGGAACTGAAGGTCCTTGCTGTGTCAGATACATCCTTTATCCGCCTATACCAGCATCTGATGTTCGGAAGGACACGAGAATCACACGTAGACTATAAATAAACCCTGCGATCCCTTCATGCCAAGCAATGCCAGCTGCTTGTGGGTTTTTATAAATCGCCGGCATGTGACTTGAGTTTGTAATCTTAGATGGATTAGCAGGTATACTGCGTGTTGCATGTTTACAAATCTAATCATTTTAAGATGCACAATAGCATGTTTGCATTTGATTCTTCATGCCATTTTACAAGATAGTTATATAGAAAGCTGCGTGTGTTAATGGCTCTGAAAATGTTCTTAAAACTGCAGGTTGGTATGTCCCATAACTACAGGTTGAAATGTTTAGTACCCCAATGACAAATGTATCAATCAGTAGCCAATTAATCAATCAAATGTTATAGTCATAGAACCTTTGAGACAGGTTACTGCACTGCAAATTGCTTTACAGGTGCGCTAAAGGTTCATAAGACTAACAAAACATTATGAACTGTAAAATAATGAAAGACTAATGCATGAAAAAAGTGAAAATATGATGCTTTCTCTTTCTCTCTCGTGCTGTGAAATCCAGCCAACACAGACTACCAATATGTCCGTGAAGGTTCTCAGTCGTACAGTTCATCTTTCTTTGAGAAGACTTAAATCTGGGTCAGTTGGGCTTGGTTGTAGATCTGTGAAGATATTTGACCTCTCGTCCAAGACGCTTGGCTCTGGACTGAAGAGCTGAACTGAACTGAACTGAACTGAACTGAACTGAACTGAACTGAAGAAGCCTCTTGTATAAGAGGTGAAACATCTTCATGGATCTATAACAAAGTCCAGTTTCCCAGATTTAACCCTTCTCAAAGAGACTACCAAAATCTGTACAATGTCATGTCACTGGAGAATGACTGAAAGTGGTTTTAATAAGGAATTCTGTATTGAATGCATAGACATGTACCATGTTTTATACTATGAACATATAGTATCGTATGTGTGGTAAAAATATTGTATATTCATGCTTTTATACAGTTTATGGTCAACCATATCAATATAAATAACATATCTATCACACATCATCTAATGTTCTGCTTTGTAACAATAAGTGAACATCATGTTCTGATTATAGTGTGCTTTAGATGTTAGTATAAAGTGCATCATTTCAAGTTAAATGTAACCAAACTGGTAATCATATACATTTGCATAATGTTTCATTTTCAGAAGAGGAGGTGTGATTTCTTGGAAACCTCGTCATTAAGTCTGCCCGTCACATGAAACCAGTGAAATCGTGCATCACACTCCACTTAGTGAGCTTTAAAAAGCAGGAGACACCGGTGGTTTGAAACAGACGTTTATACTCGCATGCACACACACACACAGGCGTGAAAAACAAGTGGCAAGTCTGTCAAGGAAAAGCCCCAAGAGAGCTCTCGCTCGCAGCTTGGCAGTCCTGTACCTGATCTCTCAGCCCTGACAACCACACACACACACACCCGAACTCGCGTATACACGATGCTTTCTAGGCAAAAGTGCCCTATCTATGACTACAGTGTAAGGAGAGTTATGAATATTCATGGACATATTCCAGAGATGGTAGAGTAGACATGCCACGTGTGTGTGTGTGTGTGTGTATGTGTGTGTGTGTGATAGGCTGTGTTGGGGGTGTGTACACATGTCTTTATCTTTCGGCCCAGCGTCTTCTTGCATCGCTGCCCTTTCCCTACTATCAAAGCAACCTTGAAATGATCTTTGGATCACGCATTCACGTGTCTGCAGGGCCTGTAAAATACTCCCTCCCTTCCTCTTTCTCTTTCACACACCCAGCACAAACACACGCACGCACACACATATACAAACACACAGTGGCTATCCCTCAAGGGTTGGATAACTTGATGACTCCAGTAAACAATCCATTCAAGCTTCCCATTCCCACCTTTGACAATAAACACACATACAGCCGCCAAGAACAGCAAAGTTCAACCCAGTAATAAACTACTACTGCTGATAATATATCACATATTATGCCTGCATGTGTACAGTATGCACAAGTACACAAGCTGCATTTTTTCCCCGTATCTCGTGTTATGTAAACGCTACACACACCTACCTTCCACATACGTATACACACCCTCCATGTGCATAAAACAGTCATTTTATTGACAGCGCTAATTACACCAGCTCATGCTGCTGAGTGATATGGGCCATGGTTTACATACAAATGAATCCCCAGTGATGGACTTTAGGAGGCATTGATCCTGCCTGCTCCCCACACTCCAAGCTTTTAGCGTGACAGTGACGGTTAAACCAGAGCTATCCACTTTTAACTTTAATGGTTTCACTGTTGTCCCAGGTGACTCTGTTCTCTGTCTGAGAATGGATTGATGTTTCAAATCCACTATCTGAATGCCAAATCATAATTGACTGTTTGTTAATTGCTGCCCCCTTTGGTAACATATGTATGAACATACAGTGTCAGATATACCACTCAATATTCAAAGTTATTTTTGAAATCATCACAATTTGAATGATTAAAAATATTGACAAGTTTATGAAATTAGGTGTCAAAATCAGGTAATCAATTCTCAGCTACAGGACTGTGGGGGCGTGTCCACTGAATGTGCTGAAGCCACGCCCACTCGTGGGAGCAGTCAAGCAGCAATTTTGAAGCGACTGAAACGTTTCAGATGAGTTCAGAAAATGACATGACTAACTTTGAAACACTGAGCGAGATGAATTAATCTCTGTCTCTCTGCTAGGGGTGCAGGGGTATGCTCAGGGTGGCCTCAGTGTGTCATCGAGCCACCCTTTAGGACCACCCACAAAATCCGGAACGCCACATTTCAGTAAAATATTGTCTTTATCGTATTTTCACATGTTTTCAGAAACTATTTTCCAACATATTTAATATACTTTGAAAGAATTGCCTATACACAGACTTTAAGCTAACATTAACTCCATGAACGCCCTTATATGGGCATATGTTACCTCACGACCGCTGTGCTCCTCCAATGAACAATGCCGTTTGTTTAAGGCAATCCAGACTTTTCTCGTCTGTTGTTCCCCGTTGGTGAAATGCGCTGCCAGTTCCTACCAGAGCAGGGTCTGACCAGAGTCAGACACTTCATTTCACCTGCAATCTGCTGAATTTCTATGCACGTTTTCCAAAGTCCTCTGCTATTGTCAACATGAATGTAAAGGAAATAAAGGATCAATATGCAAAATGCAGTTGCATCCATTATAATAAAGATTAAAACATCAGATCACTGACAAGGTCAATATACCAAAATAACTATTTGGTATATTGGAAAGAAACACAAACTCATTGATAAACTTGGCTTTAGAAGATTAATTTCCACCAAGTGAGTTATTGGATAAATATCTCTCTCAGTTCAGAGGAGGGGGTTACCCTTTTTTTCTAAAACAGCAGAAAAACATAAAGCTCTCTACTTTAGAGCTGGTTAACCTCAACACATTGCTGCCCAGTAAATTTATATAACTGACATGATATGCTATAAAGTTACATGTGGACAATTTCTACAAAAAAAGATATGTTTGCTTGTAGGTGGAAGAGCTATGATCACGATCAACAGTTAATTGTCTTTGTTTGTGAGTTGCCAGCGTTTAAACGTGTTTGACTGTGCGTGAGCGTGTTTGTGCACAGTTCCCAAGGGCCAAGTGGAGCATCAATAAATATTTTACAGCTCGCCAATCCGCTTCCATCGTAATGGCTGGCCATCCTGGTCACAGCGGGGAGGGGGCTGGCTTGATGAGGCTGTAGCCTGCTGAGACTGGCAGGGAGCTGGGTCAATGTCTCTCTAATGGCCTCTCATAGAGTAGCTCTAATGATAAAAGATGATGCACGGAGGCACAGAGAAGATAAACTACAGGAAGGAAATGGGTGATAAACAGGATTGGAGGGTAAAAAAAATGAAGCTTCATTTGTTATTGATTGGATGATTCTTGTTTTTGTTTTTTTTTTAATGAAGGGACTGTGAATGATCCGTGTCAAGCTTCGGTCAAAAAGCAGTAATTAAACAACATTTCAAGAACCTTGATGCGACCTTTCCCCTCCATCTGAGCTTTGCACACCCCAGCGGTTACGCCTGCCTTCCATTTCAGCCGCACGTCCTAATAGTCCGATATCTTTCCACATTTCTGGCCTTCTGTCATGACGAATCAGCGACAGGGCAGTTCTATTAAAGCACGAGTACCACAAACCGAACGACACATGTTATGGAACTATCACGTCAAGCCAGACCTGAACGCTTGACTGATTTCAGGGCAGAGGCAGGTATGTTTGTAAAGTGAGTCATTCTGGGCAGTAACATGGTAAGCAATCCATTTCTCTGATTGCAAAATAAATAGTCTTGTGTAGGATTAGATCGTGTGTGTATGTGTGTATGTGTGTAAGTCAAGCTTGATGTGTATGACAAGCCTTTAAAACTGTATTTACTTTAACATTTAACAGTGATGCACTCGTACCAGCTGCCAATGTTTGTGTCTCTTTGACCTACATATGTGTGTGTATGTGTGACCTGCCTGTCAGGCCCAAGTGATAACTGCAGCTCTTAAGAACGCAGCTGAATGATGCCGAGAGGCTTTCTTTGCTTCCTTGACTGATCAGCGGTTATGTGTCACTTGCAGCCGGGCCTTTTTTGCCACAGGAAACACTGAAGTGGGATTGAGGTGGTGGGGTTCCAACCCATATGAGGTCACTTGAAGTGTTTTTGTCGTTCCCCATCTGCCTCTTTAAATACACACAGTTTGACTGATGGAGGGCCTAAGAATAGCCCTTTATGATGTTGCTAGTGTAAACACGCCGGCTTCAAAACCTCATAGGGAGCAGGCAGCAGCCTGAAGGTTAAATATGGAGGCTTGTGACCAGAAGGTTATCCATTTAAATACACAAAAACAAGAATTGAAGGAGACAATCCTGAACTGCCCATTACCCATTTACTTTTATTTCTGCAACCCTTTCTTCCTCTGCTGCATCAAACACCTCAAACAGTGGCTGTAAATATGAATTTGCTCTTAGTCATCTCGCCTTGTTAAATAAGGGTTTTTTTGGCCTTAGCCATAACACGCAGCAAATTACCATTATCATGTTGCAAAACAGACACTGTCATTACTGCCACTGCTACAGTATGCATGCACTTTGGTAATTATGCCATCAACAAGATATATCCCACCAGATATAACGATTAAAAACTTCTGAGTCAGCCTGCTTGACGGAAAATAAAAGAGACAAATGATTCTCATCACTTAAACCGCAGGTTTGATTGCAACTTCATACTTCCACTTTTTTTTTACTTTTGTAAACTTGGCGAGGTGCCAGAGCCTCTCAGTTTCTCGTAAATTCACCAAGAAAGAAAAAAAAAAGCCATCATGGAGAGACCAAAGGTAAACAAGTCTTTGGGTTTCCTTTGATTGCACTGTAGTAATGGCCGATGACACTCTTCTAACACATTCATATGACTGTAGCAGCTGAGGAGTGAATCTGTTATAAGAATAGGTTGTTGTCACAGGAATAACTGAGTCATTAGGGTCTGTCACCCTGGTCCAAAGGCCAGTCCACCCCCCTCCCACTCCTCTCACCACCCCAGTCAGCCACAGGCCTGGACGGGAAATGTTTCCCCTCAAGCTACGCAGAGAAAAACAGGTTCAGCACTCTTATTGTAACTTCAGTGGTAACAGCTGGGCTCACAGAGCAGTTATCTGTGTGATGAAATGAGGAAATGCAAAAAAACATTCAAATGGGCTACAATGCCTGAGATAAAACAAACAAAATGGAAATTGTGTAAAGGGATGAGCATTCAAATCATAACCTCTTGCGGTTTGTTTTCAAGAGGCAAAATTAAAGGAACATTTTGCAAATTTAACAGCCAGAGAGTTAATGTTTTAGAAATTAAACTTAATAAAGGATAAAGATAAAGGAACTATCTAACAACAGGCTAATGCCAGTCTTACACTGGTAAAAAGCCACTTTATATTTATCCCACTTTACTCTCAACCCACTTTACTCTTAACTATGTTTAACTCCAAGCAATCAACTCTGACTGATTCTGCAACACAATAACATCACATATTTCAAGGGTAGGATTTAATGGCATCTTGGGGTGAAGTTGCAGATTGCAACCAGCTGAATACCCCTGGCCTCACCATCCCATTCCAAGCATGTTAGAGACACTATGGTGACCACGAAACTCACACAAAGCACTGGGCTGCTGTAGAAACATGGCGTTGCAACATGGCAGACTCCTTGGAGGAGGATCCCTCTGTAGATATGAAATTCTCATTCAAAGGTTAAAAAAAACCACAACAATTCTTATTTTCAGGTGATTATACACTAATGAAAACATATTTATTATATTTCTTAATATTTCTGAAAGACCTTGTTAAATCTTACACACTGGACCTTTAAATGATCATAACTGAGTGGCATAACTCACTTAAAGTTCTTCACATTCCAATCCTTGTGAAATCCTAATAAAAAGATTTAGATAATCTCCCAAAATCAGGGCTTAATTTGACAAGATTAACAACCAGTGCACAATCTGGATCATGGAGTACAGAAAAATCCAGGAGGAATTCGCCAATGTTGAATCAACGCGTCAACGTGTCCTGTTGCTGTGTTCTGCCTGGATTGATAAAATATATGTGCATGTATAATGAATGTCAAAAATGTAATCTAGTCATGGCATATAACTTTGTCAGTACATGTTTTTGTGTCAACATCCAGGTTTTGAGCAGCAGCAGCTGGAAACAATCCATTTATCTGGAAAAAAAATACATGTGATTGTGTCATAATTAGGTTATTATGAATCTTATATTATACACAATATATACACACATATATATTTTTGTCTTTCAAAAATGCCACACCAACATTATAATATATGACTTTTGTAGATATCGTAGACCGACATTTACTTCACCATTTTGAAAACATTATTTATAGAGACCAATAGGTGTTAATCAAACTTTGACTTTGTAACAACTTTATATGTATTTATTACATAATTTTTGTTTCATAGGATGTTCCTGGAGCCACGCCATCCCCCATTTGTTTTAATTTGGTCCAACTGTGAGTAGCTCTTAGTCGTATTTTCCATTGTGCAATGCATTTTGGGACAGTAGTGACCATACGCAAACTCTGGCATCTTTGACTACATTCAACTTTGTCACTTTTCCAGTGTGAATGTACCGCACACTCAAACGAGTCATTGTGCAGTATGGAATAGGGACAGCCACACTGTTTTCCTGGAAGTTTCACTTGGTCTTTGAGGTCAAATTTAATATTAACAAACCACAACTGTTGGACAGAACAGACTGTACCTGACCTCAGGCATCAGAGTATCTATACTGTAGCTCATTTGTCTGTGTGTGTGTGTGTGTGTGTGTGTGTGTGTGTGTGAAATGAGTTTGACAAAACCACTGGTAAATCTGATTTAATTTTATTGAAATACAACTGCAACACTTCATATGTTGGCTTCAACTTGTGCTCTAGCAAATGTATCCAGCGAGCTCAAGTGTCTGTTCAGCAAATCACTGCAAAGCTACCGGTGGAGTTTGACTGTGTTTTCAAATACATGTCACTCATTTCAAGGGTAGACTTTCTTTTTCTTTTTTTGTTCTTTTCTTTCTCCTTGACATGTAAAAAACTAATTAGAGCTGCTTGTCCTGTGCCACACTCTTTAGCTTTGCTCAGAAACAGTACAGGTTTCACATTTATCTGTAGGATTGATGTGAATTCCACGCTTTTATTGTGGTTTATATATACAGCCAAATTAAAACGTTATTTAGTAGGCCAGTCTGCATGTCTGTGTTTGGACAACTGGACAGTGAGACCTTTAGAAAGGTCAGTGGTTGGAGTGAGGTGGCTAAAGATAACACAGACACACACACACACACACACACACACACATGCAGCTAAACAGTTTATGAGTGCAGCAGAAATGCTGAGTCACAGAGGGAGAGCAAAGGTAAGAAAAATGTGGCCGGTGTTATGGTCACATGCTGCTAAGGACTACACACAGCCACACACACACACACACACACACACACACCAGGTGTAAGGGGTAACTGTTAACTGCAACAGGGGTCACTGTTCTCACTGATATGGCTTAAGCTGCTGTGTTATGACAGCTCCAAACCTGAACTCTAAAGCTCAGTGCAATCTGCAGTGTCACTTAAGGTGGCACAACCTGTACTCCTCCGAATACTATCAGACACACACCGCTAATCACTGCTAAGCTACACACACAGTGGCTTTAAGGTGTCAGAAGCAGGCTTGTGACTGGAAGTTGTTTTGAGCAGGATGATGATGACGATGATAATGATGATGATGAACCCTCAGGTGCTGCAGTGGACCAGCTCATTCTTGTTTTCGTAGATAAGTAAAGGTTAAAATAATTATACCAGTGATTCCACATATGTACTTCAAGTCGCATATTCATCGGCACATAGAGTTGCCTCACTTGTCCAGAAAATGTAACTTTGGTCATGTGAGAGATCATAAACCTCTGTTCATTGGATGTGAAGGGTCTCCTTGACCTTTCAGCAGTCGACTGACGCCTGGTTGATGATTTTGTAGTGTGTGATATCACCTGCAACACGTTTGTGGCAAGGACTTGGGTCAAGAGAATGAGTGAACACTGGAAATCTCGGAACATAAAGCCAGTAATGGATCTACTTTGTCAAAAGTCACAAGACTAAATTAACTCTCCTGGATATAGAAACCTTCATTTGCTTGTGTAAAAATCTGAGCAGGTGGCAATATACATCATACGGCTGGCTACCTTCAAAATCAGGGGTTGTGGTCCAAAGGAGATGCAAATTACTTCACTTCATAGCGATTTTCACTATCAAATTTAAATTAAATTCATTCAAACTGCAAATTAACTTAATTTCAAGCACAATGTGCAAATACATCCCCCTGGAGTTTTGAATTCACTTCAGGCCTGACCTCACGTGAAGTTTGATTCATATGTGATTTATTTCATGAAAGGTTGGCAGTGTGGCTTTCTTTGAAGGGAAGGGCCTTAAATTAAGTAATGAAACATGGTCAGGTCGCTCTGAGTGCATTTTATACTTCCAGACAAGGCATCAGCAGTTTGTTTGGCATTAAATGTAAGTAAATTATTATAAGAAACTACAGCAAACGAGCAAAATGTGCCAACTTCAACAGAAAATCTATGAAAAAAAATATCTAATTGAGGCTGAGGCTGATAAACATGATCTCTGGAACACTACGGCAATTAAATATTAGCACCAAACAAGTTGTGGGATAAGGTTTGATGTGTACACAGTGTTACTCACCTGTGTCTACTTCAAATATCTCTGATATTTACATACTTAAGGTGCTTAGATGTGTACCGTCTTAACTGGGTGCTGGCCACTTTGCTTAACAATGACTAATCCCGTTCTCTGCATTACCCATGTGCACGTGCACGTTGCCGTGTATTGGTGTGTACGTGTATGTGTGTGTGTGTGTTGTAAGCTCACTCACATGATAAAGTCGTGGTAATACAAGCCCACGCGCGCTCACATTCCTATCATAGTTAGCATTTAACCAGACCATTATCAAAGAATGCTGTTGTTTTTGTTGTGGGGAGAAGCATGTGACCTGGAAGTAAGTAAGTGTATGTTTGTCTAAAATAGTTCTAAAAGAAGTCAGCTGGATGTGGGGTCTTTTTCATATCATGCCCCCATTCCTCTGGAATAATCCCCATGTTGATATCAGACAGTCTGACCCTGATGAAGCCTTTAAATGGAGTACTTTAGTACTTATGGTTTGTGTTTATCATGTAAATACTGTAAACTTCTGATAACCTCTACATGTCTCTACCCTTTGTTGCTTCCCACAAGCTGTGTGCGTATGTTTGGATCTAGATCATCGTCCCCCAGGAGATTCAGCCTCTCCTCTTCTCTTCTCTCCCCTCTCTAGTTTGCATCATGTCTCTCTCTCTCCTATCTGTACAATGCCGTGGTGTCTCTTCTGTGTTTTTGTGGCCTGTCGTCTTCCAGGGTCTCTCCGTGGCAGAGAGGAGGTCGTGTGGCTCAGGTTCTACCTAGCGACACCTGAAGCTGCTCTACACCCTCCAGGATCCATACTCTTGACTTGTTGTTTTACGATCTACTTATAGTATATCTGTATTTTTGTCAGCTTTTTTTGCTGATCTGTTCATCATCAGTATATCGGTTCATCCCGGGATCCCTCCTCTGTTGCTCTTCCTGAGATTTCTTCCATTCTTTCCTTATCTGAATCAAAAGTTTGTTTTGAGGATAACGGCACTCAACCGTGACTGAAAGGCCCGTCTGTTTCATGTTAAGGTCCTTCCCTTTAATTTCCTGGGAAAAGAGGGGAAGTCTATAGAACAAGTGTAAATTCCAACAGGATTAACAGACATTATATGAAGAGATTTGTTCTTAAGCATTGCACTTGTTTTACGCATGTAATAAATTAAAATATAAAAACTTTTATACAATTCAGAATAAAAACTTACACTAAATCAGCTGATTCAGAATCTTTCTGCAGGTTGCTGTCCAAGGCAACATGCTTCGTTGCACCAGACAGTTTGTGCAGTTACCAAACAAGACTAAATTCCACCGGGCACTGCTACAACACTGAGCTGTAGCTGGTCGAGCTGATCGCGCGCGTTCAAAATTATCTTGCTAAAGATATTTCAGTCTGGACCAAAGTGGTGGACCAACTATCAAACGCTCACCATGATTTTAACAGGTCATCTCATGGCAGTTTATGGGCCCCAAGATCAAGACTGGTCATCACTGCTGTAAATCAGGCATCTGTTAGGTGAAGAATATCATGCTTTTCATTTAACACCTAGATATTCCCCGGTTCATATGACTATCAGCTCACTCACTCAGTCACTGTCTTCAGTTTGGGTCATCCAGAAATACGAGCTCTTCACTCAAACATTTACAGTATGTGTCAGTAATATACAACCCAACACACAGTCATTCTGTGAGTCTATGCAGTAAAGATACATAAATGGCTTTGCAGCAAAACTTAGTCATCACTATAAATAGATGCTTTAGTAGCCTGATACAGTACAGTAGCACTTCCATGAATGGCGTGGAAAGCCAGAGTGTGCTTCTGTGGAAGAGTGCATTTGTCTCTGTCCTTTGCTTTGATATTCACGTGACCTGCGTTTATTAGCATGATAAGTATGTGTGTGTGTGTGTGTGTGTGTGTGTGTGTATGGTTGCTGGCTTGGGGGTCTGTTGAATAAGCCTCATGACGCACAGAATGGTCATAAGACACAAGTGCAATGGCAGGAATGGATGAAGTGACAGAGGGGAGTGTGTGTGTGTGTGTGTGTGTGTGTGTGTGTGTGTGTTTGTGTGTGTGTGTGTTTGGAGGGTGATTTGACAGGCGGAGAAGTGAGGCCACAGGTGGTCAAATGGAGAGGAGGTGAAGGGGGGTCGGAAGCGTCGGTCGGTTTGGAAGTGAAATGGGGAATAAAGCGAGGATGAAATATTATTCGGCTGAAAAATAACCAATTTCAGTTTTAACAAGCATATATGTATGTGGTCGCAGCTTTGTACTTTAAGTTCATCTTTGAAAAGTAGGGCACATGTGAGTATAGGATGAGGTGTGTGAGGTAATGGGAGAGGGGTTGGGGGAAAAGAGGAGAAGGCATGTGAAGAAAAACTCATTTTCTTTTTAGAAATATGGATGTAAATATCGTGCAAAAATCCTGCAGCGTGATATCATATTGTAAGAATTTGGCTTGTGTTAGATTTGAGCGTCCACAATGAAATGTTTGAGGCATCATGTGAGGGGGTTTTCAGCTTGGATTGGATCGGCTGCATGCGGTGTAACCTAATACTTCATGTGTTGTTAGCAGGATGATTTATTGGCTATGTGAGATTGTCCATGCTCGTCTTTGATGTCAGGCGCAGCTGACTCTATCAGTCTACGTCTCTGTCTTTGTATCCTTCTTTATGATTCTGCTTCTAACTCAGTGAATCCCAACTAGAGGTACTTTGATGCCAGTTGGTTTAACAAATTTGAACTTTAAATATCCTTGTATTGAGTCAGCTGGAACGCCAAAAATACATGGTCAAGGTTAGGGGTAGTGTGAGGGTGGTTAAGGTTAGTTAGTTAGCAAGCAAGCAGGGAAGTTGAAACAGTTAGCTAAAAGTGATAAATGGTTGAAATAGTTAGCTTCAAGCAATTGATAAACAACTGATAAACAGCTAAAGGTAATGGATAAATGGTCGTTATATTAGGTAAAAGTAATAATAAACCGTTCAGATAATAGCCGAGAAATGGATAATTGTGAAATAGCTTAAAGTGGCTATAATCAGGTTTTATAGTAATAATATAGAAATTTATAAATAATAAATATAAATACAAATTTTATAATGTTTTATAATTAACAAGGCAACACAGGGGGTCACTTGTAATCCTATAATAATGTAATCTGCAGCTGCCCTTGGCTTTACGGGAGCATTATAATGACTTTCACATAATCGCTTAGCTGTCCAGTCAATAAAATTATTATTGTGTTTCACCTTTACTGCTCTAATAGTTTTAAGTACTACTACAGTACTCGGCAAACAGACACAGTTAAGCCAAATAGACCAAATCAGGCCACAGGGCTGTGCAGCAGCGTCTGGGAAGGTGGGGGTTGGTGGTGCTGGGGGTGTGTATATTTGTGCTGAATGTGACCACTATCAATCAGAAAGAAAACATTTTATTTCGCTGATTCACCGGCTTGTTCAATACCGGTGCTCCATCACGCTCACTCATTGTGTATGTTGCTTAACCACTCTTTCAAAACATTGGTCACAAACCAAAGGAAACTTCTTCCTGTAACAATTTTGCATAAATTGTGAGCCAGAAACAGACTGGCTGGGTACATGAAATAAACAAGCCAAAACACAACAGGTAGAGTATCATAGTTTAGTCCATGAAATGTCACTGTTTCACTGACATATCAGCTGACTGTGGAGCAGTTTGACCGGTCGGATCATCCAAAAGTTGAATCTGGCTCAACTTCTCTGCTGCAGGTCACTGTGTGTGTGTGTTTTTTTTTTTTGGCACCGTCAAAGCCAAAATGCAGTGCTCAGAATTGCCAAGTAGGTTATACCAGGAATTTGTCTAGGTGTTATTGGTGCACAAGAAGCATTAAGTAAAAATATGAGGACGATAAAAAAAATCATAAAAAATGAAAAGATCAGCAGTTTGTGCAGAAATTCATCAGGTAATGTGCTCCCACTCAAATGAATGGAAAAACCTGCGTTTTCACCGCAGCGTCGGATTTGGTTTAATCAGGCCTTAGCAACTAGCTAGGTGAGCATTTAGGAGCTAAAAAGCCAATCAGAACAGAAGTTTAATGGGCTCACATTTAGCAAGACTCCAAATGAATGATGACATTCACACCTATGGACAATTAAAGTTACAAATTAAGGTGCAAACTCCACATAGAAAGGCCCAGCCAAGGTTCGAACCAGGAACCCTTTTGCTGTGAGGCCACAGTGCAAACCATTGCACCGCCGTGCTGCCCCAAGTAATGGTTAAATGATTGAAATAGTAGGTAAGTAATGGATGAGTAGTGTTGGCGCTGTCGATGAAGGGGCTTTGACAGAGCTGTCAGGGTACATCTGAGACCTGTTCACCCTCTGCCTGTAAGTACTGCTGAGTTAAAGATAAAGATAAGATAAAAAGAGGAAATAAATGGGAGCTATTAGCATGCGAGAGACTGTAATAAGAGATGGACGAGAGGAAGAAAATGAAGAGGAGTTAACAGACCGCAGACAGTCTGTCTATATCTTTTCTCTCTTCTCCTTGTGATCTGCTCCTGTGGTATGTGGGTGACCATGTGAAGCAGTTTGTACTTTCATCCATTAATGTATTCACTGTCTGAAATGTTGAACGCTGTGTTCTATGGTACTCTCTGTACTGCCGAGTCTCACAAGGGAAGAGGATATGTAAAGGAGAAGGGAAAAAAAAAGGGACATGATAAGATGTGAAAAGAGCGGAGGGAAGAAACTCTCCATGTTGCAGACGAGAAGAGGAAGAGAGAGAGAGAGAGAGAGAGAGAGAGAGAGAGAGAGAGAGAGAGAGAGACAGGGGGGGCGGGGGGGGGAGTCAGAGCTGACAGGGTAGCGTGACATTTTCCTGTGAGGACAAATTGTTCTGAAAAATCATCAAAGAGGCAAAAGAGAGGCAGGGTGACACTGCGGCACCAACTGCAGAAATATGCGCAACATACATGTGCGTGCAGCATTGCCAGCCACTTCTGCCTTTTTGATTGGCTCACTCTGTCTGCATCCGCTCTGCGCTCCAAATCGAACCTAATCAAGGATTTCCTAATTGGCTCATGAGCCCTGATGATATGTATGTCTATTCCACGTTGCACTAAAACCATCATATGGGTTGGATTTGCACAGACACACACAAGATTAAATCATCACCATCTGTCCACGACCATATCTCGGTTAATCTCCTATTTTCATTCACTGAGCTCTCATAATGTGAAACTGTGGCGACGTAGGGAGACTGTTATCGAATTTCAGCTGGTTTACTAACCTCTTTCCCAGCCACGCCGCACTGCTCATCCTCTCCTCTCATCCCTGCCTCTCCCTCCACTTCCTCTGAGGCTTTTTAAGGACACGGCGTACCCAGTGCCCTCCTGTCTCTGCTTCATCCTCCCTCCTCCTCCGCTTCCCTCACTTTCTCTCCTCCTCTCTTGCTCCTCTCCTCACCTGTCGTACGCCTTTAGCTCCTCTTTCATCCCCTCTGTTCACCTCCCTCATGTTTTCCCCTTTTCTTTTGTGTCTGCAGCACTGTGATGCCAAGCCACTCTGCATAGCCGGCATACCCTTATCTAACATCTGGGCTGCAGAAAAGGAGAGAGGAGAGGGCTGTTCCCCTTCCTCATGAATAATACACCAACAGAGAAGGGTGAGATGGTAAGTGGCAAAAAATAGTCCCTTGCACGGTGGTGTGAAAAAAGTCAATCACTGGCAAGGTGGGCGCGTGCGTGAGTATTCAGGTGCGCGTGGGTTCACACAGCACACGAGCGTCGGACACGCGGACGTATGGAATTCTCGCACGTGCACCCACATGTACAACTGACAGGATAAATCAGGTCCTGCTCTCACACAGGTGTATATTTAGCCATGACTGCGCCTGTTGGCAGTGGCTGGTATTTGGCATCTTCTCGACAGAAGAACCCACAAGAGGGGTCAGCTGACGCACACACACGGAAGAAATGGGGCCAATGGGGAGAAACAAACAGAAAGACAGACAGACAGACAGACAGACAGATGTGGTGCAGCAAGAAAACTATATTTTAAAGGATGATAGTATAATGAACTGATAGTAAAATGATAGAAACCCTAAAAAAAGCCATTTTCAACCATTCCTTGTTGTCTGTTGCTTTGTTGTCTCAATTCAGATACTTCCATTAGTATGCTTCTGTGTAGTACACTTCTGTACTTCCTGGCGTAGTGCACTCATTTCGGTAGGGTAGTATTGTCTCAGTTTGAGTACGGCCATTGTGCACTTAACAGACATGACAAAGTACAGTAGTATTTTATCACTTCTCCTTCCTCGCTAAGTTGCAGTTGTGCAGAGCATTAGCACCAACGTTTGACCACCAAAATATAAACATAAAACATTTGTACAACTTACATTTGTGTATTGAGGTCTTTACCGCAACTACTTCAGCTCCAGCAGCTTCCTCATTCACTAATTTCGCAATGCAGGCGGTCCCTCCCCTTCTGCTACGTAGCCAAAATGGCGACCACTGAAAGTGAGAACTGTCCGGTGTTGTCATCAAACTAATCATGCTTTTTTTGTCAGGTTGGTATGGCCAGTGGTGGTTATGGTGTCATTAACACCTTTCTGATATAATAACTGACTAGACTGTGTCAGTGTAGAATGAGCTCGTTTGCACAAAAAAAAAAAAAAAACGCCAGTCAGAAGCTAAATTCCTTTAAAATTAATTAATATTCTGTAAGTCAACTGCATAATCTGCTAAACGTTTTAGCCCGTTTCTAGTGCAGCCCTTAGCTTCTGCCTGCCAACGGCGCACACAACAGAATGTTAAGTTTGCTGACTGTGTGTTTTCTTACAGCAATTGCACCTTGAGAGTTGACTTCTCTCATTACATTAGCATAAACACAAGTTTTTTTACCTTTGACTTTTTTCTATGAGCTATTTTTTCATGTACTTCATCATTTGTACTGACGAATTAACTGGAGGCCTTTTGCTTTCATTGAGTCCCTCCAATTGCCAGTCGCCTAACAATGTCCATGCAGTAAAAGAGCTGGACAGAACTTTGTGCTTAGAAATAATAATAATAATAAAATCCAGCTCATCTAAAGAATCTACAAGGAAAATTAAATCATCTGTACTTCTTTTATGAAGACAGCCAGTCTGTCTGGTAGACACAGACGCAGAATTTTCTGCAGAATTGTCTCTGTGGTGAGTAGAGTGTGTGCGTAGACCAGAGTTAGACCGTCTCGTGTCACATTATGAGGCCCTTTGGCAATTCATATTGGGATGTGATTTGGAATGGAACACCAGACAGAAAAGAAAGAGGAAATGGGGGGGGAATCATGTGAGCGATAGAAGATGAACAGGAGGAGATGCATTGTGCTGAACAACCTGCAAGGTGTAGTGTACCCCCTGGAGAGCAATTTATACAACACACAAGTGCACACACATGGTAGCATGTTATCAATATTGTTTCTTGCAGTGGTAGCTATCATGGTGGTGTGCACCAATTACTCAGCCTGGAGCAGCAAATGTGTGGTCGCTACAGCAGAGGAAAAGCTACATGGCTCACAACACTATTGATCAAAACCTGTCGGCCTGCCTTTGTATGCGTGCGCGCTTGTGTACCTGCGCTTGTACACAGGCATGCTTTTTCCCATTTCCGCTCGTGCGTGTGCGTTTGGTTAACGTGTGTGTTACAGGCACACGTGGCACAAGTGAGAGCGGGCAGAGATGCTGTTTATGAAATTGGTATCATTTATCTTGGATGTGGTGGAGGTTGGTGGAGGCTGCCGGGGGGCTTCTGCAGCTGGAAATATCCAAACGCAGGGAAAAAAGCTTGTGGTCTGCGGTGGAGTGTAATAGATGTGTGTGTGTCGTTTAGAGGCGATCCCCATCAGGTTCTACTCTGCTCAGATTACCCTCCAGCATAACCAGAACCAAGCCTGGGATTCAGATCTTTTAATCCTAAAAGATTTTCTTTAAATACTTTGGGTTTTCTTATGTGTAGTGTTAATGGAGACAGGTGGTGGTGGCCCTGCATGCCTTGTGTAATTCAAAAACCATAAAGTGTACTATTTCATGTAAATTACCTGCCAAAATGGTACAATGTCACCATTTAAAACAGTGTAGTCGTGATTCCCAACTTAGGTTTGGCACCTGCAAGTGGGCTATTTTTTTTCTTCGCTAGTTTCTGAATACTGGATAAATTTACATCTTCAGTGTTCTAAAATCTTCAAAATAAAACAGGAAATGGTGGAAAAGGAAAATGTGTCCCTTTTTGGCTCCCTAAAATCATGAAATCAGTGATGATGGGTTACAATTGTATATACTATGTGACCGGGACAAACTCTTTTGATCCAAATCCAAATCGTCCTCCCGAAAGTGTGAACAGATAAACTAGCTTGGTTGTTGTTCATCAAGAAATAGCGACACCTAACTCTACCTAAACAACTTGTGAACAAATTTTACATTTCTGTTTTTTACAGCTTAAATTAACAATAGTGAGCTTTTGAGGCTGTGGAAAGCAAATATTTGAACTTTAATGAGAGATAGCTAGCTAGCTGTTTCCTGCTTCCAGTCTTTAAGCTTTAAGCTAGGCTAACAAGCTTTCTGGCCCCAGCTTCATACCCAACATTCAGACATCAGATATTACTCTTCTCATCTAGGCAAACTAATCCTATATTAAAATACGTAAATGATCAGGTGACCTATAGTTCTGTGTAAATCTATGGTTTAGCAATGATGTGATTTGAACTACAGCCGCAGACTTAAGCCTCTGTGGAAGGTGACGACCTCTGACAGCCGTCTGACATGAACAAGGTCAATAGCAGATTGAAGGTTCATTCAGTATACCCATGTCTGCACGGGTCTTTGCTATTAAATGGGCTTGAACTGCTTTGTTGGGCGACATGTGATCAGCAGTCTGCTAGTCTGATTTAGCTTTAAGTGTCTTTCCGCAGAGACAGACAGCCTCGCTACCTGCTCATTGAAGTCCATTCTGAATGAGAACATCAATGTGAAGTCAGTGACGCACTTTGTTCCAAAGGATTTTATTTTATTCCAGAAAAACCTTGACTTGAATGCTTACAAAGAACACAAATTTATTCATTTAGTCAAAGACACTGACAACTCTGGAGTTGTTGCATTTATAGATAAAGCCAAAAATGCTTTTGCACTCAACACACCACTTGGTTTTTGAATAAAACTCCACGGAGGATAAATATAGATTATTCAAATGACTTTACTGATGGTAAAGAGGAGCGTTTGTTCAGATGGACTACAGGGAAGCAAATTGAGTTTGCAACGAGAAACATCTTTCTTTCATTCATGTTGATGTATGCAATCGGTCATTTATATTGCAGAGTGCATGTAATTTGATCGGTAGTGATCGGCGATGACTGTCGCTTCTGCTTCTAACGATGATTAAAATGGAGTATGTAGCCGTACACTCGGATGATTGACAGAACAATGTCACTCAGTGTGTGTGCGTGCGTGTCTGCACTGTAATGACTGTGTGTGCTATGTGTTTATGCACTGTAAGTGCTTTCACACCGACGTACCACATACACTGCTGTTAATGGACTGCAGGGAGATTTGTGTTTGCGCTGGGGTGTTGTGGAAGGTGTGGCGCGGGGGCATGAATAAGTTCAGATGGCTCAGATCTTGCCTACCATCAGTCTCCGTCCTCGCTCTCTGTTGCTCTTCATCAAGTCCCGTCTGACAGCTTTGGCAGCTCGTCAAGTCTACTCACTACACACGCCAATCAAACCCCGCCCAGGCAAGTAAGCAATTAATCATTAGCATCCACAAGCAGCTGATGCAGTGGAAGCAAGGAGGACAGCAAGGAGAAGAAAGGGGTACCAGGGTTCACTTGGGTTCATATATGACCCCACCCCCTTCACACACACACACACAAATACACACAGTTCCCTGGTGAATTCTGGGGTGGCGACCGTATAACAAGGGGATTATCTTCTTAATAAGTCAGGGGATGAATTATGGAAATGAGCATGGGACGGTAAAAAAAAGAAAAGAAACAACTGGACAGCATCTGTTGACGAACAAAACAAACTGTTGTCCCTGTCAGGTTTTCCTCTCCACTCACAGTAATGGCGATTAGATGATTAGTCTGTGATTGAAATGATTAAATGGCACGTATGCGTGGGAGAGAGTGCACCTTTGTGTGTAATATTTACTTTGAGGGCATTTTAGGCCTAGCCTGGGGGTTTAAGCTACTTAATAATCAGGGTCAAGTGAAGGTAAAGCATTAACAAAAATTAGCCCTCAGATACTTTTATTTAAAGTCAATATGTGGTGTTTGTTTCTCTCAGACCGTCATGTCTGTGTTTACATACAACCATGTCACCTAAACACTAGGTTAATATACTGCAGTGTGCATTTAACAAGATGTATTGGAGGTAATGCTACGATTACAGGCAACATTTGGTTCCAGTGTAGAGTGTTACATTTTAGAAATGTTACCTATACATGTTTTATGTTACCTATACATGTTTATTATTATATTTTTTTAATTTATAAGACAATTGTTGCAAATCAGTTGCAATTCATGCAACCATCTTGTGATGTCGGATGCTCTACCCTCCATCCCATATCACATGGCACAATCTTCCCTTTCAACGTACTTTACATGTGCCTTCACACACAAATATTACAAATCTGCAAAATCCTTGTGCGGGTACATTTTACTACCCTCTGTCATTCTCTCCAATCTCATTTTATGGCTTTTATTGTTTCCTCTGTCTGTTTGCTCAGCGTCAGATCGAGATAGAAGGTTCAGTGACACACACACTGCCCTTCCTGTCTTGTCTTCTAATTGGTCCGGAGGAGTTGATTGTCCTTTATTGCTATCGGCTAATCTTCTGTCATTGGCCAAGGTGCCCAGGTCAACTTACGACCCCTGCAGATAATGTGACATATCCAATTACATGCCGGATGTGTCCATGTAATCCTGCTGGAGATCTGATTATGAAAGAGCAGGAAAATGATTTTGACTAGTGATGGTGGCTTGACTGAATCCTGGAAAACTGTTACTGAGATGCCCTTGAGCAGGGCTTGTAGCGCCTCAGCTGCAGTTTAATTTACCTAGAAATGAAAATCTTAACTTGGAGGGAATAACTGGAATCTAAGAAAAATGTGAGAGAAGAAGCCAATAAAATGGAGTAGACAGGAAGCAAATACAGACAGAGAGAGAGCGTTCGCTGGTAAAATAATATAGTGGACTGACAGACTTTCTCTCCTCTCCCAGGGGTCCACTGGAGATTTCACAGCTGGGGGGCTTGCATGGCTGTGCCAACTCCCTCTCTGCACCCCCTCCACTCCTCCACATGGACAGATCAGTAGCATCATTATGCGTGTGTCCCAGCGCGCGCACAGCCCCTCTGTGTTTACAGCCCGACAGCAACTGCACTGATATATGTGTTTCATTTGTGTTACCATCCCTCAAACTGCACGACACATGTCACCTCAGCCAAATGGCAGGGTGTCTACCGAAGATGCAAACGGATGATAAGAGGCTCTATCTGCAGTAAAAAAGTAACACAGCTCCAAGCCGTTAATAAAGGGATTTCCACTGTGTCGCCACTGGCTGTTGCAGACGCACACATACACACGTTGGCATGCAAAGAATGAAGCTTTGACGGACAGACAGACAGACGGTCTCTTGTTGATGTGTGCCGATGAAGCCAGCAGATAAGGTGTGGCATTTCTGATCTGACATACATTAAATTTCAACCAGACAAGCAGGCAACTAATAGCAACATTAGACAATAAAGATAAGATGCTTCCTGTGTGCTGGTGTTTCTCGTTCAATTTTGAAATGACACATGCGTAACAAAAAATCCAAACAATTGGTGTGTGGTCTTGGCTCATGCTTGTTGTTTATTCTGCAAAGACATGTAAGAGGTCTTCACGAGGGTGTCAGATTAGAGTATCGTGAGGCCACGTCTGAAAGGCAAAAATGTTTATGAAAGTGCGAAGGCAGAGCAAAAAGCCTTCCACCATTGAGAGATGAGACGTAATAAATCGTACAAAACAGGATAATGGGGCTCACTTTTGCAAATCTTTCCTCGAAGCCATTGGGTGGAACTTTGCTGTACACACAAAAAGCGACAGAAGAAGCTGTGTGAAGACTGAAAAAGGAGGTTGAAAGAGAAATTCTAACCCCGACTACTTTCACAACTGTACACATTTGCCAATCGGTGCAGAAGTGGCCATCGGTTCTAAAAAATTTACAAAAACTGGCAGACGCAATTCTGATATTGGACAGGATTGAAGGTGAAGGATAAAATAATCACTTCTCCAATCCAAGCACCCATTAAACCGACTCCTTGGTTTAACTTTGACCCACCCTTGTCACCAAATTTGTGTGTGTGCAGCCAGTTTAAAGCGGTATAGATAATCTGGCTAAAGTGTTAGCTTGTCTGATCATCTGACCGCTCCTTTAAGCAGTGTTTCCTGATGATCATGATGACATTACCCAAGTTGTAATAAACCAACATTTCCTTTAACAAACATCGACGAGGTAAGATCAGTGCAACCAAGGTCAACAAGCATAATAAAGATAAAATCTCAATCATGTGCTCAGACAAGGTAACTTCTGAACCGCTGTCACGTGAGATATCACACTGTCGATATTTTTCTCACCTTTCACTGTACAAAGTTTGATCTTTGCAGTGTCACCTTCCTGTGATACTTTTTTCCCGGAAGCTCAAAGCGCAGCAAGCTGTTGGCCGAAGCTTGTTGACTTATGGAACCATATCTGAGTTATGTTTTTGTTTTCACTGAACACTCAAGCTATGACGCATCTGCGGCGGCTTTAGCCTTCAACTCGCAACAGCGAGACACTCCCTAATGTGTTTACACTGATATCTACATCTCAGGCATTCAAGGAACACACGTGAAGCCATGGCCTGTACAGTCAGTGCAATAGTGATCTAGAAAAATGTGACAATATGTTGGTGAATTATGGTTATAATATGGGTTTCATACTGTTTAAATTCAGTGTGTTTCCATTAAAAAAAAGTCAAATTATAAAAATTTCTCTGTCTTCTCTGTCTGCATCTTTCTCTTCTTTCCTTCTCTGTTCAACAGTTCTTCCTTCTCTCTTTTATTCTGCCTCCGCTCTGTCTGTTTTTTCTTCTTCTCCCCCCCTGAGCAAAGGGGACAGCTGCTTATCCCTGATAAACGCCTGGCATTTGGCGCGGCGAGAGAAGAGAAGCAATGGGAGAGAGGGAGTAAAGAGAGGGGAGACACGACATGGGGGTGGGTGCGGTGGTGGGGGGGGTTGGGTGGCTGATGGGCGCGGCACATCGGTCGAGACGGCGAGAAGTGAAAAAGGCAGCAGGAATTAAAGAGCAGGGTTTTTGGCAGCAGTCACTGTAGCAGAAAAAAGGGGGGGGTGATGAGGTCCAATTGTGACCTAGATTCCAAGACGCCCAGACATAATAGGGAGGGTCTTACCCCACGTGAACCCCCTCACCCCCAACCCCTCCACCTCAGTCAAAACAATAACAGAGAAGACAGGAGCTGCAGGAGGAGAGGGGCCCGATTTGGGGATGGTTCCATCCAACCGTGTACTGCATTTGGCCTCTCTGTTGCTAACTCCCAGCAGCTGTCTGCAGCGTTGGCCCTCAAACCTCTGAAAATTCCTGGAAAGGGAACTTAGGGAATGTTGGGGCAATGTTTGCTGGGGTCTTTTGAACCGACTCCAACCTGTTCTGGATTCTCTCATTTGCTGGGGGAAGGACGGGACTCCCAAGTGGAATGACTGTAAATTGGTTAACAATGTTTGTGTGTGTGTAACATTTGAAATTGCTTTAAAGGAATAGTTCAACACATTTGGGGAATCGCTATTTACGTAGAAATCAACAACTTTGCTAACAGCCAAACATCAAGTAAGTGCAACAACACAAGACATAGCAGCCAGCTAATATTACTTACTAGTCCAACAGCAAGAGGCACAGCTCAGCGTCTGTCTTTTAGCCTTTTATTTCACAAAGCTCTCGCCAACGACTAAAAATCATTCCCAGATTTACTGGTGATCAGTCTCTCTTTCTCTTTTTGGCTTCTCCGTCAATGCAAATTAAAGCAAAACTAATTGCTCATTAGTGAGCTTTAGAGGTGGTAGTTGGGGAGGTTAGCTGTTAGCTGCTCCATGCTAAGCTAAGCGGCTAGTGGCTCCAACTACATATTTACTCCATAGACATGAAAGTGGTATTAAGTTCCACATCTAACTCTTGGCAAGAGAACAAATAACTGTATTTCACATTATAGTAAACCATTGCTTTAAGGACATTTCTCTTCTTTGTTTTTTTATGTTTTGGCTAACAATGCTATGTTATGTGTTGACCCTGTGTATGGAACCTTGGTGAAGACATCTGAAATATCTACTTGCTTGTAAGACCAGAACCAAGTACAGTCGGACAAAGTTAACAGTTTGTAAACTCAAGGTTCTCTTACAACTGCTTTATGGAGCTTTTGACTATATCCCTTCATGAAATAGTTCCAACTTTAAATCACATTATGAATTGTAGTGACTGAAGAAGGCCATGGGATAAAACCCTGTGAAAAACTATGAATGAACCTGTAGAAGTAATATGTTTCTTCTGTTCTCTTCTCCTTTTTATCACCTCACAACCCTTCAGAGATTGATCTAAAGAACATTTATATCTTAGGTAAAATTTCGCCCTTGTTTTCACCTTTAGTAAAATGTTACCTAAAGTGATAGTAATGATGGATGAAAATCATGAAAACATGTTTTAAATCTATCATGTAACCCGTCAGAATATTTATGAGGACAAGTGTTAAGCTGATTTTCTTTCTCCAAAATTCTCCAGACATCAGTTATATCTTTATCAGGATTAAAACATAGTTTTTGTCTGTGTGTGTTTTTATCTGTCTCCCTTTCCCTCCCTTTCTCCTCTGTCTGTCTGTTCCTCTTGCACAGTAAACTGGAGCTTATCTTGTACCCGTTTGCCCTGGTTATTGAGTCAGACCCAGACGGTCATTGCGATGTGAGACGTCTCAATGGAACTTGTCATGCTGCCCCTAAGAGTTGTCTTCTTGTGAACCCAAACAGTCGCATTTGGAGCATACTGTACATGCTAAAGGGTCATTCTCTATGCGGTTGTAATTGTTGGTTTGACAAACTTATTTTACAGTTTGAGAAACAGTCCAACATTTAAGGAAATGTTTGTTTCTAATCTTGATCAGATTCAGACAAGATCACTATCAACTGTGTTTCCTGGCACACTGCATGCATTTTCATGTTCTTCCTGGTTTAAAACAGTACAAAAATAAATAGTAGTGTGTTTCGGAACAGTTATGCAATTGCAGCTATTTTTTGATATCCGACTATTTACTCATCCACTTACCACCTCTCTGCAGCTAAAGCAGGTGCTGCCAGGTGCACTCACTACTCTCACTTGGGGACTGGTGATAGTAGAATTACAACAATAAGCAGAATTAGCAACCTCGTGAAGAAGATGGAACTTTTTTTATGCGTACGTGTGTAAATACAAACAGCTTTGGACTGCCTAAAGAGAAAAAGTGCTTTGGGAATACGTCTCTCTGGATGAAAATGTTGGTCTGTGAGGCAGTCCAACTATTCCTGTAGTGCCACCAGCAGCGCAACACCCTCTAAACCAGTGAAATATTTAAAAAATCTTGTCAGTTCATGGTTCCCAGATGATAAATCCTAATTACTTTGGAGATCCTGTCTTCTCCTCTAGTGCCACCATGAAGTTCAAATTTGTGGTTCTGAGTGAAATGTCTCGACAATTTCTGTATATTGCCAATGAAGTGTGATATCCATAATTATTTCCATCTAGCGCTATAATCAGATCAGAATTTCAGTTTGTACTTTGGTTCATGATTAAATACTTGCAGCACTGATGACATTTGCCAATTAGAAATGTTAGCATGCTAACACTCTTAGCTAAGATGGTAAACATAGTGAACATTATACCTGCTAAACATCAGCATGTTAGCATTATCGTTACGACCATGCTAGCATGTTCATGTTAGCATTTAGCGTAAAGCATCAGAGCTGCTAGAATGGCTGTAGACTCTTTGCCTTGTTTCTCCCTGCCTTCAGTCTTTATACTGTCTTGGATATTTTAGTCTGGCTTGAATATTTTAGTCTGGCTGGACTAAAATACCCCAGACATTTTGCTGTACTGGACACAGACAGACGAATGTTGTTCCCCAAATGCCAGACTGCTTCTCTTTATGCTGCCCACGATGCAAGTGATGTATTTAGCGACCTGGATCTATTCATCAAAGGCATAAAAACTGCTAGATACAACTTTAGTATATGTTTGTGAAACAGAATTTTTGCACCCTTGTCACAAAACACAGGTCAAAGCACTCATCAGCTGTACTGAAGAGGGATGGCATGTTTGTTGACTTCAAACTTGACTTTTTAGGGTTAGATAATTTCTACACCACAATATCTTTATGAGGAGGGGAAATGGGGCTAATTCCCTTATTTGGACAGATGCAGTTAATACTAGCCTGAACCAAAATGCTGGTTATTGGCTAGATTACCATGGGTGGATCACAGGAATATTTGAAAAACCGAGGTCAATGGGTTGGTTTGGGTTAACAGAATTTGGTTGTGAGTCAGGGATGGGGAGTTAGTGAGTGCAAGCGTGGGAGGATTGTGGGTTTGGTGCTCAGAGAGAGGGAGAGAGAGAGAGAGGCTCATCCCATAGCCACCAACGACAGTGACCAGCCATTGGGTTTGCAATCTGCAATCATTCCAAATAGATGCTGTGCATCCATAATAAGCATTTTGCACTCATGCAAAGTGACAATTTGCACGTAAATACAACTGTTGGACAATATGGTGGTCTATTTTGGACTCATGGCTACACAAGGAAGAGGCTAAATGGTAAAATGAAAAATGCAAGAGCGGGGAGATGAGCTTCATTTCACTGACTTTTGACAGAGACAAAATCAGTCATACGGGGCTGATTTAAAGGACAAAAACAAAGACAGTGTGACATAACTCTCGGCCTGTAGCTTCTCAAACATTCCCGGCAGAACATCAGTTGTACTTCATGTCCACAGAACACAATACAATCATTACGCAACAGGGAGAAAGACTATTAAAAAGTACAGGAGGCTAAAAATAAAAAAAAGGAGAGAGGTTCTACATGGAGAGTGGAGAAAATCTGCCAAGCTGGCTGGTACAGTACAGTGAAAACATACAATTACCAGAGCTACTTATATGTTCACCCAAGGCCAAGTGATTGTAGGTGTGCTCTCAAACAGCAGCATTCTCGACAATCATCCACTACAACAGCCAATGGTTCAGCTCCAAATCTGACAGGACGGCGCCTAATATAACCTAACTGCTAAAAATAACACAACACAGCCAAGATATAAATAATCCTAGAAACTAATGTCAGGGGCACTTCCTCCCTTTGTTCCACACTGAGAAGGGCCTGTGTGTAAAAATAAAGAAAGAGTGGGAGAAAGAAAGGAAAAAGGAGGGGGGGTTCGCATTAAATAAAGAGGAGAGAGACAATGTAGGAAGTGAAAAAGAAAGCATGTGAGAGTTCTGACTCAAACGCTGGATAATGATGTGGCTCTGCCATGGCGAGGAGGAATGTGACAACTTTCCCTTCTCTTCCCTCAGATAAAGAGAGAAGTGGCTTGGGCCAACGAGGCCAAGCGGACGCTTTAATTACGAGAAACAAAGGAAGGGAAGGGGGGGTTGGTTGATGGTGGTGGTGGTGGTGTGTGTTTGTGTGGGGGTCTTTGAGTGTGTATGTGTTTGTGGTGGAAAAGGGAGCAGGGGAGTGAAAATGTGACTTTAGGAGTGTGGAAAATTTTTCCTTTTTTTTTAACTGCTGGGCTCAAAAATGTCAAACTGATCATGCTGAACACATTTATCCATTCCTAAACACACACACACACACAATGGAATATATACAGCATACAGCTCATGTAGCCAGCTTTATTCCACTACATGAAAGGCTAATAAAAATTGACAAAGATCTTACGGAATTCAGCTGACAACATAATTTGACCTGATTTGCAATTGTGCAGCTTGGTGACAAATATAGCCCCACAAAATACCGACCACGTCTAAAAATATTTGAAATCAAAAGTGCCTTCTTTGGAATGACACTTAATAGGGATTCATATTTTACTAAATCGGGCCACCGATCATATCTAATTAAAGCTCATTCCATGTGGGAATAAAACAAGGTTTCATTTCTGCAAAACTCAATTGACTTTGATCTATTTGGGACACTTGGAAGCGGCTGAGGTCCATGACATGGCTTGACATGGGGTTAGAGTGGACTCTCTTATTACAGGGTCGGAGTTTGCAGAAGCAGTTATTGGCTAAACAGAGGTTGGTGGTGGTACATTGAATAATGGATGATTGGCCCCGCAATCTTTTTTTTTTTTTAAAGGTAAAATGGGCACCTAGAAAATGAGGGTCTGGTCAGCACTTGCGGCTTTGGTGACATATGATATGTGGCTGTAAACGTCACTAACCCACACACACACACAAAAAGAGTACAAATCCATAAGCACACAGCCCCGTTTGACAGTCATTGGTCAACAATCAGCAACAGGTGCAGCTGGTTGAGGGAGAAAACATGTGTGAGTGTGTGTGTGCTCATGTGAAATGGAAAACCAGGCTGCTCTTTAACCACTGCATGTATGAGCCAGGGTAATGTGTCCTCTCCCCCACCCATACATTAGCTTTAAAACAGGAGCACAGGGGACGTCGCAGTTAGCATGATGGAAAACCTCCACCAATTAGACCACCACATGAAGAAGAAAATAACTTTTCATCCAGTTTCTACTTCTTTTTCTATCATTTAGGAGACCAAACCCGACACGAGGAGGATAATCTAAGGGCAAATGAGCCACATGCAAGGGGCTTCAAATGTGAATCACATTACTTTGTCAGTGTAGTGTGATGTGATGTACTTCGTTATAGAGCACTGAAGGAGCCAAAAGTCAACGTGACACTTCATCTTTGAGGGACTCATTTTCTGTTTCGGAGATAAAACTCCTGACCTTTTGGCCACAGGTCGGCCTCTGTAACCCTTATTTAACCTCAATATTTTATCAGCATAGTCAGGTGATAATGAGAAGCTGGATCTCATGGAAGCTGAGAAGGCCAGTTATGAGTGAGCACTTGTGCTGATGCACGGCTTGAAACACAGCCAGCATAACCTGAACCTCTGGGTATGTCAAAAAAATCTCTCTGATCCCCCAAGGCCCCCCGTGTCACTGAGGGTCACAAATAAACAGGGGCTTGGACTAAAGTTACCTTTGAACATTGATAAAAAGCAATTGAGACCATACAAAAAGGCATATAATGGGAACATGTAATAATAATAATATATAAATAAATCTAAAATAAATAAATAATAAACAAAGCCAAAAAAACCTTTAGAAAAAGTGTTTGCTTCTGATTGCAATTTGCCTACCATTAGTATGATAAATTAAGAGACATTTATGTAATAGTTTGAAATTTTGGGGAATGCACATATTCACTTTGTTGCCAAGAGTTACAAAAGAAGATCGATACCACGCTCATATATGTCTATTAAATATGGAGCTACAGCCAGGACATGGTTAGCTTAGCTTAGCATAAAGACTAGAAGTAGGAGAAAACTGTTAGCCTACACCTACCAGCACCTCTAAAGCTTTTTGTTCTTTTAATACGTACAAAAACCAAAGTGTAAAAATGACAACTCGTGGTTTTATATCAGGGTTATGCTATGCTAAGCTAAGCATAATCTTAGCTTAGCATAGCATAACCTTGGCTCATGGCTACATTAGCCTCTACTAGCATAACACACCCAAATCTCTGACCAAACTGGTGGTCATTGGATTGCATTACGGGTAAAGTAGGTGCCAGGTTTGGACAAGGAAGAAGAACTCGTGCAATAACAAAGACAATATCTTTGGTATCTGCTGCCTTGATTTTGATGGATTGTTTTTTTAAACTGTCGATTGTGTGTCTACAAATGTAGTACATCAGTGCTGTTAGAGTTGGAGTTACAAGGTCATCACGTGACAACAGTAATCAACATCTCAGTGAGTGCGTACCAGCACCTGCCAAGTCAATGACACACTACTCATGCATTTGGTGTCAGACCAACCTGTACTATGTGTTTACTGCTAAACAGTGGCACCCTGGCTGTTTTCACTGAAACTGGATGTTTGTCTTTTTCTTGACATTCAGGTTTATATATTTTTTTAACAAATAGAGGTACAAAGGACAGCAGTCACAAGAGCAAACAGCATCTATTAAATTGGCCACAGCTTCTGCTCCTGTATTCCACTGACCTTGAAATGCCGATGCTATTAACAATTCCCACGGTGAATGCGCCGTTATTACCCTCACCCACCGTTACCAAAAGTCTGTGAACGGCATAATCAGGACATTATGTTAATCTAATGGAGGCTCACCAGTGAGGAGTGGTGCTAAGCCTTGCCCCGATCTCCACTACCTGGGCCGTGGAGAAGCATCCATGCATCCCACGAGTGAGTGATGGATGTTGATTGAAGGTCATTACTTAGCACCCTGCTGAACTCCTGACCCTACGCCGAGGGGGGTAAAGGCCCCCGACGCAAGGTCGCGTAGCGGCAGGTGAAACATAACACATATGAATCGCCTCCATACAGGCACATATGGACGCACATACACAGGCAGGTTTACACACAACAAAGCTACGCACACTCACACAATGGCTACAGCCCAAAGAGGATTCAATATCATATGCCATAATCGGCCTCTAAGCCTGAACAGAGGGGGTCTCTGCGATAGATGAGCTTAGAGCTCTTCAATCCTATTTTATCTGCTTTTATTCCCTGCACTCATAACTTTTGGGACTTAAAACAAGCTAAGGTCAAGACAAGGTCAACCCTTACATGACCCTGCGATGGTCAGTGATAAGCTGCGTTTTATTCAGACAATAGGAGATAATATCATTTACTGATGTCTTTTTTTCCTGTCAGTCTTTAGGAAGTCGTCTGGGGCTCTGATTTGTCTGCTTGAATTTTCATTCATCAGTGTGGGATACAACACAACACGAAACTGCTCATGGCCACACACAAATACGCGCAGAGATTCGTTTACGAACCCGGCGACATCATCTCCTGGGAACCCTGTTTAAACAAGCATCGAACAAAACACTGGCAAAGAGAAAAAAAAGCTGAAAATTGGATCACAACGTCTCCCTCATATTTCCCCTCCCTCTAAAGCTTGCTTCACGTGAGACAGCGGGGCTCCTTTTGCAGTCTTCTGAGAGACTGGCTAATCCAACCGTGGACCCCCAAGAGGAGAAGAGGAGTGTCTGGGTGAGGAAAGAGGGGGGAACCTACCTTTGGGAGGAGGCAAATAGAGTAATGGAGAGACAGAAATGCTAGGGAGAGAGAAGAGAGGGGTGGAAAGACAAGCAGAGGCTCACGTAGCTGTTCTATTAAGGCCTCACTGTGTCTTTCAGGAATACCTAACATGTATTTAGCAAGTCTTTATTCTGCTGCTTCTCTTCCCAAAGGGAGCATCAAGTAATTTCTTTCCCCTAAATAGACAAGCTGGCTCAGCCCCCAACACACTCACACACAAACACACGCTTCCTCAGACATACACGTGCAGGCCACTGCCAGACTTAGTGACTGTATGAGCAGATACTGTAACAACGGCTTGCTTCTGTCCCCTGAGACCTTCATGGTACCGTATATGGGGGGGTGAGCCACGCGTTCCGTTATGCACCAGCCTAAACAAATGTTTCACAGCTACACGGGATACAAACAAGGCCTGAATTCTGCAGAAATATATAAAGATACCACAGAATGATTACCAAAGGTCAAGCATGTGAGTGGTATGAAAGCCTTGTCCAAGAGGAGCAGGCAGCCAAGTCGTGTGAAGTCATCACTTCTTAGACCTTTTAAGGTGAATCCAATTCTGACCTTGTATCATTTGCACAGATTTGACCACCAGTTTGTGTGTATCTCATGTATTGCAAGTTGTCCACTAGCTAGCTAGCTAGCTAGCTAGTGGACAGACTGTAAACATGTTTATTTCTGCTGTGAAGTTGGACATTTTAACATGGGGGGCTTATGGAGATTGACTTATTCTGTAGCCAGCCTCAAGTGGCTGTTTGAGGACCTGCAGTTTTTGGATGATGCCCCAATTTTTAGCCAAATTTTTTTGTTGTTTTTTTTTAATTCCTCCACAGCATGCTAAACCGCAAAAAATAATAATTTTAATCAAACAAGAATTGATTACAGCTGGATTGGAAATTTAAGAATCTCCATGTTAACTCACTAGTTACCACACATGAGTTTAGCTTGATGTGTTGAGAGTATAAACAGTTGTAAATTTCCACAGCAACGTCCTTAAAAACGGCTTGAAAGAAACAGTTTGACATTTTGAGAAATACATCTGCATTATTTGCTTTCCTGCCAAAAGTTAGACTGATACCCGTCTTATCTGTCACCTGGGAATGAAGTCACTGCGCCTTTGTTTTGTATGGATCAAACAAATTAGATATAACATATTAATTAGTGAGCTTTAAAGGTGATGGCAGGTGGATTTTGTTTACCTTTGGGGAGAGCCACAGTCTTTGTGCTAAGCTAAAGCTAAGCGGCTATAGGGTGTTCCTTCGTATTCAGCCTACAGACAGAGAGTGATGTTAATCTTCTCATTTAGCCTCCAGTTAAAGTTTTCAGTACTCATTTATTATTGAAAACCTTATTCATGCATAATGAATAAAGTTTGACTATAGGCAAATCTGACATTTTTGCTTGTCCATAGCTTTTGAGTTTGGGAGTGTCTCAGTTAGTTTTCCTATAATTACATAGTTAATTCCAGGAAACTTTGTGGGAAATGAAAGTAAAAGTAAAATATCAAATATTCTTATTAAAATTCATTACTCCATCCCCATCCATTTTCTATATGTCATTGCCAGATTTGTAAGTCAGTAAGATGGGAAGATTTATGAACAGACTTTTTGGTTTCTTATTTGTTTGTTTACCATTGTTAGAAAATCCAAAAGCTCATCCATCTTTATGTGACATTTAATGGATCAAACAACAGAGCAACTGAATGAAGCAAATCGTTCTAGTAGCTACATGTGACCTGGTGTCGATGCGGACTGAGGCTTCATGAAAAAAGACACTTCTGTCTCTCTTGCTCTCTATCACTCTCTGTCTCTCTAATTGACTAACAAGAAAGGCCCTAATCCTGACCCAGAAGAACATATGCTGCTGGGAGGTGGGGTTGGGGGTGGGGCAGAGAAAGAGAAAGAAAAGGGAGGCAGGGGAGGAGGTAGAGAGAGAGAGAGAGAGAGAGAGAGAGAGATACTGTTGCAGGAGAGCAAAAGAAATGAGGGGAAATGTGAAAAAAGGAGATAAGAAGAAGGAAAAAAATGACCAGTAAGCAAAAGCAGAGATACGTAGCATGAATGAAAACACAAGAAGAGAGGGAGAGGAAAGAGAGAGAAGGAGGCAGTGAACTCATTAAGGGCTTATGCTGCAGGGATAAGGCCGAGCAGCACCCTGGGTGAGACAGGGTTAACTAATCCGAGCCACAGTTCGTCCCCCGGGATCTGGACTGCACACTCTCCTCCACGCACACACTAAAGCTGTTGAACCTAACAAGATTCCAGGTGATTTCTCTCGACTTCACTCTCTCCACCAATACATCCTGACTGAGTGATAAAGACTGTGTCGGGCCTGACAATGCTGTCAGGGCTAGCTGGGCTCTGGATGAAGGTTTGGACCACTGGATTGATTTAGATTAAAATGAAAAAAGATTTAATTCAGGTGGCTAATTGAGTATCGTCGTACTTCTAAATAGTAAACAGCTCTTATGTCAAAGCGCTGCCTCTCTTTTACCCATGCATTCACATGCTAAAGGTGGCCGAGCTGCCATGCAAGCAGGTGGCCTCATTATCAAGAGAAACTGCGGGTTCGGTGTCTTGCTCAAGGATACTTCAACAGGTGGGACAGGAGGAGCCGGTTATGTAACACTATGATTAATGGACGGCACACTCTAACTCCTGAGCCCCCATGTCTAGTGCTTCATACAAAGTCACTGATACAGTAAATGAAAATATATATTAAAGCTATTCATCAAACTGGGTTTTTAGCAGCGTGGGTTAAGGGATGGAAATGTCGGTATAACAACTATTGGATGGGTTACTATGGTATTTTGTATAGACATTCATTCATGGTCCCCAGAAGTCCAAAAGAAGGTTCGTGATTGGCGCAACTTGTCCATGGCGTACCCCGCCTCTTGCCTAATGTCAGCTGGGATCCACTCAAGCCCCATGCGACCCTGATAAGGATAAGCGGTCATGGAAAATGGATGGATAGATTCATATCTCGCTTATTTTGAGTCGCAATGAACTTAAGCAGCTAACTTTTTCCCTAGCGCCACCATCAGGTCAACGTTTCAATTGATCAGACGCTGTTTTGTTGCTAATTAGCAAATGTTAGCATCATAACATGCTAGTAACATAGCATGCAAGTAAAATGGTGAACATGTTAGCAAGCTGGCAGTAAAATTTAGCTCAAATCACCACTAGTGTCACTGCTAGCAGTGTGTTTTTTTTTTCCCGCTTGGAGTCAGAGATTAGTTTTTGTGATGATTCTATTAAACTGAAGGCTTTGTAGCTTTGTTCTAAATTGTTCTCGTCTGTCATTCCCAAACCTCTATGAGGAATGTGGCGAGTCCCACATCGTAATGGATTAAAATATGAGAATAACACCCAGGCAAAGGGACGAATACCGAGTACAGAGTGAAGAGACGGGAACAGACACACAGTTTTCTTTCTCCCATCGTCTGCACGTGTTGACCTACAATAACTGTGACAAAAAAGTAAAATGTGACTGCCCATTCAAAGCTTTGAGATTTTTTTCCCATAAATGATGCCTTTGTGAACATGCGTCTGCGTCAGCTACAGAATAAAAACTCTCTATGTGGTTATGCCCTTTCGAGGAAATCCTCTAGGCAAAGGAAGTAGAGAAATGTGTCTCCTTGTGTTTAGTCATGTGTTGTGCTCTATTGGTCCTATTTTATACATTGTTTGTCTTCCTCATGTGCCTTTTGTGACTGTCTCTGTGCCTATTCATGTCTTTTTTTTATTGTGCCTCTTTCACTTTGTCAATCTCTGTGTCTTTTTATATCACCTCTTCTCATTTTTTCCCCCTTCTCACTGTCACTCTCTCTCACTCTTTCCAGACAGTGGGCTGTGTGCTCTTTACTACATGTTGACACTCTTACTCCGCCTTGCTCTAGCCATAATTGGCCGCCTGGCTTCATCCTCGCACACACAAACACCCAAGAGAGAGAAGACAAAACGCAGAGGGAGAGACAGAAAAGGCAGACCAAAAACTGAGACAGGGAGAAAGGAAGGGGAGTGGTAGCTGCCGGCGCCTGGGCCTGGTCAGTGTCTACTGTTGATCTTGGTTGTAGTAATATTTAGTTTAAACACTAATAGTTGACCGCATATAAATGTCAGGCAGCCTCCAGCAAGTGCCCTGCAGCGTGAGGACTTGTATGTCAGGCTTGAAAGTCAGACGGATGCAGAGATACACAAAACACAGGCGCACATACACTGTACATACTGAAGGAAGCTGAAAAGCTGCCAGCTTCCGTCTCGTACATTGCATCGTTAAGGTTGAAATAATGCCCGAGTGCTATATTTGCTTTTCATAAAGAAAGCACTAGGCAAATAACATTACAGGCAAGCTTGTAATTGTAGAGGAAATGCAACATGACAGATGGCTGTTCCTTTTTACCATCCATGCTCAATAAATTCAATTGCGCCATAAATGCATTTTTATTGGTACTGAATAGCCATGTAGAGCTTCACAGCAGGCATTATCTTCAGTGTAATATTCATCTGCGGAAAAAACGGCTCCTGGATGGTCTTTTTAATCATCTTATCCAAATAAATGTAACCTGAAGCCATTCAACCGTGAACTTCCTATTTAACTTGTTTTGCATTGTAATGATTTGTTAAGCGTCCAAATATGAAGTCCAAAAGCATTTTTTTTTTTCTCCTCCTTCCTGAATTGCTTGTCTCCTCTGTGGAGTAGGAGGGTTGCTTGGCCTAGATTTATATGCCCTGGATACACTGGGGGGCTTTAATGGGAACATAATGATATCAGCGCAGATTTACCTGGGCAGAGTCCTGCAGATAAATGGGTCAGAAGGATGAAAGGATGATGGAGCTACTCAGCAGGAAGGAGACCCAACCGTAAGATGTAGGGGGGCTTAATGTGGAGGGGGTAGGAAGGATTTAAAGTAGAACTAAAATTAAAATTCATTCTTTCTAAGAAATCTGTACTTGCTGTATATCCCTGGTGTTTTCTACCTTGATAGTGCACCCTACTTTAGTCTTTTCCTACAGTGTTTGTGCGGGTGGGCAGGAAAAAAATAGTTAGCAAGCTGGAGGCTGACGGAAGACCCAAATGTGACCCCTCAAATGGTCAATGTGATTCTCAGACCGTGAATCACATTCAAATCATTCAATACATTACACTGCAGAGTAATAAACAGAGTTGCAGAGGTCACATCATATCCGCTGCTGTGAGTTTTCACAGTTTGGGTTTTTTTGCCATTACCCCCCCCCCCCCCCCCCACCTTTCTGTAATGCAGGATGTGTGGGAGCTGCCAATGACTCAGCATGTGCTGAAATATCATGACCCAAAAGTAACCTCTTGTGGGAATCAGTGCTAACCTTAGAGAAATCTAGAAGTGGGAACTAGTTAGCCTAGCTTCCTAGCTGCAAATATGCCCCCCAAAATGGGTTGTATCCATTCAATCCAACTTCCACTTTGGTCCGGACAAAGTCCAATTTGATTTCATTTGACTCAGTCTGATTTATTTCAGCTCAAAAATCGACTTCACCTTTGATGCCAGCTTATGATAGCGCTGTTTAAGTTGTGAATTCAAGCTGTGGCACACATGCAGCCCTTTATGCAACACAATCATTGCCGATGACATGTTGGCATGCATGTAAAGCAGCCGGTCCATCTGTGCTTGGCCTAGTTTTGGTTCACATTGGTGGCATTCCAGACCTCATTCTCAAAGGGGACAGACAGAGACACACAGTGTGCCTCCAATTGGATAAATATAGCCATGACATTCAAAGAGCCTGTAGTTTGGCTAGTCAATGCATTTTGGCAAGCGCAGGACAATCAGACGCCCCAGCAGTGTGTAAACTCACAAAAACCGAGCTCAAATGAACAAAGTGTTGCAGTATGGTGTGTTGCATAAGAGATATAGATTGACTCAGCTAGATTAACTACCCAAGAAACACTCACACAACACAAAGTGCATACACTGTGCATGCATGAATGTTACTGACACACACCTACAGGTATGGACCTGCCTCATACTCAAGGGAAAACACACTTATTGTCGTTCTCATCGTAAGAATTGTATGTACCTAAACCGCAGAGCAGGTTTCACCCACTGCTCCGAGGTGTAAGATTATAAAAGAGAGAAAAGAGTGTGTGTGTGTGTGTGTGTGTGTGTGTGTGTTTATACCAGCCACCAACAATCTGGGCACATTTGGCATGAGATGAGAGGGAATCTTTAGCATCTGAATTTACGAGAAAAGGAGAGGGAGCATTAATGAATTACATGTGTGTGCGAGTATGTGCACGGACAAAATGACACCTGATAGGAAAAGTATGTGAGAGCTCCTCAGGGAGAAAGGGAGGGGTGGAGCGCTGAATGGTTTCAAAGGCCAGGCGTGTCCTCTAACACACATTAATGAGTGAGTGTGGTCCAGAGTACATGCTGAATTTACACAAGATCTGTGTGAAAAAAAAAAGAAAGCATGTGTCCACGAGCGAGTTTTAACATCTTGCAAACACATTTTTCTAAAGGCTGAGTGAATTAGGTGTCTATCTGTGTACTGTGATTAAGTCTATATTAAAAAGTGTATTAAAGTGTATGTTTCCTCTCATATTCACTTTGAGTTAATAAAAAAGTTGCTTCAAAGTTTCATTTTGCCTTTAGAAAGGCCACAAATATTAAAGGTTCTGTCCTGCAGTCCGGTTTACCTTCATGTTATGCAAATTTAGAGCAACTTGAAATAAGCGTGGATTCACACAGGATCAGGCGCTCCTGGAAAAACGGAGGTCTTTAAATTCATTTCACTGGGGGTCATGTGTTTCCGCACCGGCAGTCCGCAACGCATGGGTTGCTGCAAAAAACTGCACCGGCGTCCGGGAGGGAGGTTGAGCCGGATCCAACTTTGGGAAAAACGGAGCCCCACGTCATGCTCCGCAAGCCAATCATACACTCAGATCGGACAAACCTCCACAGACAGCCTGAAATGTCTCTGAAGCAGAGACTATCCAGGTGGATTCACGGACTAAACTCTGATAATCTACCTGTGTGTGTTCTGACTGTTTTTTTCATGTATCAGCTTCAAAATCTGAGTCCCACTCGCAATTTACGCCGCAAAAAATTGAAACATGAAGAAGTTTAATTTGATTTGTGTCCGATGATTAGAGAGAGCGTGAGAGAGAGAGAGAGAGAGAGAGAGAGAGAGAGAGAGAGAGAGAGAGAGAGAGCGAGCGCTTTGGTCAGTAACAATAACAGTGAGCGAGCGCCGGCGAAATAAAAAGTTATTTCCTGATTGTTTCACAGCGGTTACATTCAGCAGGTATAGATCCTGTGTGAATCCGCGCTGAGCTTGGCAACGCTCCAGATTCCCTTCACTCACTCAGCTGTAGGTCACACCTTAGGGATTCATAAAACAGCATATAAATCTGAATCCTCATCCCTCTTGCCAGCTTTCATATAAATCTTTGTGAAATGTTGTCTTCACTGTCACATTTGCATATTTACACATATGATAAAACCTGTCACACGACATTGAAAAAGAATTCAGGTTAGTGTGTTCACCCAAAAGGCAGGACACCCTCTCCGTAACGGATTGGTGTGTTGGAGTAAGTGCTACTGTGAATGAATGTGTAACGTGTAAGGTGAGCGGTCTGGGCCGGATTGAAGCGGCTGAGTAGGGCATGAATAATGGAAGCTGATGCAGTCAAGCCACGGCTGTAAAAGCTACTGGTGTCCATGTGGACTCTTTTTGAGGATGGCCTGGCATTTCGAATTCCTTCAAAACATCTAAATGCGTGTTTTTGCAACATTTTTTTAAACTGCTGTCAGCTCCAACTTTTAAATTGAATCACAAAAAAAGCGATTTTATCTCTTTAAATGGCAGCCCAATATCCTGTTGACATTTGAACATGATAGCTGATTTGATCTATTTGGTTTTATGAATCATTAGTGAGTGTACGGTGATGCATCATTGTTGGTAAAGCAACCATAGTTGCAGTAGGCTGTATGCGTCATAGCTTAGCTACTGCATGTTTGCCAAGCTTAGGCCAACACTAGACAGGGATATCCCCAGGAATCAGGACACTCCTTGGACCAACTTCTCTCCACCTTATGGCTTTAGTATCTTTCTCTTTGTTTAACTTGGGAAGGTTAACTGAGCACACCCTGCATACTCACTGTTAACACACATTCACACTTGTGAGCAACTACAGGTAAATCAGGAGAGAGGTACTGTATTTAAAAAATGTTTGCACAATACTGGAAAAACTAATGAGAAAATGAAGCATCTTTGGCAATTAGACGCACTTGGATGATCATTTTCCATAAGGGTAGTAATGTCATGAATCACATTGGGATTATGCCCCAATGAAGTCTAGACATGGGTGGGGGTGAGGATCTGAAGAACAAGTCTTCATCTGAAAATCTAAAAGGATGAGACCTGGAGTAGAATTCCTGATGATTTTATAGGATGTACTCAAAGTTGGACTCATTGGGTCTGATCAAAACTGCACATAGATGGTTGAATGTGGACCCAGCAGCCCAGAAAGAACATTTCAAAGTTAATTCTTGGCCTTGGAAAAAGTAGCTGACAAAATCTCACCTTAAGGTTCATTTCGTAGTTGTTCTGGAGAAACTGTCATGGAACTGTAGATGCATCGATGTTGGCTTAAATTGTTGAGTAACATGGTTAGAAAGTCCTCAAAGGTGCTCCTAAAAAATGAAATTTGAACACCTACATTTCCATGACAACTTGCCAAACTGCATATACTGGTAATGATAATGTGAGGAAGAAAGATCCTGGAACATTGGTTAGCAGAGTTTGTGGCAAAATCAGATTGAAGCGAATAGAAAAAAAAGCAAGAATGTCCTCCTTCGTTTCAGCAAATGCTCAAATACAATGTTGTTTTATGTTCAAGGCACAAAGACCTTGGCTGAAGTCATTATGACTCCTGACCATCAGACGCGAAGAACAGCAACAAAATTTGATTGAAAGTTGAAACAAAATGATAGATTACTCTTCCCTTCCTGTTTTCTACCTACAGACGATGTTGGTTTCTTTTAACCATGATGGCGGTCCTTCCGTATTTGGTCAAGGAGTTGACAATGTCGTCCAGCTGATAGTGATATCAGCTCAGAAAACACTTACATGTGTCATTCGGGGAGCATTGACTTATTGGAAAAGACACTAAGTACCTTGATTGAATTGACAGTGGAAAAAGTAATATGCCTGAATATGAAAAGCAGTGCATTCCCCCTGACCAAACTTAATTTGCTCGATCATTTAGGTCAGCCACATCAAGAGTAGCTGTTGACGGAGGAGAGAGTGCTTCTCTTTCACTTCCCTAGTGTGCATTTTTGCAGCTGGTTCATAATTTGTATTGACAACCTTCCAGTCATGATTGCCCTTTAACCTCTCAGCTGTCTGACCGTCAGTTGATCTTTGGGTTGATTAGTAATAATTGCTGTGATGTGTTGCTTGTGAGCAATTACCAAAGAATGAGGCAAACACAATGTTCCAGGATAATGATGTCAACAAGAACTATTATGGGTCCACTAAAGAGGTCACACCTGACTGTATCAGTTATCATAACCTATGCGTACTCCCTGTTCTGTTTGTTGCCATATCAGAGTGTGGACTGTCGTATTGACATTCAACAGAGCTTGTCGTGGACACAGTGGAAGATTCTTGAGAGGGCAAAGACGAGAACGCATGAGGGCGTGGCCTGGATCTTACTGTCATGTAACTAAAATGTGACAGGTTCAATGTGTGTCCACCAACAGACATGTCTTGTCATAGTGTCCTTGAGGGAGACGCTCAGTCTTATGTAAATCTATCTCTGATCTCTCTTGATATTTTACCTGTCGTCACCTCTCCTGCTCTGTAAATCTTTTTTTTTCTGCTTCCCTCCCCTTCCACCTCATTTCTAACCTCTCCTCGTGTCTCTCTCTTCTGGTACATTTTGTGCTTTGGCATGTGAGTACCATCCCTTGAGGCTGCAGGAGATAGCAGGGGCATGCCATAGCAGTACATTGTCTTCCCCATAACGCTGTTTTAAGTGCTTGGCATTGTTCCATGGTTGTTCACACCTCCAGTGCAGAGGCTAATGATAGCTGTGAAAGGAGGCTATAGGTTAATATTGAGGGACAGTTTGTGTTTAGCAGCCTAGTATGGCTGTCCAAAGTGTCTCTATAGATAGAGACATCAGGATAGCCATAGTAGGTAGGTCACAGCTGCTGCCTGTCATGTAATCACTGACTGTCATCATTTTTCTTGACAATCTATTGAAAAAACTGAAATAAATACTAAAGGATACTTTATGTCTGATTTAACTTAAAGCTGCACTGATCAATATTTTTAACCGTGAATTAATTTTTTCAGTTAAAAAAAAGATACGTTTCTGCTAGTTTATAGCTGGTAAACTTAACATAGAGACAAGTATATAATGTTTTATGGCACTAAGTCACACATCACCAACTATTTTACTGATTTTGGTGAAACTGGATAATATTTTATGAAAAAAATGTTTTCTGCTTTGCCCCTCATGGCTGCTCCATCACAACTCTCTGTGATTAATAGTTTCCTGGTGGACAGTAAAGTAAACTGATAGCTGCTGTTAGCTAGTGCTAGCTCAGTTTGTTAGCCAGGCTGTCCGTACTGTGAGCTCAGAGCACCAGGGGAGTGTTAGTTTTTTACCACAAGATGTGTTGGACCGCTAGGAAGAGGAGGTTGTCAGGCCCACGGCAGGGAGTAACACATAAGAGCAAGTGTCATGCCAGAACCGGAGCTGAGCAAGCAGGCATTGTAACCGGGCTCAGCAGCTTCTATGGACATAATGACAGAGGCTAAGAGACAGAAGAGGGTGTTGAGGGAGGAAGCTAAGAAGAGAAAAAGAGTGTGACTGAGCAAGAAGACACCAGACAGGAGTAAATCTAGGACTGCAGTCATGATTTCAGTATTTTTCTAACTTTATATATTTGAATTTGACTATCCTTTAAGCCAACGTGTGACTTCAAGATTTGAAATTCCTGACTTCAGCTTCCTGGCTCAGCCCTGAATCAGGTGTGGCAGGGGTTTGTGAAGCACTTGTCAATTATCTGTTGTGTGCAGCCTATACACCTGTCATCAATCAAACTCCTGTGCAGACCTGCCAGATTAGACAGAGCTAAGTGTAATTTGTGGTTTAGCTTTGGGACACTCAAGAGTTTGTCATTACTTTTTAATAAGCTACCTGATGAGCTTCAGCCAGAACATTCAAATCAAACTCTACCTGTGAAATTGTGTTTAACTTTTATCAGAGAAATACAGCCAGGGAAGGCTCAGGTGAAAAGAGTTAGAACCCTAACTTGCACTCTTAAAAGATTAAAACAGAAATAAAAAATAAATGAGCTGCGGATAAATTAGTGTTCATCGTGACTGCTAAATCAATAACACAGACAAGCATGTGAGCATATTCTGCTTAATATAGCAACGTGACATTAAGTGGAAGCTGTTGGTATAGTCCCGATGAAAGGAACTGGTTATAAGTCATCTGTGGTGATACTCAGATGATAACTTGGTGAGTGGCTTTCATTGTTTAACCCGGGTGCTCAGCATCACATGCATACAGGGAGTCAAGGCTGAGAAAGCCCATGTGCTAATGGCAGGAACACTGGTACACATGCCTATCATTCACATGGCAGGGGTCGTATGTATACACACACACACACACACACACACACTGATAAATAAAGTATGAAGAAGTGAGAAAACTGTCACACAATCGCACACTGAAGAGTTCCACTTGGGATTTTCACACCTTACAAATCTGAACTCTGCAGCCCCTTCATGACAGCACCAGTCAGAGGGGCGACACACTTACAGAAACATACAAAGACAGATAGAGGGTGTGTGTGTGTGTGTGTGTGTATTTATCAGGTGTGTATTAGATAGAGGGAGAGGTGGGAAGAAGTGTCACCATGTTCTGTCACAATATGTTCACACAAAGGGAAGCAGAGGGACATGGGAGGTTAGTAGTGTCACACTATGACATATGCGCTATATCACACATACTGTACACACCTGCACACAAAGAGGTGAACAGATTCCAGTGCTTATTTGAGAGAAACACGGGACAAATTGTACAAGATACAACACGTTAGTTCATTTTTGCATACAAATTTTAAAGCTGAGTGAGAAAAGCAAATTGCGCAGGAGAAACTGAAAATAATCCTTACGTAGGGTGACGAATCGCTTTAAAGTTTTTCGTTTTTAATAGACAAAGCTCCATAGCTAGTTTCCAAAATTATTATCAGTCATATATCATATATTTTCAAAGTAGTATATTCCAGAGTATATTCTTCACCGAGAAGAGTTGGGGCAAGTATTAGCTGCTAACGCTAGCGTTACTCTGTATTGACTGTATTGAATTTTACTTTCTCAAAGGTTAGCCGTGTAGCTGTATATTGCAACCCCCTCCACTCACCCTCCCATTCCAAGCATGATGGAGGTTTGAAGCGCCCTATTTAGAGCTAGTGTTTAGTTTGTCTGTTCTGGGATACTGTAGAAACAACATGGCGGACACCGTGGAAGAGGACCTGCAGCATCTGTAGCTCATTCTAAAGTAACAAAAACACAACAATTCTTATTTTCAAGTGATTATACACTAATGAAAACATAACTGTTTATATTATATTTCATTGCTTCCACATTCTGTAAATAAAGCACCCTAAATCTTACACGCCAGACCTTTAAATGAGCCATGTTTCTGAAGTTCTGAATACTGTTGAATGCAATGTAAATATTTCAAGCAGCATTGTGCATGAGGAGATCTTGTATTTATACGTGGAATTCATCCATAACACATACTATGTGTATCCAATTATTAGTTTGTGAACAAAGCAATTATGTTCCATATTATCCTTCAGAGAGTCCCGTGGTTTGTTTATTTTTTTCACTGTCAATCATTTCATTAGAGATGAAAAAAACATACATTTTGCAACAAATCTTATAGCTAATTACTTTTGTATGAACGTGTGTGTGTGTGTGTGTGTGTGTGTGTGTGTGTGTGTGTGTGTGTGAGCAGCCTGTTTGGACCAATGAATAGAAAAAAAGACATTAAAAAGAAAAGGTCATTAGAGAGAAAGAAATAATTCTCTTGTTAGTCATTCAATTCATTTTTTATATCAAAAGAAAATCATTTTGCTCACATCTCTCCATGACATTATTATCAGACATCAGAATTAAAAGAAATATGATTCATAAAATAAGAAAAAGAAACGGGTCTTCATATCATTGGGATGGTTTGCTGCATTGTATGACCACTTCTCTGATGTATTCAGTCAGTAATTTCATTGAACATTAATTGAATCGCTGTGGGAAATGAAGGTGCAGTGGAACAGAACGAGGCATATGAATAATATTTCAAGAGCTAATTATGCTTAAGGGGTATTATCTAACTGGACTTTCCAGTTGCCATTCAACCAAGTCAAATTAATTCTCCATGCAAATTTGGCTCTTTCTCAAGAAGAGGAAAAAAAACAAAAAAACAGAAATAAGCAATAACTGTGGATGGCACTTCCATTTCTGCCTCTAGTTTTCTAGATACAGACTGGATTTGCCTCACTTTGAGGGGACTGAATCATCTGTTTTGACATTTCATGTATATTATAAATCAGTTTCGAGATCATTATTTCACTCAGAAACTTTGGAAACATATTACAAGCCTGCAAGGCATGAACACTAAATCGAAATTCCAAGTACAAGATTATTTCAACTAAGTAAGTCAGATTTTTTGGTTCATCTGTGCACCACCTTTATACCAGATCAGCAGTAACAGGAGAAGCTTTTCATGTAATGCTTTAACTACTCAGGTCAATAGTGGAAGACGGAATGTCCTAAAATGTGGAACTTGATGCTTTGTTGTTGGTGTGGCAACACGAAGTGGGACAGCAAAGCGTGTCACAGTATCCAAACTTAAACATTAGCTTAATGCATGAGAAGCAGCTGAATATGCAAATTTTTTGTTGTAACAACAAAAGCTCATTTATAGTCAATGATAAGAAGTGTGTGCGTGACTGCTGATTTAGCCTCTGGAAGACACAACAGTTCAATTCAACTGAGAGGAAGTGAGTGAGCACTCGCTCACTCGAACACGCTTTGTTTTGCATCCATTCATTTGCAGCCTATTATGCAGACAACATTCAGGTGACACTCTCTGAGAAAACTATAACTTAAAAGGAATAGTCTCTTGGGTTATATGTGCGTTTACTTTCTATAAATCAAAAACCGTCTTATATGTTTATGCATATATGAAGTTAGAACAAACAGTTGGTTAGCTTAGCTTAGCTTAGCTTAGCTTAGCTTAGCCAAAGACTTGAAAGTAAGAGGTAACAGCTAGTCCGGCTCAAGCAGAAACCTTTGTGGCTGTCTAGTCTATGCATAAGTGCCAAAAACTGCAGTTCCTCAAACAGCCACTTGAGGCTGGCTACAAAACAGTCAGATTCCATAAGCCCCCATGTTAAAATGTCCAACTTCACAGCAGAAATAAACATGTACATAAAACAGTTTTGGTCTCTATCGCTAATTTCTCCATTCATGACAACTGTACTGAGGGTGAATTTTTATATTATTTAACTATTAAAATGAAATTAAGGCGTAAAGCTATGAATAATTAACAGTGCGGCCGCTTTGAATTATAGGCGGTGGTGATACAATTGGCTTGTTTGAGCACCCAGGTGTCATTCAGACGTCTTTGCTCAGTTTTTGATTGGCCGGGAGGCGGCAAAGGCTGGACTGCCAAGATGGCAGAAGCCAAAACCACCAAATTCTGAGCTTCACATACAGCTCTTCAGAAACCTATAGGTGACGTCACAGATACAACGTCTATTCTTTATACTGTCAGTGGTATGGCTCTTCTGTTTTTATACGTATCAAACAAATGAGACATAACATGTCAATTAGTGAGCTTCAGAGGTGCTGGTATGGCAGATTTTGAAATATATCATCATTTTTCTATAATCCATTTAAAGATGCCTCCATGTAATTGAAAATAACATATGAGACGTGGCTTATTCATTCACAGCATGCCTCAATTAATGAAGTGGGTGACAAAGGGGTCACAGGGCAGAATTTTATCTCTGAAATCAACTTCACCGTGAAGGAAGGATGAAGACAAAGGAAATTGAGTTACCATGACATCCGTAGCGTAATTAGGGCTTGTCATTATTCAGTTTCACTTACATTTCAGCTCATTTCAGCAGAACTAGAAATGTGCTTAGATTGCACAGATATGGTCATTACTGGTCCCAGTGTTTTGTATGCAGCTTGCCTGCTCAGCTTCAGTTCCTGATGTCCAGAGTCTAACCAGACAGGCCTGCAGGCAGGGAACTTCCAGGGTCCTGCCAGGGTTCTTCCCTCCCCTTGCTCACTAGACTGGGGAGGGAGAGGAGGCCTGGCCTTTATGGAGATGAATGGATGAAGAAATCAAAACCTCAACAGGCTCTATTGTGCCAGAGCATCAAAAGGAGCGGTGGCACGGCAGGAGCTTTGATCATGAGGCAAACACAGGAGGGGCAAGGGGCTGGTTTGAGGGGGGAGAACACCCGTGCTCATGACCTCATAAAAGACACTAACACACAGGTGTGAGAACATACAGTGTAGCGTGTGGACATAGACATACTTTACTATGCATGCACAATCACAAGCTTGCATTGTCACATGAAGAACATGTGGCTCTGTTCCCTTTGATGTCCATCTGTGTTTGTACCTGAGGCAAAGTCACACGATCACACAGTTTTCTGGTCGATGTGCTGCAGTGTAACGTTTCACCATGAATGCCAAGGCTGAGCTGGATTTACCACCGCTGGAATTTGGTAGTTTGCCATTGTGTTAAGCACCACACCCAATCATGCAGCTCCTCTGAAAGAGCACCTGTGCAATCACTGAAAAGTACCTTGAGTTTCTCCAGATTCTCTCACGAAAACATTACCAAAGTGTTTGGTGAGTATCATCTTCAATCCAACCTACACTGCAAAAAAGAATGGCCATGATTGAGTCAGATTATTTTTCATTTCAAAATCTGCATACAGCAGATCTTTGCCTCAATATTAAAGCACAACTAGGACTCTACAGCCATGCTAGCAGCTCTAATACTGTATTTAGGAACAGCGGAGCTTTGAGCTAAATGATAACATTTTCACAGTGCCAATGCTAACTTGCTGTTGTTTGGCAGGTATGATATTTACCATGATAAATTCAGCATGTTAGCATGCTAACATTTGCCAATTAGCACTATACACAAAGTGCAGCTGAGGATGATGGGAAAACAAATAATGATTTTGACCTGGTGCCAGAGGTAAAGTCAGGGGAATTGATGTATATACAAACCAAAGTAGCTAGCACTAGCTCCAAAAGTCGCTGAAAGTCAACAGATGTCTGTGTGTGAAGTTCGACATTTTAACATGGGGCCTTATGGAGACTGACTTGTTCTGTAGCTAGCCTTAAGTGGCCGTTTGAGGAACTGCAGTTTTTGGAACTTCCACATGGGCTAATATATATTCCTCTCCTTTTCCATATGGTCTGAATGAGTCACTTATTTAAATCACTTTTTAGAAATACAGTGACTAAGAGGTTCTGAAAAGTCACTAAATCCCAAATTTCACAGCAAACATCAGGGGATTTCCAAAGTCAGGAGAAAGATAAATAGAATTAATGGATAAAACTTATTTTATTGATTTTATTTTTATTTTTTAAAACATTTTTTTAATTAACTGAAGCAGTTAGAAGGATAGCATTTATACTGTAAGCCCTCGTCTAAGGCTTTGGCAGTTTCCCATTTATCAGCACTGGTATGGTTGATGTTTCAATAGGCCAGCAGATTCCAGCTGCAGCTTATGTCAAATCACTTTTGGTCAGGAATCCTTTCGATTACTTTCTCCAGCCTGAAACCTTGTTATGGCGTTTTCATCAATCAGCTGCCTGCACAACTCCAGCCTCTCCTGACCTTTTTCACACTGCTGTGCTAATCTGTGCCCAGATATACACTGTTTATGTTGCTGTGTACCAAGTTAGCGGACTGGTGTGTTTGACCAGCACAGCAGTATTCACTTGTATCACGTTTTATGTCTGGGTGTTTGCCAAACCTCAGAATAGATCAACATGGAAAAATTACAAATGTATTTTTCCAGAAACTGAGCAAATGTGCTTTTTAAAAGACAGTGAGTGTACACAGTGTAAGCACCACTAACCGGAAACTGAGCGGGGTGACACTGGATCAAAGGAGTTTTCTGTTAATGATTTCACCCTTGGAAGAAAGGACCAAATTCCTTTAGACAAATGAGACATTTTGTTCTAAAGTAAGCGTGTGTGACCCAGTGCAGCTCAGCTTTTAGAGCTCTGTTAAGCAATAGCTGTTACTGCTGTTACTTTACCTGCTCAGGTCACATGTGGCAGAGTTCCCAGCAGGAAAAAGATCAGAAATAGAGGTGAACATCCATCGACAAGCCGGCGGTCACCTTGGAAAGGTAACCTCAGAGTGGTCAAACAGTGGAAAGTCACAGCCTATCTTAAACAGGAGTTAATTCTGTCTCCTGATAGGAGATCAAAAGGAGTATAACTACAGTACAAATAACCATTTGATTATCAAAACACACTGCAGCACTACAACAATATCCATTAAGACTAGATTTGGTCAAATGAACCTAGTGCTTACAGCCCAGACGCCACTGCTGTAAGGGACTGTATGAAAATTGTGCTGGAGAGGATGGCTGTTTAATTTTCCAAAAAAACAAAATCCCTGGAAATAATAAAATGAGTTTAAGATGGTGTAACACTGTTTAAACATTTAATACTGTAAGAGAACATTAATGGTTACATCGTTCACTCCTGAGATGCAAAATAATGGAATATGCAGTTTTCCATACAAGTAAATGATGCATCCAGTTTACCAAATATTCCAGCAGCTGTCTGTTACTAACGAACAGATACTACTACCACTAAATGAGCGGACGACTGTCTCGATCAAACTGCAACCTCGGTGACTGTGACGTGAAGCCAATGCAGAGAAGTGCCAGCCGGGATGTGGAAGAAGCAGGACAGCCAAGATGGCGGCGGCAAGAGCCACAGATCTTGAGCTTCAAAACAGCTGTCCTTTTTTTTTTTTTTTTTTTTACTGTGAGGGATCTTGATTTAAATATTTGATCACTTTTTAAGATGATATATTTCATGAGAGAAGTCTTAAAAAATGATGAATTTAAAAAAATTTAAATAACCTCCCCCATTTCTGCTTTCCTAATCATTTTTATACAGTCCCTAACTATGAGGTTCAGATGTACTTTAATGTGTCTTTTTGATCGCAGTTGTTTCTTCATTACAGCTGCAAATCCTTGTATAGAAAAAAAGAATCAAAGAAACTGCCTGTATTGACATGACTGTCTTTTTATAGATCAAAGGTTAGGACTCACTGTCTGTATTGGAACTCATGCCAGTGGGTGGACTGTTTTGGTGGATCATGTTTGAAATGGAAAACTGGCCGCAAAGATGTGAGCTGGGGACTATTTACACACCAACAGAGTGTTGATGAAGGACAAACACAGCCCGTGAAAGTCAAGGTGTTCTCCGTTATGGAAAGTTTGCGATAACCTTAATCAAAGTTTCCTAATCAGCTGAGAGGGACAGAGGCCTCTGGAAATAGTTGGCCCCAGTCAGTGTGGTCGCACACCCCTACTGGTTTTGGTGTGTTTGTGTGAGGGAGTGTGTGTGTTGGATCTGTGTGTGTGTGTGTGTATATGTTCATGTTTGCATGCGAATGTGTGTGTCTTTGTGTGTGTGTGTGTGTGTATTCTGGGGTCTTGGACAAACAAAGGCAGGGGTCCTGTTGACGAACCAATTAAAGGGCAGGAAGAATGGGGGAGGACGCACCGGCCCAGCATGCTTTGCCCATCATTCAAATTAGAGATGGCAAGTGGAGTAAAAACAGAATGTTATGAAGCTCCTTCATGTCTGTTACCATTCACAAATATCCCAGGGAAATGATATTCAAATGACTGGTACATCCACGTATTTATTCAGTCCTATTCATTCAAGCCTCTCATTCCAGAGAAATCATGAAAAACACTTCCTTTTAGTGCGGTCACTGCCAGACAAACAGCGTTTGTGCTTCTAAGGCGGCGTTCAGACAGGGACAGGCAAACCGGACGCCGGCAGCGTTTTTTTCAATTCATTTCAGTGGGGGTCATGTGTTTCCGCACCGGCAGCCCAGATAAAGCTGTCATTAATCAGAGAAATAAAACGTTATTTCCTAATTGTTTCACAGCGGTTACATTCAGCAGGTATAGACACGCCCACAGCAACCCGTAGCTTCTCCTATGAGGTTCAGGGGTAGTTGTGATCATGGTGCATTATTTCCATTCACCGAGTGATGTCTTGAAGGAAGTGGAGTACACTGTTATGAATGCGCGGAAAATGTTTATGTGGGTTTTTCCGAAATGAACATACAGAACATGATTAGGAAATTAAGGGTACTTCCAGAAAGGCTACTGCATACAGGTGCACAACATTTCATCAGTATAAACACAAAAATACCACAGTGTTACACAAAAATAGCATTATCTCTACCATGGGTTCATGTTTATAAAGGGGGGTTTGGTTGTTGGGGGTTGGGGGACTATTTTATTGTGTGTGATTGATTGATTGATTGATTGATTGATTGATTGAAGAAGCGAGAAACCCCATGTCAGGGGTAGCACTCACAGATGGAGCTAGCAGGGCGGAGTTTATGCAAAGAATGGCAGTTTCTTGTGATGTTGTTGTGTTGCCGACTTGGTCTTTAACATTTTTGTTTCTGAATTAACCAGCAAACCCTTAGGGGAAAGAAAGGGAGCAAACAAAATATGAGACACAGGCGACGAAGACAAGAGCCCAGAGGTGAAGAATGAATGAGAGGAGAAGTGGTGAGTCGAGGAGTGAGGAAGGTGAGGAAAAATGGCTGCGCAAAAGTACAGGGAGCTGGAAAAGAAGAAGAAAGAGCGAGGCAATAAAGAGAGGTGGGGGGGGGCTTCTGCTCACAGGTGTTTCTTCCCTTTGAAGAGGGGATTCCTCCTTCGCCTTTAAGGAAGAAAATAATTAACACCTTTGCGGTTACCATGCCAACGTGCAGTCTCTCACTCTGCTCTCAGCTGTGAGCATTCCTGGCCGTAATTACCCACAGTTCAAGGGCCCTCCATAATTACCCACAATCCATCTGCACTTGCATCTGAGAAAGAGACTGAGGAATGAGGAGCGGAGAAGCGGCTGCGTTTATTTGCATATTATGCCTCGTAAGACGGCGGATAGCTTTGAAAGGTCACGCGCAATGAACAGAGGGCGTGGCAGAGAGTCACTGCAAGCCTTAACATGACATTTGCTTTAACAATATTTACTTGTTGCTTCACTGTTACTCTTCATGTACCTCCGTCTACTCACCTCCTCACCACACATGCAAAATTACATTGAAGTTTTGTCTTTTTTTTTAAAGATATTTTTTTGGCCTTTTTCAGGTTTTTTTTATTTTTGACAGAGACAGCTGAAGAGTGACAGGAATGTGAGGAGAGAGAGATGGGGAACGACATGCAGCAAAGGGCCGCAGGTCAGACCCGAACCCTGGACCGCTGCTGAGCCTTCATACATGGGGCGGATGCTCTACCAACTGAGCTAATAAACACCCCGTTTTGTCTTTTTTTTAAAATATGTGACCAAAATCGGGTATTGTGGATGAGTTTCTACATGTGGGATACTTTTTGGGAGCCAACATCATTTAATGGTGTGTTCTGGGTAATTTAAAACCACATCAGCCATATTTAACTGGTCTTTTTTATATAGGAAGATAAAGGTACTGCTTTTTCCCACGGCAATATAGTAGTTGATGCTTATAGGCCAAGAAGGAAATACAGTATTTATTATATGATTTGCTAATTATCTAGCTTGTGTGTATTTGAAGGTATAATTGGCGTTAAACAAATATATACATGTGCTAATTTTCCTTTGATCATCAAACAGTGGCCCCATTTTGCCATCACCAATCATCCGCAGTGATAAATATTTGACTCTGCCTCATCACATGATGATGAAATTACGCATGCCAGTATTGACACGCGAGACGAAAGCTAATTATATTCACAGGAAATAATTGGACATGTTGAATATAATTATTCAATAAGCACCCAGTGTTATCTTCGACAGGCCCTTGCTTCGGTTGGGGAAGTTGTGATTATGACGCAAAAGCTAACCAATTACGGCAGAGGACTGGAGCGCTGTAACTCAAACTGCTGAGTGTGCGAAGCCTATTGACATGCAATTAGTCGGACCATCGTTAGGAGGCATTTCATCGGTGTCGCTTCACAATTAATTCTCATTACCCCTGTTTATGTGCATTTTGGCAAGGTTTGGAGAGAGTGGACTGTGCAGGAGGTCATTATGCTAATCGGCATCATTACAGAAGCCCAAAAGACCCAAATGGAGCAGACAAGGACCCCCTTCTGTTTCTTTCTACTTTTGAGATTTCTCAGATGCTGTTTGTTCCTTTAAAGAGGCACTCCATGAATTCAAGCCTGTGACAACTGTTGTATAATATCATATCGTCTATCGCTCTGAAGGGGCGCTTGAGAGTTGTGGGCATTTAAGATACAAGGGGCATCTAATGAAAGACATTATCAAGGTGCATTATAGGAACCTATGATTATGGGAAATGTGGGATCCAGAGTGCTTGGAGCTTGACCCAAAGTCTGCATGTCTGTGCTGCATTCAGTTTCAGACCTTGTTGTGAGTCCCTCAACGTTATGGAAGTGCAATAGTAAATTGCTGAAATCACTCTCAAATTGTAAAGTAAGAATAAATATGTGTTCTGAGTTTGTCAGACCAAAGAAGAAAGTGTTACTAACCACCCAGCTACATTTGAATGATTAAAAACAACAACAAGTTTATGAAATTAGGTGTCATAATCAGGTAAAAATGAGCAGTATTCTCAGCTACAGGACTGTGGGGGTGTGTCCTCCGAATGCAGTAAAGCCACGCCCACTCGTGGGAGCAGTCAAGCAGCAATTTTGAAGCGACTGAAACGTTTCAGATGAGTTCAGAAAATGACATGACTAACTTTGAAACTCTCTGAGCGAGATGTATTAATCTCTATCTCTCTGCGAGGGCTGCAGGGGTATGCTCAGGGTGGCCTCAGTGTGTCATCGAGCGACCCTTTAGGACCGCCCACAAAATCCTGGACTGAAAACTGTTTTAACCTCTAACTCCACATTTCAGTAAAATATCGTACAAAAATACATGTTTTCAGCAACTATTTAATGTATACAGACTGTACACAGACTTTGAATGAATGAAAGCAGTGACTTACTTACAGTTACTTAGAACTTTTAAGAGGCAAACAAGCTTCCCTAGTCTCTAACATCATCATTTATTCTTGTTTTCCTGGATCACATTACCATTCATTGCACCTGACATGCACACACACATACACACATGCCATCTAACAAGGATTTGGCCTGGTTGTCCATAAGAAGCTAAAGCTCCTAAAGAAAGTAGTGGTGATGAGCTGCCAATCACAATCCCACCTTACACCTTTTAATTACCCCAACCATGTAAACCTGAACGGAGCCAATTTCAGTTCGAAGACCCGATAATGCCGACTCCTGTCTCCATTCTTCGCTCACCGCTTAGTTCATTTCATTGTGAGCACTCAGGTGTGAAGGATTTGAGCGTCAGGGGCGGGGCAGGGGGGGGACCTTTTTTTGTGCTGCTGTCATAGGTGTCGTTGGGTGGGGGTCTACAGCTGCTTTTCTTGCTATTGTCACTGTGTCATAACATCAGGACCTATGGATTAGGGCCTCCTGAGGGTTCAATTTCTGCACAATGTGTCCGAGCACCGCGGTGACATGTGGCTATTAGCCACGCTGTTGAATAAACAATGATGTGTCCGCGCCAAACATGGAAGATGAAACATTAACGTGCCATCGTTATATCGTTCGTATAACTCGTGTGTAAAGGATGAGCAGCTCAGTTATGTGTGTGGGTTAGTAAGGACTCGTGCACATGTCTTTGCACATAGACACGTTTTCTTCTCAACCACCGTGTGTGGTGGTAAAATGTGTGCTTGTGTGTGTGCGTGGGCACAGACTGCTGACCAGGCAGCATGTGCCAGAGCCTGGGCCCTCACAGACACACAGTCAGCACAATGCCTGTCACAGCAGCCAGCCAATCAGATCGCTTGGAGCACGGGCCAAAGGGCAGAGAGGAACCAATTGTCGTACACTATTAAAGCTTAAATTCTATTTATTTGCAGACATTAAAACAATTGTCGTTGGGATCAGGGCTGTGACCACCTTTAGAAATACCCCCCCCCCTATAAATTTGTATGCAGATTCAAAGCCCCGCTTAAATACTGAATCCTTGATTCATTTTGTTTGGCTTAAAGGGTATTCAGATTTAAGGACAGTGCCCCTGTTTTGAACTGCAGCCCTTTTGTACGATCTCCATCTCATTCGATTAAAACCATTAAAAAATGCTCATCTATTTCTTTTCATCTGTTGCGATTGGTACATATTTCAGTGAACAGATAATGGCCTTTACCTGAATTCATCTCATTAGAGTATAGTAACTAGTTCTTATCATTGGAACATGCAGGGTGCAATCAGAGCTCCCTCGGCCATCTCCAGCCCTGCTGCCCTCCCCTTCCGGGGTCATGGGCCTGGGGGATTTAAAGCTTTTGTCTCAGTATCCTCTTAAGAGAGGGATGTGCAGTTAAATGGATCAAGTCACTGGAGGGAAGTGGAGCACTTAGCTGAAACTTTCATGTATACAGTATGAGGATGGTATATACGCCAGCTTTGCCGCTGAGGATTAACTACCAACGCAGCTGCTTGAGGGGAGGATTTCTAAGACGGTTTGAGCAATAGACTTCGAAAGTGATTATTGACTGGTAAATAACAATCTCTTAATAATGATAAGAGGTGAAAACGCCACTTGAAATGTAAACCAATTTATGTCAACTGTTAAGTAAAGCTTGCGAGGTCGCTTTGATAGCTGAAATTGTATCCATATGGTCGCCTAAGGAGACCCCCATTAGTGGAAAAGCAGTGAAAACATAGCACCTGTTTTGAATTTTTCCATCAAAACTGTGCTAATCTTTCCTACTGCAAAATGTTTTACTACCTCAGTTGTGAGTTGGGCAGCTTGCCAGACTTTTTACACGGTATACTCAAAGGCCAACCCTAACCCAAAACCTGGAGTGACGCAATAAAAGTTTGTTCCTTTCCAAATGATCAAATGGGATTTGTTTTTATGAAATCTCCTACACTAGCCCTGAGGCCTGTTCTGTCCCCTCCTGCAGTATTTATGTAAACACTTGCATGCGCGCACACATTCACACCAACAATGTGCACACAGAAGATAGGGAGCTCAGATACCAACGCTGGCTAGGCTAATATGGGTGTTTTCATGAGGAAACGTGCCACTCTTATAAAAGAGTGTGTGTGTGTGTGTGTGTGTGTGTGTGTGTGTGTGTGTGTGTGTGTGTAGCTGAAGGGTTTCATGTGTGCAGAGTGTGTATGTGTGTGCTGGAAGTTAAAGTCCTGGAGCTTAAGGGCTTAATTGCCCGTGGTAGTTTCACTGAAGGCATCAATGAGCTGGCACATATGCTGTCTATGTCACAATACCAAGAATAAATAGTAGCGTAACACCAGGTCATGTTGGATTTCTCTTTCTCCAAAATAAAATTAGGCAAAACAAACTGCAAAAGAGCTACCTGAATCTATTTGTGTCCTACACGCTTAGAGAGTGATAAAAGATGCTAACATAATACATTTCACAACTGGAAATGTGTCATCTAATGCAGTCTAAATACAACCATGTTTTACTCTTCGCTTTGTCTTAATTTGACTTCCTGGCTGGCACACACACGCCCACACATGCACACAAGCGAGACTCTGGGCTAACATTCTCTAATACAGCTAGGGTAAATATTCATCTGATCATCAGCAGAAGCAGCATATCCTGTATAAATGATCAGGAAAGACATACGTATGTACAGTAAAATGTGTAGAAAGAGCTAATCAACAGTTATGCAATGTGACTGCCAGATTACGAGCCTGACTAGGGACCTGACATTGTTACATAATGCCGAGTCCAGACAGTAATCCATATAGCGACCTGGACGGCATGCAGCACGCATGACTGGCAGCTTCAATCTGTCCCGGACAGTTTTAGTGCAGGTGACCGGACTTTCAAAAGGAATATTCAAGAAATGTATTTTAATCTAAATGGGCTTGTTGGTGAACTACTGTAGCTGCAAGCTAGGAATGCTCACCAGGACATGCTACTGCTAGTCAGTCTACATTGGCTCATGTAGCTTCTTTCTTTTTTCTTTTGTACTGTGCCGTTTACTCTCCCTGCATTTTCATCTTGGGTTTTCACTCAAATAAAGACTTTCATTGAAGAGGGCCATGTATTTTCAAGTATGCTTTTCAAAAATACATTTTTATATTATTTACTCTCAAAACTCTCGGAAAGCCATTCGTCTTTTGTGGTACACTTATTCTCTTACAGAAGAAGGTGAAATAAAAAAAGATGCTAGTAAGTTATGATAGCTTCCTCAATTTTGGACTCTTGCTCTCTGAAATGTCTCTGAAACTGAGACTATCCAGGTGGAGTCATGGATTAAACTCTGATAGTCTACCTGTAGTGACACAAAGTAGATTCCTTCTGTTTGTGTTCGACGGTTTGAGAGAGAGAGACACACACAAAAACAGAGAGAAAGAGCATTGGTTGACAGACATAGACAGTGAATGAGAGTGAGGGAGCGCCGGCATTGAGAAAGCCGGTTAATCAGCAAAATAAAAAGTTATTTCAGGATTGTTTCACAGCGGTTACGTTCAGCACAAATAGACACAACCCCAGCAGACCAGCAGATGTAAAATAACCATTTATGTCAATGAAGTCTGGTGGCTTTGAACACAGCAATATAAGTTCTGTTTCTGCTTAAACAAAAAGGATCTTACTCTTTGACAAAAAGGTCTTTATCTGTAGGGAATCTTTCTATAATGTTGTCATTTATAATAACAATGTGAGCCTGTCAGTGTCAAAAATATGCACATTTAGTAGACGTAAATTCACGGCGTATAATTGCTCATAGGGATTACATTTCAACCAGTTTTGCGGCTATCAGCTACAGCGCTCTCACTCAATACTGGACCAATTTTAAAAATTGTTGTCCCCATTAGTCACTTAGACACATAAACATGGGAAAATAGGGTTGAAAAGTACCAAAGTTACCTTCAAGTATTCATTCACTCTACTAATCTACAACATCTTTCATCGTATACACGGAAGTCTTTTACAAGGCAAACTTCAAAGCAGCACACCCTTACATAAGGATACTGCCACAGTAAACATGTCTGCAGTGAACATGTAAATCCTGCACACATGTTGAGGAATCTAACCCCAGCATGATGCATGACAAATCCAGGCCCTCAGATTTCCCTGGCAGAGAGCACCAGCTTCAACCAAGCTGGATCGATTTCAATCGGCGGCTTACCAAAATGATGTGGCTGCCACCGGACCAGCGTGATGGGGCTAAAAATAACCTCGGCCGACCCCGTGGCTCTGATGTGGCCACGTACCCTCTGGTGTGTCTGGTTTTATGTGTCCCCAATGAAACCCATCAAATTACAGATGCAAACGCAGCCGGACCCCTCATCAAAACTATTTCGGCTCGCTGACACAGTTTACTAAGGCAGTAATTAGAGCAAAGGAAAATGGGAGGCATCCCAGGCACGCAGAGAAAAAGAGAGACGGGGCAAAAAATGAAGAAACAGGAGAGAGAGAAAGAAAAGAAGAGAGGGGAGGGTGGACAGTGACAGCTCATCAGTGGGCCACAAGCCATTTTTCTTATGCTCTCTCAGCTCCCTCCCTCCGTCGTTTCCTCTACATCCGCGGATCAAAGGATTGGTGAACATAAATAAAAGCCCTGATGATGATTTCCCATGAGAGCTGTGAACAACTGCATAGCACGCGCTCATACGAAGCCACGGCAAAACAGCTGTCTGTGCTTCTGCTGTCAGCACGCCTGGTTGGCCAACTGCCTCACTTGCTACTCAACTGGTTCACACCACTAAGAGAGAAAATAAAATGATTACAATCATGAATACTTCATAGCCTGACCGGTCCTTGTTCGGGGCAAACCCGGGATTTATTAATACATAATACACTTGAATACTTTGGATGATAGGGTTGGGAGATCCACAGTGTGCTTTCAATGCATTATTTAGTGTCAACCTGCACTATTATGTTCATTCATAGAAGCAGCGGTAGTTGTTTTGTAGCGAAAATCAAAGAGAAGTGATGATGATTATTATTTTTATCCATGCATACATATCTTTTACATCCAGGATCATGTGAGTGCTGTCCCAGCATGCAGTGGATGAAAGGCAGTAAACACCCCTGGACAGGGACACCAATCTATCATGGGGCTGACACTCAATATCATTCCAGCCACTACACCTTGGCCCCATCTGCTCCAACACCATTTTCACGATTTGCACGTAAGGACATACCATTCTGAGGGCTCTCGCGAATATCATTTTGGGTACACCTGTTGCATCTGCTTATGGTGGAAAATGGAAACTACCTGCCATCTTTCATACCGTTCCCCCGCGCTACAGAGTGTCCTCCTCAGCTGCGAGTGTGACTTCATGTGAAGTGACACTCTATATAGAAGTGCAAATGAGGAGAGACCGGTTTGGTGATGAGAGCCATAGACATAAAAACTCATTCAAGCGTGTAACTGCGAGCGATTTAGTATTTCCAATTCACCTGAGCTAATCTGTGTGGACTGTGGGAGGAAATACTGGCACACTTCACGTGGAAAGGTGCAAGAGATTTGGCTTTTGAAAGAACTTTGGAGTACAAGAATGTGAAAAAAAAGCTTCAAATATCTAAAATATTATTAAGCGATTACTATAACGACCGTGGGCCACAGTGCCTCTAAAAATAAACCCATGACCACAGAATGATCGTGCAGCAGAGGTGGAAGGTTTTTTCTGCAGGGAATAGGCTGTTACTGACACATTTCCTTTGAAGCATAAACTAATAAACCATTTTCTTTGTCATTTATGCAGATGTCTTGTAAGATAAAAGCAAATCAACCCTTGATGCAAACACAATCTGCATGTAAACAATGGTATATATATCCCTTAAAATGCAAATACTGTGTGTGTTCATGTGTCCTCTTGACATATTTCTTTTAAGGGAGTGCAAACTTTGTTAGTCATAGCATGTCTTTGCTCAACATGTATGAACACATGAGTCAATGTAAATTATACGGTGACTACAGAGCAGGTCTCATATGAAGCCTCTGTGTGTGTGTGTGTGTGTGTGTGTGTGGAGGGGTGTATGTGTGTGCACGTTTACATAACTTTGCAGTCGGCAGCCCTATAGCCAGATAAGGTTCCCTGGAACTCTCTGATGCTTCTGTTTGGATAGTGGTCACATACATAGACACCCGCGCAGGTTATCAGAGGCAGCAGCAGATAAAAAGTGGAAAGTTCACCGAGAGCCAAGGTCATGTCAGATGTGTAACAGTAAAAACTGGAAAGTTTACCTCCTGAAATGGGACAGCTGGCCTCCACAAACCCGATTGTGTTTTCATGCGCTATTCTTGTTATCGTGATGCGGTGCTATTTTGTTGTCATACTCTGTCTGTGCATGACATAGTGTTCTCGTGTGGCATTATTATGCATCATCCTTCAAATACTGCCTGAGTGTAATGTTGCCTCTTGCAGTGTCATCCTTGGACGGTTATGATTACATGCAGTGTGTTCCCTCTTCTGGGTGCTGATGTTTTGGGTTTTTTTTAGGATCTGGACGTGTTATTCTCATTCTCGTTCTAATAAATAGTAATAAACTTCATTTATATAGCACCTTTCAAAACACAGTCACAGAGTGCTTTAGAATAAAATAAACCACAATAACAATAAGCTAAAAGCAATGAAACTACAAAGAACGTGGAATAAAATGTGACATAAAAAAGTTTTTTTAAAGTGATTTAACAGAGTTTGCAGGTCACTCCATCGTCTTGGAGCCCTGGCTGCAAAAGCTATTATTATTGGTATTGGACTGGTCTTATTTAGTTATCTTTATGAATGATGTTTGTGTACTAAATGTGTATTAATGATGTAATAAACTATGTCAGGCCAGAGTCAGAACCGGGTCGCTGCAAACATGAGGAGCCTACTCTACCAACTGAGCCACCAGGTGGCTGACAGGTAACAGGTAATAAGAGTGAGAATCTTATCTCATCTTATTTTGGTATATTTTGTGTGAGTTGCTTGTCTTTGAACAATTGTTATTAAGAGATTTTTAATCTCAGTCATACTTTCATGGTTAAATAAAGGTTTAAGAGGAACACATAATTAAAAGTATTAACTGTGTATAAACTCTCATTTGGTTTAGATCTTTAATAATAATTCCAAGTCTCAATTGTGTGACAATAATATTTCCATGTGGAATTCTGCAGGGCAGCATGGTAAACGAAAGGTAAACATATAACACACAAGTGAGTATTGGCACATAATAACAGATGTAATCGGTAGTTTGTGGTTGAATCACACTATGAACTGAACTCACCCCTCCAATCATCTCCACTGTGTGTCAGACTCAGTCTCTCACTGCAGAGCTGCGGAGGAAAAAGGGAGGAGAGTCTAAGAATTGCCGCCACGTGCGCTCAAATGCCTGCTTTATTATAATAACTTTGTCTGGATTGGTCCAGATACGAAACACAGTATTTATATACGACATCTGATTGGTCGTCGCCTCCGAGTCCATAGTGAACACAGCGCAAAGCTTCCAGACAAGGGATTCTTGAGCGTCTCGTACTATGAGAAAGTAGTGCGCGGCCAAAATGATTATTTCTATATAAAATTCGAATGAAAGTGTGATAAAATTACAACACATCTCCTGTGGTTTATGATAAACGTGTATCTTGTGAAAAAACGCGAACTGGCGCTTGAATTAAGCGAACGTGTCGACTTGTATTGGTGGCGGAGGGATATCCCCCATCCCACTGCGCGTCAAAATATTGGCTTGTGTAGACCGCGCCAAAGCTCAGACAGCGGCCACTCTTCAGGATATCAACACACTGCGGAGGGCATTTAAACGCACTCTACTTTCGATACGACGACTGTACACATCGGGGAGTGTTCGTGCTTTTTTTTTTTTAATTACTCAAGAGGACTGCTTTTCGTCTGTTGTTGCTTGAGTCGAGACATACGAGACTGATTTCATGCCGGTTTTCGGGAAACGGTGTACGACTTCACGGTCGTGACACGACTTTGACGGGCGCGGTGCGGCGGAGTTGGCGCACTACTGGACTGGATATATTGTATTCACTTCAAGCCAAGACGGTCTGCACCACCACCGACACCACCACCACCATTTATACTGCGCCTGAATTCACTTCTCCTCTGTCTGTTTTGGTTTTTCTGTCTCTCAACGGGTGAATAAAAATCGTCTACGCCGGCTTTTCAGCGTGAATATGTTGCTGTCAAAGTTCGGTTCATTTTCGCACATTTGCAATCCTTCAAGTATGGACCATCTACCAGTGAAAATACAGCTCCAGCCGGGTAGGTTACTGAACGTTACTTTTTTATACTGGTTTTGATATAACAACATGGTTAAGAAACGTATATCCACTCTGCTTGATTAATTTAGAGTAATAAAGCTACTACTGTTGCAGCTGACCGGCTCGTAAAGCTGTCGAGCTAGTAAACGATAGCTAACAACTTGACCTCCTCGCACTACGCGGCGGTGGTTTGTTGTGGAAATAGTGCGCTTACCTTAACATTTTTGTTTCTTTCTTTCACTTGTGCTTGCAGTCAAAGCGGAAAAGGAGCCTTTCGAAAAGGTTTACCAAGTGGGATCCGTGCTTGGAAGCGGAGGATTTGGAACAGTGTACGCCGGCAGTCGGATCTCTGATGGCGCACCGGTAAGGCTGTGGACCGGGGAGGGGGGGGGGGGGTCTATGTTTTGATCTTACATGTGCCGCCATCGAAGCCGGGCGTCCTTACGTCGCCACCGGGCACTATATCACGACTTATTCGCTGTATTTAAACCACTTTCTTACATTTTTATTCTCTCTGTGTTTATTTCAGGTCGCTGTGAAACATGTTGCGAAGGAGAGGGTGACCGAGTGGGGCACAATTGTAAGTAGTCATCGCCGATCTGTGTGTATGTGTGTGGTTTGTTTTGGTTCCCCTCCTCCTCCTCCTCCTCCTCCTCCTCCTCCTTCCGCCACCCTGCCTGCTCCTGCTGCTGCTGGGTGAGGGGGGGGGTAGTGTTGTGATATTTAAAGCGATAATATCTTAACATATTTAATAATAAATGTGTCTTTTTTTTTTTGGTGACAGAACGGAGCTATGGTGCCTTTAGAGATCCTGCTGCTGAAGAAGGTCAGCTCGTCGTTTCGCGGAGTTATCAAATTGCTGGACTATTACGAGCGGGCGGACGGCTGGCTCATCGTTATGGAGAGGCCGGAGCTCGTCAAGGACCTTTTCGACTTCATCACCGAGAAGGGAGCCCTGGATGAGGACACGGCTCGGGGATTTTTCCGCCAGGTTTTGGAGGCGGTCAGACACTGCTACAGCTGCGGTGTAGTACACAGAGACATCAAAGATGAAAACCTGCTTGTGGATCTACGCACCGGGGAGCTCAAGCTTATTGACTTTGGCTCAGGGGCGATTCTCAAGGACACAGTCTACACCGATTTCGATGGTAAGAAACCACCACCTTTTTTTTTCCTGTTATATTAATTGTTATTATAAAAAAAAAAGAAGCGTGGTGTGTGCTTTAGTTTTTATGAATATGGTGTGGGCTGTGTTGTATTTGCCCTTGATGCTCCGCTGTGCTATATTCAGACATGGAGGCGTTCACGAGGCTGTGACGCAGTGCTCTGTTTTTGGTCGAGGGTTTTCCTCGCCCGGGGTCTCTCCGTTTCTCATTTATCCGGCTGGAAATGATAAATAAAAGCGGCTCTGGTGATGTTATGTCTTCACAGATGTGACTCAGTCGTAATGAATCCTTATCACGTCTGATACATCTTGTGTCTTGTGATAGAGAGCGTGCTTTTTTTTTTTTATGTTTCCGGTTGTTATTTTTGTTAGTAAAGCTTGACTCACAGTCGCAGTTTGTGGGTATTAGGTCAGTGCCACGTAACATCTGTTTGTTGTGAAACCCGAGTCGGTGGTTCACGTGATGGGCTCACATTGCCTTTTTTTGTTTGGTATCCAAGTTCCTCCTTCCAGGAGGGAGGGAGGGAGGGAGGGGGGAGGAAAGAAGGAAAGGAGGGAGGGAGGGAGGGAGGGAGGAGACGCAGGCAGGTCACCCAGTTTGTGTTTTGTGGCTGAAGGAAGATGGAAAGCATTTCTACCATGACTCAGCCATTTTAGACCCAGACATTAATTATATTTATTGTTTTTCTTCTATATTCTTCTATTTTCACAGCTTTGTACTATATTTCACAACACACTCATCTGTATCCCTATTTTTTGTTTTGTTTTAGGAACAAGAGTGTACAGCCCACCAGAGTGGATCCGCTTCCATAGATACCATGGTCGCTCGGCGACGGTGTGGTCGCTAGGCGTGCTGCTTTATGACATGGTGTGTGGAGACATCCCCTTTGAGCAGGACGAGGAGATCCTCAGGGGCAGACTGTACTTCAGGAGGAGGATTTCAGCTGGTAAGTCAACACACACACATCAACAAATGAGTTGACTCTGTTGCCCTCTAGCCACGGTAACCGGTACAGCCCGAAAATGCACCTCCCCAGTTCGACTCTATCATGAGTCAGTTTACATCAGAGCACAGCCTCACAATCACAGTGGATCACCTGGCAGACAGATTTATCAACGATAACTAAAACTGAGAGTCTGGCTGTTGTGATTTCCCTCTGTGCACTTTGTGTAACAGCCCCGGTTACCCTAGAGAGCTAACTCAATAAAAGGACGCGTGCACTCTTTCTATTGGCTCGTCTGTGCCGCCTACACACTAGCATATTGTAGAAGTGAGTCATATGCAGTGCAGCCACATACAGTAGAGACAAAGCCCATTTGGGATTGTCTCCCTGAGAGTTCAGAGCCTCTTATCCTCAGTGTTGTTTCTGCCTCCTCCTTCCTCCCTCCAGAGTGCCAGCAGCTGATCAAATGGTGCCTGGCCCTGCGGCCCTCAGACCGGCCCACCCTGGAGCAGATTTGCGACCACCCCTGGATGAGGGCGACGACAGAGTCGCCCAAGTCACCAGAGGAGCCGGTCGCCGGCGACATCCGCCTCAGGACCATCGACACAGACTCTTCGTCAAGCACAAGCTCGAGCAAGGAGAGTCTCTGAGGACGGCTCTGATGGACTGAAAAGACTTTCTGGGGAAAGAAGGGGTTTGGATGGAGGGTGTGATATATGGACTCAAGGCCAGCAGCCTGTAGCCCAAACTGGCCCATCAGCGCCTGGGCGCTTCACTCAGCTGGTCTAGCTAGAGAAATGTACTTTAATTTTCCTCTTTTGTAGGGAATTTCTAATTTATTACCATTCGTTCTTCCTTATCTTACTTTCCCCCCATCCCCTCTTTTTTTTCCCTTTTTAGTTGATTATACTTGTTTCCTGATCGGGAACATTTTTCTGTTTGGGCGGTCTTACCAGCACTATTTATTTTCCCCCCTTTTTTTAAAAATTTTATTTCACTCGTTTGTTTTGTTACTAGGCTGGTATATGCAGCTGGCAAGGCCCTCCTATTCAGACATGGCTGCTCTCATAGAGCTCGGAGAAAACCTTTTTATTTAAATGTTTTAATTTTGATTTTGTAGTGCCTTTTTTTGGAAAGCTGCTTTTCTGGGGGCTTTCGTCAACAACTCTGTTTTTTGGATTTGCCCGTGGCTTGGTGGCTAAGTTGCCCTGTGCTGTGATTGGAAAGGAGGGTTTTTTTTTTTCTTTTTTTTTTCTTTTTGTTTTGTTATTTTGTTGTTGTTGTTGTTGTTGTTGTTGTTGTTTTTTCTCCCCTCCTCTCCATCACTGCAAGCCAACCATCCTCCAGCCAAGAGGCTAAGATAGCATTAGATAGGAGAGAAGGAGGTGGGGGCTCTTCCTGACAATGGAATACTTGAAAAAACACTCGACTCAACTCTGTGTCGCTCTCTTTAACGCTGCTCACTCACTCTATAGCCTGAACAGGTGTTTGGAAACTGGATCCTGTCTTTTCTGAATGTCTACAAAATGTCAACACACACACACACACACACACACACCCACCCCGCCCCACCTTTTTCTCCCCTTCTCCCTTCATGCCTGTCGCGGGGTGTGTGGCCCTCTTGACGTGTCTTTTTCTCTCTTTTTTTTTTTTTTTTTTTTTTTGCCTCCCGCCATCTCACTGCTTGACACTACATAGCCCCCACCCCTGGCCTCCCTCAGGGTTTGGGGTGTGAAATGCACAATCAATGCAATATTCATGGACTCAATTATGTATTTTTTCAACAAATATTGTACAGTGTTTTTTTTTTTTTTTCTCTCTCTCTCTCTCTCTCTCTCTCTCTCTCTCTCTCTCTCTCTCTCACTTTTTGTGTGTACATTTTCCCCCCCTCCCCATTTGGTTTTAATTTATTTGTAAACATGTAGACATTCCACACTCTGTGGCTATTTATTTATTTATTGTCTATGCTTAAAAGCCCCCCCCCCCCCCACACCCCCCCTAAAAATTTGCATATCCTTCTTGGTCTTTTGGTTTGCATTCCTATAACTTATTTTTACATTTCATTGAGTTTTTTTTTTTTTTTTTTTGAGATGTGGAGGATGCACTGAAGCAGTTGTCGATGTAAAGCAGAATAAAACAAGTTTACTTAAATTTGAAAAGAGCATTTGAATGTTATTTAACTACTTTACAAAAAAAAAAGTCTGTTGGTAATGTTGAATGGCTAAGTATCAGAGAAATCCATCTGGTTTCTGTACTGTCATGATTAATTTGAGTTCTATGGAAAGCTAAACAACAACAGGTGGAACAGCTTTCGTAGTTGTCACACAGCCTCATAAATGGAGACCTTTCAGTTTAGCTGTGTGACTTGTGGCTGTGAAGGATGGATATTGCTATTTTTTGATACAAAAGTTTCAATTAAACTCCCATTTTTATGTACAGAAACAAGTCTGGTGTCTTGATCATTGTTTGAGCATGGTGTGTCACAGTTACATGATCCATAACATCACATTAAAGCAAGGTTTAGTAGTTTCTTGGTGTAAAAATAATAAATATTGCGTGATACATGCTACCCAGTAAATGAGATTTTAACACCTTGTACACACGTTAATGAAACCCCCAGCCAACACTCTTCATCTACTTGACAGCGCTCCCTCGGGAGGCTAATATACATGTCCAATATAGCACGTGGTTCATTTACACCGCCTATAGTAATAATAGCAACATTGTTCCACGGGACGGCGTGGCTGAGGGGAAACATCACGGGAGCCATTAACTGGATGACAACCTGCAGCAACCACGGGGCTAATAAGAGACAGATGTGTCTCAAGAGCCGACGGGAGGAAAGGGGGAGTGATGCTGGCACGAAAGATGAGAGGAGTGGTGATGTTGTGCATCATCACACTTACATACACATGCTGCATCTAAAATATAACCAACTGCTCTGCCATGTACCTTGGACACATGAGTAACTGAGGCTGATGATGTGGTGCGTGTGTGTGCTAGTGTTGTGTGGCAATGGGATAGTGTGTGTTTTTTTCTGGGGAGGTGCTGCCCCCCCTGGTGAGTCAGTGCTATTAACTTTCACCTGTTCCACTGATTAAAGTTGAAGTGTTTTCCATGTACAAGACAGACGCGTAGACAGACTGAATGGATTTTTTGGGGACGACAGATGCTTCAGACATACGCCTAAAAATCCTAACCCCTGTGTAAAAAGAAAGTTATCTCAACAGCTCATCCAGACGCCTACACATACGCATAACACTATACTTGACTGGCTGCTTCCAATTTGACCCGAGTGGAGACACTTCATAAGACAGCTGGTCCCTAAATCTTCTCAGGGATCTAATTATATGCTTGGGAAAAAGGAGTACACTTAATTTTTTTTAATTACCCATCGTAAATATACATTTTGATATATGTAGCAGACAAGTTAAGACATTGAAAGCAACACTCTAATATTATTATGACTGCATCTTCTGGGAAATACACTGATTTAACTTTTTTTGTCAAATGTTCCCTGAGAAGGTCGATACCACTCAGTAAATGTGTAGCTAGGGACAGTAGCTATTTAGCTTAGCTTAGCATAAAGACTGGAAACAGAGGGAAACAGCTAGCCTGTTTTTACACCAAAGAATTAAAATGACAATTCGTCATTTTGTAGTGGGGGGGTCATGCTTCAGACTATTTCTTCGCCGGTACCAGCTTCCTGGAGTCTCCATTGGTTGCCTGGCAACTGGTCCCGACCAAGTAATAATACAACACTTAAGGACTTTAGGTGTTTTCCCATTTCTAGTCTTTCTGCTAAGCTAAGCTAAGCGGCTGCTGGCTCTAGCTTCATATTCACCTTATAGGCATGTGTGGTGTCAAACGTCTAACTATCGACATAAAAGTGAAACAGTGTAGAACTGTTCCTGTAATGTTGTGAATCAGTAAATAAAACTTGAACCAGAACAATTCAGCTTTCAGCGAGGGAATGGGGGAATAGTATAGCTGAAGATGCCTCTCTTAATCAATCTTAAACTTCTTTTCTTACAAGCACCCCTGCATCACCCTGTAATAAAACACAGAGCTATAAATGATCGCCGGTGTCAGACTCAATACGTTGACATCTGTGTTTCTATATGCGTCCCTGGTAATCTTCTATTGTCTTTGTGTCTCCGGGGGTTTTTGACATGCAAATGACCAGCAACTTATCTTCATCAGAATCCCTTCTGCTCAGACTGAGGGGGCCTCATCCACTCTCACTGTGAAATCCTCATTAAATGTAGCGGGGCATATGCCACACTGTTGTCTGCTTCAGTTGAAGCCTGATCCCACAGGCTGGTTAATATCATCTATCACTGCCACTTAGTTCAACTCTATAAAGATTCCACTGCTTTGTAGTGATCTATTAAAAGATCAAATGGAAGGAAACATTTAAAGGTCCAGTGTGTAAGATTTAGGGCGCTCTATTTAGAGGATATAGCAGAAAAGAAATGTAATATTCATAACTTCTTTAGTATATATTTTTTTGTTGCCTTTTTTATCTACAGATGTCTACAGGTCCTCTTCCACAGGGTCCGACACATTGAACCACTATTTGTACAGTAGCCCAGAACGGCTCTAAAAAGGGCCTTTCATGTTTTTTTGCGCGTTTTGTGGCCACCATTATCTGACACTCGGAAGGTGAGGATGAAATTAAGGGGTTGCATTCTGTAACTACAACTCCTGACAACTAAGATAGAAGATCTAATGTGGTATTGAGTATTTAAAGAAGTGATATCCATCAATTTACTATCATTAATATTTCACAGTAGTTGTTAGTGATGATTTAGGAATGCGATTTTCAGCCTATTCGGACAAGATTCAAAATTGTATCAATACATGTCAATAGCGCTTAATATCAATCTTCAACTTCAAGTTCAACATTTGACAAGACTCTTACCTTTGGACAGAGCCAGGCTAGCTGTTTCCCCTGTTACCAGTGTTTATGCTAAGCTAAGCTAAGCTAAGCTAATCATCTGCTGGCTCTCTAGGTTCAAATTTAGTGAGCAGACATGAAGAGTGGCGTCAATCTTTGACACAGTCTTTATACAACTTTAAATTTGAAAAAGTAGCATCAGTGCTGCTAGACGGTTATTGTTAGGTGGTGAGTTGTGTTGAATTATGTGTATTCTGTTGGAGGTATTTGTTATTTTGAAGCTTTGGTGGGTGGTTTATGCTTTTATTTTGAAGCTTTTTGATCCCTTTAAATACACTGGGATGCCTCCAGAAGTGGTTGTATATAAAAAAAATCATGAATTAAATGATTGTGTTTCTTTGTGAAAGTATTTTTAAGTATGTATATTAGTAATATAAACCCTTCAGCTGAAGCTGAGGTCACTGCGTTCAGAACTTTTTTCTCAGCTACTCCTCTGAACAAAATTACTGGCACGTTAAGGCTGTCGGTGGTGGCCGTCATAGGTGACAACTCGACAGACACAGAGGAAGATGCCAGATGGACTCTGGGCCCTCGGGCCCCGATGGGCACAGATGGGTGGGTGGGTGGCACACCCACACAGGCAGCACAGGAGGCAGCGCCAGCACCAAGACAGGGAAAGGGAGAGAGAGTTTACACCACCACCAGTGATACTACACTTCACACTCTCTCTCTCTCTCTCTGTGTCCACGCATCTGACCCTTTGAATAAGGACATGTGGTCATTTGTATGCATGACTTTGCATAAGGGCATGCTGTTGAATTTGTGCACGTATATGCATCTGTATGTCTGCACGCATGTTGTTTCCCCTGAGCTCAAGTCTGTGCATTCTCCCACATAAATACACTGAAGGTGACAAATATATCCTGTGATTCATCTTTATGAAAAACCACAGAATGTTTTTTTTTTTGTCTGTTTTGCTCGTCAGACCAAACACATGAAATCAGCACATCACAGCTTTGACTCACCTAGACTCAGTCTATTGGATTTTAGATGGCAACAATCAAAAAAATCAAAAATTGATGAAATAATGAAACACATTGACAAAACTGGTTGTTTTCATTTTAAAAAAACACTTCCTCTTTCTTCCTCTTTATTTTGAAACCAAATATGTGGCATTAGTAAATTTTTAAACTGAGCTTCAACAAAAAACATCAGATCAGGTCACCGTGACCCGGTCAGTCCTCCATGCTGACTGGTCGCGGAATTGTCCCCCAGAAAAAAAGCCTCCCTCTTGGCAGTGAGTGTTCCGCTGTTTACTCATGGTGATTATGTGATGTGATGTGACTATCTGTCGTCAGAGCCATTTTTAGATTCACAGTGGAAACCTGTGGGGAAAAATATCATAGATATCAATGTAATGATGTATATTTCTGGTTCCAGCTATTGGTGACAACTTGAACTATCTAAGAACACAAAACTGAGGGCGTGGAATGATTTCAAAATGACAGGCGCTATAATGAAATATAGTACAGGTGCTTTGGGGTGCTATGGGGTCGAGAGGGTTAAACCATGGCACCCCTTCATGGTGATTTGCGCATCACTCCATGCACATCAGCATCAAGTCAAATTATGGAGTCCTAATCTCAGTCAAAAAAGAAGTCAGCTGTTTTATGTTCCTTTGCAGATTTGCAGATGAACAACAAATAAAAAGTCACGTAATGGTTTAATGTATTTACTTCAGATTACTTACGCTTCAGGTTCATGTGACATGATCATATCTATTCAGTTTTTCATTTACTCTTTGTATTTGCTTGAAGTATTAAAACATCTTCACCGGCTAAATAAAAGTGATTTGTCTTAATCCTAAAATCCACAGGCATGGCTGTGTGACATCATGGCCATGGCACTGTTTTGATCCGTTCTCCGTGCAGCTTCATGTCCCACCAGGAGCATTTCAGAAGTGGAGCATTTTGCCCACAAGACTTTTCTTTGGTTTATGTGCCTCTACCATTAGTAAGTACACTACGTAATTAAAATGTTTCCCTTTTGTTTGTTTTTAAGATCTGCACAGGGTGTTTTATTTTGAAATTTTACTTCTAGGCCAAATGGACAAAATGCATCGCAACCTTGCCCAGTGGAATTTAGGGGTCACTTGCCATCGTTAACACATTTGACACAGAGTTTCCCTACACATGAGCCACTTCAGTGCGGGACATTTAACTCCCCTGATCTGCAAAAACCCGTAAGCCAAATAGCTTTCAAGGTAAATTTTGTTCTTTCGGCCGGTTCAGGTTTGGTTGTTTTGAGAGCTGAGCTGTACCATCAGTTACTTAGATTTGTTACTGTAAATACACAGTAACAAATCTTCACCTCCCTTGTTCTGACAGTTCATATTTAACAGGATTTTTAATGTGGTGATTTAGACGTTTATGGCTTATTTCTTCATTCTGATGTCTGCAAACATATTCAATGTAACGCCTGTTCTTTTGGCGTGGTGAAACATTAAAAATGTAAACATGCTGAAAATGAAAATCCTGCCTGTCCTGAAGGCACCATTATTTTACACTGTATGTTCTTTATACTTAAACCATGTTTATGTGCTTGTGTTGTGTATATGCCTTTATTGTTAACCCTCAGGGTTGCAGGAGGCCTGACTGCCTACTCTGGGGGCCTCCTGCACTCTGTTACCCAGAGCAGAGCCTCCACAGGGACTTTCCACTGGTCTGGCTGAGCTTCATTAAAAGCTGCACCACTGCCAGAGAGGAGTACCTGGCTGGCCGGCTGCTGGGAACCTGCTGCCGTCACCGAGCACCGTGAAGGAACTCATTGTTCTGGGTCGACAGGACACATGCTGTAAACATAAGGGTAGAGTGTGTTTTAGGAGACGCTGAAAGAAGCACATGCGGAGACATCAGACGTACACACAGACAGGCAAACACACACACACACACACACAGTTGTATAAGGACATGAGACAAGCACACAAACAGATCCCTGAGATTAAATGGAGGCAGAGCTACAAAGCCTCAGTCGGTCCTGCACACTGTGCCGCTTGTTGCCAAGCTCCCCAAACAACAACATCAACAACCGCAGATCTCAGCAGGTGAAACGAGGTGACTGCAACAGCTTAATATTCCCAAGGCAGAACAATTTGTGCATCATGTGTAATTGTGAGCGTGAGAGGCAGAAATGTGGTCGAGTGGGGGTTGGGTGTAGGGGAAAAAATGAGAGGGAAAACATAAAGTGAGAGGAAGGTGAGGAGAAAAGAGGTATTAAAGGGGATGAAAGAGATTGTGTGTGCATGTGAGTTTGAAGAGAGCGATAGAGATCTCAATCGTTACAGTCTTTTTTTTACAAGCTTGTAATGTGATCAAAGGAGTCATTGACCTGGTGCACATTTCGCCCTGTGGCTGTTATCTGTTTCTCCAGCATGAGAAGAGGCCTTTCTGCTGATGAGACGGGACACTGCTTCTGGAAACATTAGTCCAAAAAACAACATGTACAGTAGCGTGTTGCTGTGGTGACAAGACAAAAAAACAACAACAAATTCTTAGTTTCTGACATATATTTTTTCAAGTTCACACGAGCTGATGTTCTGCTGCTATATCGATAAAAGGAAATAATAATTAAAAAGATGACATGCTCATGTAATGATGAGGTAAGGTTTTCTCATGGTGAAAACATCACACTGTGGTATTGTCAAACAGTATTTTAATAGTTTTCCATTTTTAAGATAGTACCATGAAACCATTCTACCAACCCTGTCTGCAAATACAGATCTATGTTGAAATATTACCTGGTCCTGGATTTGCTATGTGGTAACCCCAAGCAGCAACCTCCGTGGATGTGAAGTGAAGCCAATGTGGAAGTGCCAAAAGCTGCAGTTCCTCAAATGGCCACTTGAGGCTTGCTACAGAATGAAACAGAAATAAAAATAAACATGTTTACAGCCTGGTACAAAAAACAGTTTTGGTCTCTATAGCTAATTGCCTCGTTTGTGACAACTGTACTGAGTCTGAATTTCTATTTAACTCACCTGTTTAAATTATATTAAGGCTTAAACTTAAACACTCTGAGCTTCACAACGGCTCTTCAGACACCTGTGGGTGCATCTCGAATAGAACATCCATATTTTATACTGTCTATAGGTAACTCTCATAGAACTAGATTTTGTCATAGGTTAGGGACTCAAAATCGGGAAATAAACCCACCTCAAGGTCCCTGTCTTTGGTACTTTGACAAAGAATCCTAATGACTTTGGTGATTTGCAGAAAAATTAGGTTGACATTTATAGCTTTAAATAAAATGATGGATGGATTGTTGCATTTCATTTTGGCCAATTTTTGGTTTACAACCAAATACCTGCAAAACTAAAGACACTCCCATCAGCACCAGCTGTACTTAAAGTTTAGTGCTAATAAGCACATGGTTGCACGCTAACATGTTGAGATGGTGAACACGTTAAACATTATACCTGCATAACATCAAAATGCTAGCTGTTAGCTGTAAGCTATGCCGTGTCTAAGCACAGCCTCACTGAGTCGCTAGCAGAGTCTTAGTTTTGTTTATCTTCGATTCATATAAAGTCTTTTGACCAGCTAACAAAAAACACTAAAACTGTGAAGCTCAGTTAAGTAAGTTAAAAAATCTTTCAAACTGGAGTAAGTTTTCACATGGCGACACTGATATGTTGTCCTAGTAAGAGGGCACAGTGACTCAGTTGTTAACACAGCAAGATGTTTCTAATTCCTTGGCTCCATCCACTCTGTAAAGAGTTCTCACCCGATGCTCAGGTTTCTACATCCAATCCAAAGGCATCCATGTCAAGTACAGCAGAATGAAGAGTGAGCCCAGTGATGGATTGCGACCAGACCGGAGTGTTTCCTTTTGGCACAATGCATGGTGGGATAGGCTCCGACCCCCTGTGCCCTTATAATAAACAGGTGAAGAGAGTGAATGGCTGAATGTTCTCATGGTTGAGTGCGCCGCAGGACTCCCTGTCAATCAGGTTCTGTTACAGAACATTGGCTCTCAAGCGTTCCCTCGAACTCAAGACAAACATGACCCCCGCGGATATGAAAAATTCGTCGGCAAAGAGAGCTCAGATCTTGTATAGAAGTGTAAAAAACGGATAAGTGGTTGCATACTTTCTCTGATTTGGCTGCACTGAGGTGCCTTTTTGTTGAGTTGTCAGTGAAGACGTGGAGTTTCAAAGTTCAGGAGGGATCAAGAGAAGCGGAAAACTGGAATGTAATATTGCCTGATTGTCTATGTGTAGCAAGTTCTGTTGAGTTAGCGTACATCTGCAAGGAAGATATACAATGAGGAAAATGTTGTATTTTTGTACGCTTATCATAATTGTTTGGATATAAACCACATTATGCCTTATAATGTGAGAGAAACTGATGTTTTTGTTGTAGATTTTTTAAAAAAGGGATACATTTGGGGGCTGGAAAAGGTAAAAAGCAGCATAACTGGCTTTGGTTGCTGCATATTCAGATATCTTACATTATATTTTACATGTTAGCAAACAGTTGCTCATTCATACATCCTGCAGACACTGAGCAGAATTATCCTTCATCTTGAGTCGTGTTGCTGGCTATCCGATGTTTCCCACCAAATATCTGGCTCTTTAGTTGCTGAATGTTCCACTGTGTTCACCAGATATTCACAAACTTTGTCTGTTAGTCATTTGGTGCTGAGCATGTGGCACACACTGAGTTTATCAGAGCTTTTTTTTCCTTTTTTTTTGACTAAAAACAGCTGCCTGTTGCATCTGGAGTTGAGGTTGATGAGAGCAGCGAGACTGAGCCAAAACAGTAAAGTTGCGAGCCAAACCAAAACAAGAACCGAAAGATGCTAAAACACACAAAAAATGTGTTCATCACTATGAGTGACCCCTTGCATCAACATATAGTTCTTTGTTTGATTGTTTATGTATTCAAAATACTGATTAGTGCAGCTTTAATGTCAAAAATCAAGCACCCTGAAAAAACTGTGAGTGGTAAGACAGGCAAAAGAAAGAAAACATTGTGTGACGAGTACAGACATGTGTTAGGAACAACAATATTAGATATAAATGGAGTAGCATGAGACTGAGAGGAAGAGGTCTGGACCCGAGTATCACTCCTTTTCATAGGTTACAAAAAGAGATGACACACTGAAGTAAGTCCAGCGTGTGGAGACCTACATTTCATCAAGTCTTTTTGCTATGACTCACAACTCTTGTACACAGCAATCAAGCTAAATTTATCATGTTGCAGGGTCACTAACCTTCAAGCAAATGTTTTTCCTCTACTACCTCAACAAAAGCTTTGGCAAGACAAGATAGTCATTTTACATTTCCAATTCCTTCAAAATAATAAGAGTTATTCTTCTATTACCCTCCTCTGGGCACAGACTGTCTCGTTAAAGAACAACAACAAAAGACAGTGGCACACTAAAAGGGTTATATCAGAGCAGTAAAAACAAATCTACTTCCCTTTTATTTCAACTGAGTAAATATCACGAGACTGACACAGTTTACACAAGCAGCAGCCGATTACAAGCTGTGAGAATGGCAGGGCGTTCAGCCTCCCATTCAGAGCTGTCACGAAGGCTGGCGCGTCTCCTCGATGACAATGATTAAAGGGCGCGCGTTTCCCGCAGGTATGTAACGACCACTTCAGGCTGAGCTTAGCTCCTCTCTCATGCTACCAGGAATGTATGGGAGCTGCTCAGAGAGGAGAGAAAACTACCACTGTGTGGGGAAAACACTGCCCCTCCTCAAGGCTTCTCGCTTAAACCGCATACGGTAGGTGCACCACCGGACTGCACTTTCACCACTCGGTCGAGCCTGAGAATATATGGCTTGGGAGGACCCTGGGAATCTGTGGGAACGGAGAGGAGAGAATTATGGGCGTTGTTTTGCTTTCTAAGAAGTGAACGTGCTGAGAAATGAAATTGAGAGCTTTTGAGGACGCCTGTAATAACTGAGCACAGATAGTTTTAATGACCGAAGAAACATTCACCATTTAAAAGACGTTCCATATTTGTTTTTGAAGAGGAACTCCACGTTGAGCTATTCCTTTTTGTTCCGTACACACAATCACATATCCAAACTCCGGTGGAGATCCACCTCGATCGTTCCCACCAACTCCCATCAAGTGCCTTGTTTAAGGGCCCCGGCCTCAGGGTTCAGTATGCTTCAAAGTAACTCGATCTAAACTATAGTCAAAAATGTTTTTAGCTGTTCCAAGTGGTCACACTTGAAGGCAAGGTGAAATGTGGATGCAATTGTTCCAATCGCCTCTCCTCAGACATTCATGGAGTTGCGCTCGTTTGGACGCGGTTAAACGCAGCCACCCCCAATCGGTGAACACCGAGTCTCCAAACATCAGAGAGGTGTTGGGGTTGAACATCCAACAAGCTCTTCATTGGAAACATCCTGAGGATATTAGACACAAGTCATTTGTAGTTTGGTATCTCTATACCATGCAACTTGGACCCTATTAGGGTTTGAACTCATGACCTTCATGGTGTTGACTTGCAAAAATGTTACAGGCTAGATTCAAACCCCGCACAACGTGACCCTGCACATAGGCATATCATATTATAATACCACAGTGTGTTAGCTGGCCCAGTTAACTACAGTTTTCGTTTGTTTGTATTGACCATGCCAAGAGGGCAGCAGCCTTGGTGTAAGGGTTCAAAACAGCAAATGAACCCTTCAGATATGCATATAGTGTCGAGTACTTGATGAAAACCAACTGGGATGATTTGAAAAGATTAGACGGAGGGGAAAGGAATGAGTATCACCGCTTCTGTGGGGTTATGGGAAGAGAAGAAGCAAGTGTGTGTGTGTGTGTGTGTTTGCGGTTATGACCCAGTTAGCCAAGGCCCATGTTTCCAGAAGGTTGTGTCAGAGCTCCATTACTGGTCTATGCTTCAGGGAGCTCTCTCTCTGTGTCCCTAACTGATCTGACACTCTAGATAAGTGTGAAACATAAGTGTTAAATTAAATCATGTAAACCTGTTGTTTCTTCTTCAGTCATTTGGCAGGAAAATATTTGAATCTGCTTCAAAATCAGTGCACGCCTTTCCAAATCCAAACTGCTAAACTTCTGATACAATATTCATATTAACATTCTGTTTTATTCCCTGATACATTTATTAATCATACTGTATTTGTTATTAAATATCTGGAAAAATTCCATGATTAATAACATTTTAATATTACTTTTGATATTGATGATACTGTCGGAACTGTACTGATTTCTGTCAACATGTTGCTGCAATCATTTGTCCCGCCTGCTCTGTTCAAGGTGGCTGTGTTCACCAAAGCGTCAGAGCTCGAGGTGTGACTCAGCATTTTTGCATGTAAACATCATCGCTTCCTCTTATTAAAAGAAAAACAGTCCGTCATGGAACAGCTCTGGAACAGTGTGACCCCATTGCAGTGCCAACGTGTCACAAATAAATCCACCATCTACATCCTGTTTACCTGACTGTACACCTCTCTGGTTGTGGGTCAACTTTCCCTTCCCACTCTGTCCTCCCTTTCCCCCTCTTTCTCTCATCCTTCCTAATTCCTTCTTCCATCTCCCTTCCCTCATTTCACCTTCCCTCCTCGACTTTCTTCTTGTCGCGTACCTCCATCCCACTTTTCCTCTCCTCTGTTGTCCTCTCCTTGTCATCCTCTTCCTCGCCACCTGCTGTTCCTCGACTCCCTTTCACTCCTCCTCCCCCCTGTTTACCTGTAGCTCTGTAGCCACGGTGATGGCCGCCGTTGTCACAGTGATCATGTTACAACTAGGACAGCCAGTTCCGAGAACAGGGAAACAAGGGATTCCCAATAATATGCCACTATTGTTCCCAAAAGGCTCTCTCTCTCTCTCTCTCCCCCCCAGTGCCACTCCACTCCCACAACACAAGAACATACAGATACGCTAGGAAAAGGACACCAGATACACACTTGTACATGAAGGCACAAATGTGTACACACACCAGCAAATGCACAAACAAACAGGTACATAGTATGGTAAACTAAATATTTCACATTATGAATTGACACCTAAAGACACCATCATCTTAAGTTCTTTGTGAATGAAAGGTTGAATAAAATCTTTGCTTTGCTTTGCATTCCCTCTTTGTGTGGAGTTCATCACTGGTGAACTTTCACCGGTGAAGTCGCAGCCTCAACTAATAGAAAATGTTGTGTGTGTTTCTGACCCCTGAAATGGGCTGAAAACCAGCAAACTGATTTTGTATGCAGCACATCGTGCACTGTCCGCATTTCGCCTCTGCAGGCGATGGTCGCTCGCCTACATTCGCTTATGTGAGCCCGTAGCCTAAATCTCTGTGAGGTATGGCAGCACTGATTAAATTATTGGAAAAATTAGCAGCCTATTGGGAAAATCATTCATGACACGTTTTCTGATCTCACACTTCATAACAAAAATGACAGAAACGTCAACAGACATGCAGCAAAATTCCTGGACGATACATCATACACCAATAAGACAAGATAAGATAAGATAAGATAAGATAAGATAAAGAAAGTCATGAAGTCATGCTGGTGTTAAAAAGTCTGACAGCTGTTGGAATGAAGGACCTGTGGTAGTGCGCCTTCTTACATGGTGGGAGTAGCAGTCTGTTGCTGAAGGAGATGTTTAAGGACCCCACAGTTGGAGTTGTTCATGATGGATGTCAGCTTTGCCAACATCCTCCTCTCCCCCACTTCTTCTACAGGGTCTAAGGGGTAGTCGAGGACAGAGCTTTTGACCAGTTTGTTGAGTCTTTTTCTGTCCCTCTATATGCTTCGCCCTCCCCAGCAGACGACTGCATAGAATAATGCAGATGCCAGCATCCAAGCTTAAAGGGTTACTCCAGTGATTTACTTAAAGAGGTCAGTATATCCTGACTTTTGGGTCTAATTCTAAAATGCTGGATCCTGCGATTCCCATAATGCAACTCACCCTCAGTGACTATAAAATGTTACACATCCATCCTGCCAATTTCATTGTCCGTCACGTAGGCGGTAGTCGCAGTTACTCGAGCGAGTTAACTGAAAGTTTTTTATTATAAATCAACTTCATTTTTTTTTTTAATGAATGGCGCTAGCTGCAGAGGAAGATGTCGTCCCCATTCTTAATCCCACCTACTAATCTTAGACTGGTTGATTGTTTCTCTAACAGCCAGCCACAGGCACAGCACCAGATTTATTTAAATCTCTGAACAAATCAGAGACGTGGGAAGAGATTCAGAGGTCTGGAACCAGGCTATATTTAATGTCTTTTGTCTTTATTTTCTCAGACTTTAAAAAGCTCGATACGATATTATACAACTCATTCTACAGGGTTAGGAGCATTCCCCGAAAAGTGTGAGGTTTTCCCGTTGTTCCCATTCTGTCAAAGAGGCGTAAATACAGTCGATCCACATAGAGAGCACGACTTGAAGCGAAGGCCGAGTGCTGCCAGTCCACACACTTATCATCACTTATGATAGATGTGTGTGTGAATGAGTAAAGGTAGTGGGAGGGGGCTTAAGTGTGTCATATAAAGCAAAGGGATGAAAACAACAAAGTTGAGGTCAGTGATGAGCGCTGGAGTTTTCACTCACACTGCTGCGTAGAAGCCGCCGTTGTTCCTCCGCCTCTGCTGCAGCCGAGCACGAATCCCCACAGGCTTTTTTTTTTCTCTCCCTGTACCACAAGGAAGGCAAGGCTGGGGAGCAAATGCTTTAGTTTTATAGGAAGCGAGCGAGTGCAATGCAGTATAACCTGCAGCAGGGAACTCAGATGCTGGCCAAACAGAACTAGGTCACATCCAGCGTCATAACACACAACAGCAAAGTGGAAATATGGTTGAGCACCAAGGCCACTGATTGCGGCCTACTTACTGCCTCTTTCTGCAACCTTGCTGTTTTTGAAAGTTATATGGCACACAAAAGAGGTTTGACACAGTAAACAGTCCAAACAGTCAGTTTTGATGGGTCTTTGACCAAATCCCTCACGGACGCACACACTTCACAATCTGTATTTCTTTTAAAAAGCGGTTATTTAGAAGGGATTCTCTTGAAGTGTACAATGAAAAACACAAGGGGTCAGTGGATCAATATGGCCTCCTCTAACGCAAAGGATGATTTTCTTTTTTCCTGCGACCCTTGTGTTCAGTTTGGACGTCGAGCGAAGGAGCGGGAGCTCAAAATAACTTTCTACAAACCACCTTGCTCTCATGTTCTCTGCCAAACAGGAGAGAAAAAAAACACACAAGAAGAACAAAAAGAGCGAGAGTAACAGGAAAACTCTGGAAGTCAACCAGAAAGAGATACTAATGTGGGTGTACAGGTGGATGGCAAAGGTCCCAGGACACTCTGTTACTCAACAAGCGATGATGTTGCCAGGGCTGTGCACACTTCCAGAACTTTTTTTTTTTTTTTTTTTAAGCTTTTTAGGGAGGCGAGGAAGCAAAGAGGCCATTAGCGTAGTAGCTAAAAGAGTGCTTTAAGCGAGTGGTGAGAAGCTCAAAGCGGAGGATTGTTTCTGCTTCACTGACTGTCATGCCAGATTTCAGACTTTCAGAGTCCAGCATCATGACGACATCACAGTTTGGAGGAGGATGGAGCTCAGCTATTCTCCTCCCTGTAAATGTGTGTGTCTAAAACCCATTATAAAACCCAATCTACCGCAACCAGAGTGAGTACAAATGAGATTGCCACTTTCTCCACGACCGCGCACTCTGTGCGTTGTTTCTATGTCAGTTCATTCATGCACATGTTTGCATTCTCTCTATTTGCTCCTTATTATCATGGAGGCCGCTGATGTCAGCCCACACAGTCTGTCAATATGAACGGTTATTAGTATCAAGTATCCCATCTGTTCTGTGTTGGATCTATTTTTGGAGCTTTCCGCCGTGCATAAACAATGTAGTTAAGGCTGAAAGCCAGCCGAAAGTCTTTCCATGATGTCATTACAATCGCTGTTTAAGACTCAATCAATGGAATCATCTGACAACAGAAAAAAAGAACAATACATCAGTGACAACACCTCCTGATACGCAACATGGAGTTTCAGAGTGATGGGTGACAGAAATAATTGACTGAACTCAAATAACTGAAGTTAACGATGAAATATTCCTGTCTGTTTAAGCAAGCATTTTGATTGATGGAAAATATAGACAAAGAAAAGAACATTTTAAAAGAAATATTTACTTTTAAATGAACAGCTTGGCTATTTGGGGAATACACATCTGCATTCTCACAGAGAATTACATAAGAAAATACATACACTCTCATATCTGTGTGTTAACTATAGAGAAAGAGCCAGGAGACCGGGTGTTAATTAGCTTAGCTTAGCATAAAGACTGGAAACGGGGGGAAACAGCTAGCCTGGCTCTTTCTAATGTTCAAAAATCTGCCTACTAGCACCTCTACAGCTTTTTAATTGTGCATCTCTCCATCCATCCATTCATCCATCCATGTAACTGCTTATCCTTTTCAGGGTAGCAGGGGGCTCGAGCCAATCCCAGCGGACTTTTGGCGAGAGTCGGAGTACACCCTGGACAAGTCGCCAGTTCATCACAGGGCTGACACATACAGTACAACTGCATATCTTTGGACTGTGGGAGCTGGAGTACCAGAGAGAACCCACGCAAACACGGCGATAATACGCAAACTCCTCATAGAAAGGCCCCACCCAGGAACCGGGAACCTTCTTGCTGTGTGGCGACAATGCTAACCACTGCACCAGTGTGCTGCCCCTTAATATTTTTTTTTTTTTACTCCATGCACAAACAGAAGAGTAAAAAGTTGTAGTTTTATTGGACCAAAATCTTTAATCTTGGCTGGGAGCAGTTACTTCCTGAAGAGTCAGCTGCTTGCCTGGCACCTCTACGGTGACGACAAACCTCCAACTTCCAGCTCTATACTTAATTATAGTCACGCACACATGAGAGTGGTTTTGATCTATCTCTATTAGGCAAAGCAAACATAACTTTTACTGTCCTGGTTATGTGCATGGCAAAGACTAGTTTTATTGTCTTGATGTCAAAGATCAAAGCTGAAATATTATATACTCATGAAATATAATTACCAAGGGTGTGATAACGGAGCAGTTGTTCTCTATTTCAGACATTATTAAGAAGTCTTAAAGTAAAAAAAAAAAAAAGAAAGTGTGTTTTGCAGCTAAAAGAAAGAAGATATTGTTAGGAGCCGATGATTCAGAGTGAACATGGTGACAGGTCGCTATCTTAAACGAGCTTTCATTTACTTGGTGGTCCGGCTCCGAGTGAGTGACATCTTTTCTGATCAACCGTTGGTGACTTTGGTATGCAAATAGCCAGCTGTCAGACCTGGAGTCACGGAGCGCACTGATGACGTCATGGAGAGGCAAATTTTGTAGGTGTGTGTATTTAAGACGTTTGAGTGTGTCAACATTCCCAATCGCATTTTCCTACATTCCCTTGTCACCCTTAGGCACATACACATACACACACGCACTTTTAACCACCCACGCAATATGCACGTGCTGTGCACACGCACACACGTTCATACACACAGTCTCTGAGTATCTCTCTTTTATCCTTCGTCTCTCCTCGATGTGATATTCCACACGAACCCTTTACAAAACCTCCACAGCAGCATGATAAGACATGATATGACAGCATGGATCGTGCTGGTTAGTGAAGCAGAGAGGACAAATGCAAGGCATGGTTGAATAGAGGACGAAAAAAAAACACTGGTCCGCAACTTTATCACACTGAGCTGGAACTGTTTAAGAAATCTATATATATTTAAAACCTATATATACATCTATCCAAGCTGTGAAGTCAGCCAATCCCAGCCTGCCTAGTTGCTGGGGAGGATGCTTACCCATCAGGCTTTGGGGGTTCATTTGTAGGCCAGAGCACAACTGCAGGTCACAGGAAGCTTGAGGGGAAAGTATATCTACGTTGACCATATATGCACAGTCTCACATATGTATTTGCATATTATCTTCATGACATAGTGATTTCTAGCCTGTTATGGTTTAAAGTATTTCTTTGAACATTGTGCACCCGAGCATGAGTTAAGCCCTGTGATCAGTGGAAAGGAAAAGATTTAAAGTGCAAATTTAGGTTAAGGCGTATTGAAAGTGGTTTCTGGCTGGTTCAGTGTGTTTGACTATGGTGTGGTGGGAGAAGGTATGCTTCAAGGTATGTGTCATATGTTCTATATTTTATTGTATTGACTGTTGAGGCTTAGAAAATTGTATCTTAGGCCTTTGAAAATGGGCATAGTGTTGCAAAATATACAGTATAAAACATGGACGTCATATCTGTGATGTCACCCACAGGTTTCTAGAGAGCCATTGTGAAGCTCAGATTGTGGTGGCTCTGGCCACACTGTTAATTATGCATAACTTTAAGTCTTAATAAAATTTGAACAGGTGAGTTCAGCCTTAGTACAGTTGTCATGAACGGGAAATTAGCTATAGAGACCAAAACAGTTTTTTGTACCAGGCTGAAAAGATGTTTATTTCTGCTTTGAAGTTGGACATTTTAACATAGGGACTTATGGAGACTGACTCGTTCTGTAGCCAGCCTCAAGTGGACATTTGAGGAACTGCAGATTTTGGCATTTCCATATTGGCTTCACTTCACTTTTACTTTTACATGGCTGAAATGTGCCAAACTATTTCTTGGCTGGGATTAGTACTTCATGGAGTCTTACTGGTTGCCTGGCAACAGGTGCCAAGAAATTGTCTCTTTTTGTCTGGATTAAACAAACAAGGAATAAGGGTAATAATGCTTTTTGTAACACTTGGACAGAGCCCGGCTACCTGTCTCTTTTTTTTTAACCAGCTACATATTTACCATAAAGACATGGTATCTATCCTCACATCTAACTCTCTGAAAGAAAGCGTGTTCCTCAAAATGTCAATTTGTTTGAATTATTGCTGAATTCCATTTTGCTGTTTCAGTTTCAGGGTCCTGGTATTGTGCAGGCTGGCTCGCTGTCACACTCTCATGACTCACAGGGAAGTTTAAATACAGCAGAGCCATAACTGATTTCCTGGATCAGGTATTTGCTTGATGAGTGGGTTTCCTACAGTTGAAGTGTGACCTCTCTTTCCATTACATTACAACATCAGTTTGCAAAGTATTGACAGCTTTTCCAGTGCGTTATCGTGAGTAATGGGGACCCGTTGGAAAGAGAGGTCGTCGTTTAATTTCTTAAATGAGCACCACAAATCAGTTACAGTTACTTTCATTGTATTGGGATGGAAGCAGAATAACACTAGAGGCAATTTTGTGTCATACATCTTTTGGTCACATGTTGTTTTGTTTTTATTTTTGGAACAAAGTGATGACTTTCATGACTAAGTGTCACTGGAACAAAACTCCTTAGATGTTATTGAGGAACTCATCCAGTATGATTCATGACGTTGGCTCATTGTTTTGGTCAGAGGCAAAGAGCTGCCATCACGTGACTGTATTTGTGTGTGTGTGTGTGAGTGAGTGTGTGCACAGATTATGATGCAGGGGAGTGAAGTGTGTTTACAGACTGAAAACAAGATTAGGTTTCCATGTGTGTATGTATATGCTTGAATATGTATGCATTTGCGTGAGCTCCGTTTACTTATGTTTTAATGAGTCATGACCAGCTCATGCTGACTAAAATTAGTTTTAGTTATCTGCTCAGTGAACTGCTCAGCAGTGCTTAATTATTCAAGACCTGGAAAGGGCTGAGGGCTGCCATTTTCTCCCTCCCTCTCAACCTCCCTCCCGCTTGCTGTGTTTCGTTTCCAGGACGTGAAGTGGAAGACGGATGAAAGCTCCTGCGTCACCGCCGAGTGCGTGTCACTGTGTCATTCACCGGTCGCTGAATGATAATAATATCTTCTAGGCTTTTCCCGTGTGTGTGGAGCCACGTTCACGCTGTTCTTGAATAACATCCAACGTCATAGGAGTAGGAGGTGTACAAGTCACATGTTCACTCACAGGAACACACACACACACCTACACGCACACAGTTATTCCCTTATTTCCGGTTTTAATGTCTAACATTGACTGAAAAATACTGATTTAATCATATTTCAGATCCTGTCTGGAAGTCCCTAGGAGTGCCAACAACGTCTTTTTTTGTCGTTGTTCCAGTGAGGATGGTGGTCTTGTTCGAGGCACAGATTATCCGACTGGGCCTGATGTCCAAATAAAATATGACGCTAACAATATTCGGTATTTATTACAAGCAAATCCCATGAAAAGACAAAAATGAACAACATATTTATACCCAAATAACAAATTTCATGTGTAGCCAAAGCTCAATTATTGTCCAGAAACTATTTGAAAAACATAAATTAGCCACACAGTGACCTCAGTGGGTTGTGTTTGAAACATTAGGAACAAACTGCGTTAGCTTTCTTTCACACAAACTATCCCTCGCTGTCCGACTGCCATAAACATCCACTAGCATATAAAAAGTGTATTAATCCGCATCTGACAATAGTCCCCAACAGGTTTTATGTACCTATTTAGCCTTATTTAAAAATGAAAGTATCCAAAACCCATTTTCAAATGGTCGTCTTCGGTATATAACAGATAGCATAATGACGTCACTCACTGCACGTGGGTTGAAATAGAGAATGCTGAAGAGCCTTGAACGACGGATGTCACTCGCCCTCCCTCTTCATCTGTAACTGGCACTAAGGTGAGAGGTCACTGTCGGAGGTGACGATTGTGTGTGTTTACCTTTGTGTGTGCAGCTGCGTGTCACATCCACCCCCTTCGTAACACCTCCTGTTCCCTGGCTGTCACCTCCTGTAAGTCAAACACTTCCTCCATCACTGCACACTCTCACTTTCTTGTTGTCTTTGTTTCCCTCTCTCTCTCTCTCTCTCTCTCTCTCTCTCTCTCCTCTGTGCCTCTTCATCATTCTCTCTTTCATCCAGGGTCAAACCCAGTTGACGTCAGTATTTATCGTTTTATAATGATGTAGGATGTTTCCTTTACATCATCAGAATTATTTGTGTTTGAAGCAGATAAATATACTTCTTTCTGAAGGTGATAAACACATCGTCACCCTTTCACATTTAAATTTCCTCGAAAACAAATGTTCCAACCATCACATTTTGTTTTTGTGGCCAGCTCGGGGTGTGTGTATGACAGTGTGTATGTCAGTAGGTGTGTAACCGATGATGCATGGTTAATAACGGTTGTCTGAGGCTTCCAACAAACTAGTTTGTCTGACGTGTTGTCTGACCACGTCTTAAGGCAAAAGTGTTTATACCTGTTTCAAATGGTCACAATCAAAGGCAACATGAAAGTCTGTTATCAGAAACTCCTCCTAACTGCATCAGGCTGCTTTCTTGATCTCTTTCCAAGAACCTGCGTCTTTTTGTAGTCTTGAGACAAGAATCCATCACACTATTTCTCGGTTTCTTGGAAAAGAGAACTGTTACACCTCCCCAATCCTTGTCAATTGCTGCACAAATTGCGTTCTGGGGTTGTCAGATTTCAAAAAGTTACAAAAATTGCTGGAAACAGCTCCCTCAATTCTACCATCAAAAAGAGTGTTTAAGAGGCTGTTAGATGATCCCAAAAACACTTTGTTTGACGCATACTGAGGCCCTTTGACCAGAAGACACTTGATTGTGCATGTCAGTACTTGTATCAAATGGTTTCTGTGAATTTACAATGGTCCAAAACTATATTTTGTAAATGTAATGGTAGAAGAAGACCTTTGCTGATTGTCCGAGTTGCTGCAAGAAGGTTTGCACTGGAGATGGCTCTGCTAGATCGCTAATACAGATGAGTGAGAAATTACAGAAAATCACTTTGCTGAATAGAAAAGAACATGTGAATCAGATGCTACAGCCTTCACAATCACCAAATATCAAACCAATTGAACACCTATGGCAGATTTTGTACCAACTCGTTGACAGAGTTCTCAACCACCATCACGAAAGGACCAAAACCTTTGGAAGAATCGTGATATGATAATGGTAAATGGACTGTACTTTCTAGACTTCCGACCACTCAAGGTGCTTTTACACTACATATCTCATTCACAGATATTTGGGAGCAATTTGGGGTTCAGTATCTTGCCCAAGGACACTTCAACATGCAGACTGCCATCATTTGATAAGTGGACGACCCGCTCTACCTCCTGAGCCACAGTGAGTCATTGTGCTTATCTCTCTGATAGGGGTCCAGAAAAATGACATTTGAATGAATACTGAAGCTCTTCTGGAGGTTCTTGGTGGCCCAAAATCTTTCTAAGTCAGGTCTTTCCATGAACTGATCACAACTCTTACTCTAACCCTAAACAGTAGAAGGCCTTCCTCAAGCTGCACCATGTTGCTGGACGCTGAAACCCTGTAGGAGAAAAGACAAAATAGTCTAAGCTAACACATTATAGGACCTTCTATGGAGCTGCCACACATACAGTGGGTAGCGCAACAACTGTGTGAAAAGCAGAATTCAGTCACTGAGTTCACTCGGGCCTTTCACTGGCAGCGTCCATGCAGAACGTTTGCCCTCAGTCACCCACACACAAATGCATGAACCCCCCTGAACCCCCTGCCATATAAACAGGCAGGCATGTTAGGAATGCCCACGTGCATTTACAGACATGTTTTGTGCCACCGGTGGCATTTGTTTGGTTAATCAGTCTAAGCAGGCAGCGGGGTCTTTTGTTATTGGCTGGGGCGCAGGGCGGGGCCTGCTGGCTGAAAGAACCTATGAGCATCAGCAACATCCTGCTTCTTTCAGCAGGGAATACAGGATGCATTCCTGTAACATGGCAGCATTGTCATCTCATATAATGGCAGAGAGAACAGGGAGGAGAAGGAGGAGAGAGACCTCATCTTTCACTGTCAGAGCTTCTCTCCTCGCCACAGAGGAATAAGATCACAGTACATGGAAATTCAAGGACAGGAGAGAAGATAATGGGGAACATACAACAACGAAAAGTGTACAACACATTTCCACGTTACCATTCACAGTTAAAATACTGGTGGGTTGGTGAACAAATGCCAACACTATTAGTATTTTCTGGCATTTCACTTCAACAGAAATTGTTGTTTTTTTTAATCACATTCATAACCCAACCTCATTGGCACTAAAAATCATGTTTTCATGCTTGTTCTTAAAAAATGACTGGACAGACAGCACTGATGGTTTAGCATGTTTCAACCAGGATTTTGAGATTGATTTCCTTCCTTTAAACTTCACTCACTGTGGTAAGAGTAAATGATTAGGTGGCTTTACATGACTCCACAGGACATTTTTCAACTGTTCCTGCTAGAATCCGAAGCATAACGTGACACCGGGGTCACGGTCGAATTAGTTGATTGGCATCAGCGTTTTTCATTCATGCATCACAATCACTAGCTCATTCTCAGCTGTGTGGCCACCAGCTGACTAGTAATTATTAATTCATTGTAGGTGTACAGCATGGGCACTTTTACTTGACACTTCTTGCTGTTACTTTCCTGATACAGTCACGCTAACCCTGTCTGATCTGTTTCCTTCCCTCAGAACCTGTCACCTAGTGGTTTAGTTGTTGATTGTAACCCCCTCGCCTCACCGTACCCTGCCTAGTCGGTAGAAGAAAGTGGTGGTGACCACAAAGTCTACAAAAAATGTGAAAGGACTATCTAGAGCCAGTGTTTGGTTTGTAGAAACAACTGGTTTGTCCATCTCATGCAAGTTTCAAGTTGTCAAATTGGTTTGTTGAGGAGATGAAGAAAAAAAATCTGTGAATCAGATGTCACAGCAAATATCAAAGCAATTGAACACCTATGGCAGCTTTTGTACCAACATGTCAAGACAAAGCTCTCTACCACCATCATGAAAAAAACAAATCTTTTATAAGAATCGTGTTTATCTCTGATAGAGCTCCAGAAAATTGAAATTTGAATTTGACAGTAGAAGATGCCTTCCTCAAGCTGTACCATGTTGTTCCAACTGCTGTACAATGAAACCTGTAGGAGAATTGTCAAAATAAAGCTCTATCTAGAGCCAGTGTTTGGTTTGTCTGTTCCGGGCTACTGAAGAAACAACTGGTTTGTCCATATCATGCAAGTTTCAAGATGTCAAGTTCATTTTCTATACTGAAATAAATAGAAACTGATGGCTACCTGGAAAAAAGGAATGTAAACACTAATCATATGCTTTGTAAATATGTTGGTAAGGGGCTTAAACACTAAAAAAAACTGGTGAGTTAACATTTTGCAGAAATCATGTGTCAGATCTTGTTCTACAGATCCCCTTGTGACCAATCTGCCTCTCTTTATCTGCATCTCCCCATTTAGGGATTAACATAAATTTAATGGAAATCAATCAACTGGACTTACAGTTTAGTCAGTTTAGACTTCCTCTGCTTTGGGGGGATTCCCGGGCATTACACCATCTATGGGCCACCAACACTTTGATGTCACATGAGAGTCATTGAGGTCAGATGTGAATCGTTAAGGTCAGATGGCACTCATGTGAGAATCATCAGTGTCATCAGAGTGACAAAACGTCCTCAAGACCAAACAGAGTCCAGCTGCCTTTGACTTTGGTGAGTTATCTATTAGTAGTAGTAACAGTAGAGGGGATAATGACTTTTACCAGGGTTTATCTCATCAGGGCTTCTCATGAACAGAGAAACTCTCTTAACAGTGATGGAAGAAGTATTCAGAATCTTTACAAAAGTAAAAGCACTTTGTAAAAATACTCTTTTCTTAAGTGAAACTATATGCTGTAGTTAGATAAGGTGGAGTTCATTTTAACTACATATGACTGCAGCTAATAGTTATTTTCATTATGAATTAATCATCTGATTATGTTCTTAATTAATCGATTGATTGTTTGTTAGTAAAAAATTAAAGGTGACAGCTTCAAGGCCTGTTTTGTCCAAACCTCGAAATATATTGAAATAAATTAACATTATTAAAACTATGGAATGACGAGGCCCCCGTGAGCCGGGTTCTGCTCGAGGATTCTCTCCTCCTAAAAGAAGGTTTTTCCTTGCCACTGTCGCCAGTGACTTGCTCATGGTGGGAATTGTTGGGTCTCTGTAAATAATATCATAAAGAGTATGGTCTAGACCTACTCGATATGAGATACCTTCTTTTATGATATGGTGAAGATCGTCACATTTCACAAGCAGCAACCCTGAAATGTCTTTCTTGCAATAGTTTCCAACTAATTAACTGTAAATCCACTAATAAATGAATCAGCTAATTATTTCAGCTGTATGTATGCTGTTAGACAGTTTAATTTTTAACAATCCATGATGTTTTCAAAGCCATTCATATGTTTTGTTCTATAAAGTACCCTCGGTCCCCTCTGAAATGGAAATACTTCCAGCACTGCCTCTAAACTTTAAGCTTTCATTTCAAATGCAACACGTGCGAGGGGCAGTACTGACCTGAACTAACCCCGCGGTTTCTCACAAGCAGGATGCATTTAATTTAACCCAGAGAGGCTAAATGTAACCCCCATGATCAGCATTCAGGGGTCTGACTCTCTTACCACCTAACTCTGAGCTGTAGGCAATCATAGCTTTTATAAAGGAGCGATTGTTCTGACTGCAGTTTGCATCAGAGCTGATCGTAAAACATTAAGAAAGGAGGCAGGGAGGCAGAAGAAGAGGGAGGAGGGTATGACAGCATGAACCTTGTATTTCCCGCCTGAGCCACAGTGCCAACACAACAAAGCTATTGTGTCGCTCTTTGTGTGATGTGGCCAGGTGGGGAAGTTAAGAGAGAAAACAGAGACGGGGAGGGAAAATCCACTTGAAACAACAGCTAACTGTGTTAAACTTGAGACAACATGCGTGTTGTTTAAGCTGCAGACAGGTGAGTGAGGGTGTGTTACGCAGATAGACAGAAAAGCAAGACTCAGAGGAGACAGAAATAGTATTTAAGACTCCTTCCCACATACTTGCTCTCTCTCTGCCGGTGTCTCCCAGGTCGTGGTGGTGCGGGGTGAGTGGAGAGTCACGTCCCCACCCCCTGTAGGCCCTCCTTGCGCCCAGACAGAGTGGCCTGTGTCCAGTGGAGGAGCAAGGTGACGCCAGTGGGCCACACTGGGGCTGTTGTTAAAACCTGCACGTTAAGAGTTGGGGGGGGGGTTGGGTAAGACGAGGGGTCAGGGTGTAAGACATGGTGCTGTTCGGGGAGAAGTGTAAGGGAGCTGGGGAATAAAGAGGGAAAAAAGGAAATATTGGACACATGGTCTCAGAGGAGGACACGAGCAAGTCAGAGATAGGGGAAGCAGGATTAAGAGTGTGTGTGTGTGTTTGTGTGTGTATGTACGTGGCAGAAGTTACATCTGTTCCCAGTTACCCCCCCTCCACTCTCTTTCTCTCTCTCTCTCTCTCTCTCACCTCCAACCCCCTTTTCCTCCCCGGCTTGTAAATGGTAGCATTCTGCCAGCCATGTGGGGCCATGAGAGGCAGGGGTTTTCGTTGCTTGGCGGGAGATGAGGCGAGATGCACTCAATTAACAGTCAAATCTTGTTCTCTCGCAACCTCTAGTTGTGTAACTACCTCCTTGACAGGGTGAAAGTTTGAAATCGTTACAAATGCATTCAAAGTGGAGACCAGTACAGATTTGCTACGGAGGTTTTAATGGATGTTATGGGTTTCAGTGAAGTCAGCTGAGGGCGACTTCTCCGTATTATGGATGCAACTTTGTACCCTTGAGTGCTAAAAAAAACAAGTGGTAGTAGTTTTGTTGATATGAAAAGGAGTGTTTGTTGTTTTTTTAGCATGACTGTTGCTATTATTACAACTTGGGTCTTATTTTTTTGTAGTTTTTGCCTTTAGGCTATTTGTATCTGTAATAATATGTACTTCCAAAGTTAATTAGAGGTCTCAAAACATGATTTCTATTAGCATGACTGTTGCTATTATTATAAGTTAAATGAAAATGATTACAACTTGGGTCTTATTTGTTGTAGTTTTTGCCTTTAGGCATTTGGTATCTGTAATAATAAATAAATAAATGTTGTCCTGTACATGCAACACGTTTTCCTGTGCAACAAGGCATTATTACAAACATTTTGGCTATAGTTTTACCTCCATAAAAAGTGGTATATAGTCATATGTAGCAAATCTTTAGCTTGCTTCCAACCTTTCAAGAGCAGCTGTTTCAAGGACTCGTTTCTGACTTTGTCAGGCTTCATGTTCCCCGATATAAGAACTTTGTTTAGTACATTACCATATCCACGGTCATGGTGGCCATAGCAAAGGCTCAAGTTGTAATAATTTGCAATTGCAAAAAGTCACGGCGAAGACCCTCAAGGTGGCAAACATGCAATTAAATGGAACAAAATCTCACTGTGCCTCACTGTTTAAGTTTAAAGTTTGTAGTTTGAAACAGTCCTTTGTTACATAATTCCTGCTCTGGTAGTAGTCCATCTGGGAGTACTCTACTGGCATGTACGAACGTGTGAGAGTGTGTCAGCGTGTGGGCGAGAGCAAGATGGAAAGAGTCAAGTGAGTGAGTGTGTATCTGTGTGTGTGTGAGTGAGCGTTGTGGGTGTATTGGCCTTATCCGCTTTTAATACAATCGATTAAATCAACTTCATTTTGAAATTTAATTTTGTCATGTCTATTTTTTCCCACCTGATGATCCGAATAGGATGACAACGCACCAAAGCCATTCACGTTGCCAATACGCAAGCGCTCCTGTATAGTGTATTTGTGTGCATGTGTGCGTGCGTCTGTGTGCGGGGGCAGCGGCAGGCTGGTGAGTGGGCTGCTCACTGCCTTCCATTCTCTCTGCAATCAGAGACACTTCCACGCCGTTTGCTACCAGAGCCATTCACAGCCATCACTAAAGACTCCCAGAAACAGGATGTAGGCCAAGCCGGAGCTGCTATTGCTTGGCCACGGGCAACCGACTCGGTTCCAGCATTATGTAAGCCTGCCAGATCAAGCTGTGTAGTCATTTGGTCACACGCTTAATTTACATTTTCAGGCGATGGAATGAAACACCGGAAACCCTTTTACTCTTCTCTTCTCTTCTCTTCTCTTCTCTTCTCTTCTCTTCTCTTCTCTTCTCTTCTCTTCTCTTCTCTTCTCTTCTCTTCTCTTCTCTTCTCTTCTCTTCTCTTCTCTTCCTGCAGATCAAAGACAGAGGAGTGTATTATGTCAGCATCATTTAACCTCTTACTGGTCAGCTTTCAGGCCTCCAACCATCCAGGGACAGGGGAAAAAGAAAGAAACCAGTGAGTATTGATTGGAAGCAGGAATATAACATACATACATAAAATACAAATATAACAACAGCCACCCTGTGTGCAGAGATTTGCAAGCAAGCATGCATTCATGTACACCAGGCACCTCCATGGTAAGCCCTGCTTAATTGGCCTGCAGTAGGAACACAAAAGCAGCCTTAAAAAAATGATTGTGTGTCTCCTACGGCACGTGTGCTAACGCATACAAGACTGATCATCACCTGAGGGCATGTTCTACCAGAGGAGAACATAATGGGGGGAGGCAGCGGAGTTGTTTACGTAACTACAGCGAGGAGCGATGTCTTTTCCCGGTCGGTCGTAAACTAAAAGATTCAGGTCCTGAGGCGAAGAAGAGGCTCATGCAGGCACCAACTCAGAACAGTAAAACAAAGACAAGGCCGCCTGGAGGAAAACACTCTGCTGGATGATTTCTGTCAACAGCTGTGTCCAGCCTTTGAATTGTGTGTCCAGATGTTTCTGGCTATTAACTCAGTACATGCGAGAGCCACAGTGGGACAACTGGACGGTCGCCTCTTGTATCAAGGTCGCCACCTAATGGACAGAGGTGTGAAGACAGGAGGAGAGAGGCCAGTCATATAACCTCTGCCAGAGCTACCCAGGGTTTAGCTTTAAGTAAGTCAGTGGTGGAAAGTAACTAGATACATTTACTCAAGTACTAAACTTGCTGAACTGCTACTCTATACTACATTTAAGAGGGAAATATTGTACTTTTATTATACATTTATTTGACATCTTTAGTTACTAGAAATGATAACACACATTTTCGGTATCATAAGTACTTTTACTTGACATTTTACACTTTTTTTTTTGCACTTTTCTGTAACAAAAGTTAACAGCCAATTAGCAACATTTGTCAGCTATTAAAGGGACACTCCACAGACTTTACACAGGAAGTTCAGTTTACTGTAGGAGCTCTACTCGGCCAGTGAAAACAGTTGTTTGAATGTCTTCTGTGGCTCTAGAGAGAGTAACCCGTGATGATGTCATCAGGGTCTTTTTTGATTTTCCATAACTGCTTATCCTAATCCAGAAGTTCCAGTTGGGACTGGCACGTTGTCAGTTAATCACAGGGCTGACACATAGAGACAAACAACCATTCATGCTCACATTCACATCTACAGGTCATTTAGAGTCAACAATTAATTACAACTATTAACCTGCATGTCTTTGGACTGCGGGAGGAAGCCGACAAGAGGAAAACATGCAAACTCCACTGGAAAGGCCCCAACCAGGGTTCAAACCACCAATTAAAGAGGCAATGAAGGTCTAATGAAAGATGCTATCAAGTTGGGTCATGTTAAATAGTAGGATCCAGAATGTCTAGAGTTTGACCCATACTGGTGATAAAAGGACATCTCAGCCTTTACTGCTTCAGTTTTAAACATTGTTTTCACTCTTTGAGTCCCCATAACCTTTTGAAAATGCAATACTAAATTACTGGAAGGCACCTTTAATCTCTCAGTCTATCAGTCGACACACATTAAAGCTCCAAAGGAGACAAATAATTTGTGCACAGACTGCGAATACGTTATAAAAACTATACAAAATGTAGAGGGAAGGGTAGCTCCCCTTGTAGAGCGCATACCACATATTGAGTCTGAGTCCTTACCACAGTGGTTCGAGTTCAAGTCTGGCCTTGTCTCTTCTCTCTCCTCTGCCTTACCTGTTTCTCTCTACTGTCAATAAATCAAAATGCCAAAGAAAGAAAAAATGTTCAGAAAAAATGATGTGTTGTATAAACCAGGGAGCAGCAGTCACACCCAGCTGATAACTGTGACAGTGAACACAATATGAATCTAAGTGTTTTTCTAGTGTTAGATTAGGTGGTGTTGTGCCTAAAATAATACAGAGCTTGTTTAATTGGACACATTTGAAATATTTTGTGCTGTGAAAATGATTGTGGGGATGTTAGGAAGTGAGAGGGTTTAGCAGAGCGAGCTTCGGTGGGGAATGAGTGGCATGTCACCGGACCAGCAGCTCTACATGGCAGATATATGTCCAAAAGTGCTGAGCTGACAGAGGGGTGACAGGCAAGGCTTAGCTGACCCAGCAGTGCTGCTGCTCTCTCTCCCCCCTCTCTCTCTGTCTGACTGCAGACTCATCAGCATAGCCTTCAATACAAAATGTACTCTCTTTCACAGAAATCCGATTGTGCGATCCACACTTTGCAATAAAAAAAAATTAAAAAATCAATGATTGGCGTGAATTTTTACCAAACCAGGCACCCCTGTCGCTCATCGGGCAGAGATCGTACTACATATACCACAGCAGCCCAACCTGGGCTTTTGTTTCTCCCCTGAGGTTGTTGAACTGAACGTGAATCACCCCTTGCTCTGACCGAAAGTAGCCTTGTCAGTTGCATAACTGCCATCAGTGGGGTGGTCAGCATGGCTAAGCTGCTGAGCCCTCCTGTGATCACGGCTCTCTCTCTTTTATACGGTTCTCATCCAGAAAAAACAAAGCCATATGAACTGATAACGGCCAGGAAATGAGTTCCATGGAGAGTGACACAGAAGCCCGGGCCTGTTTCATATCCAGTCGATTATAATAATGGGAAAATTGAATTGATGCCTGTTGTTGTTGTTGTTGTTGTGATAGGCTGCGCTCTTTGCTTTCATGTGGCCGGTGTGGCTTTGAAGGTTCATAAGAGACTCATGTCCTCTCTTATTACGTTGCAATGAAACACGTTCACTAAACTGCCCAATAAAACGCGGATTAGGCCGAGTCACGTTTCGGAAGCTGAACCAAGACGTGAGAGCGTTTTCATGACCCAGTAGTAGTCAGCTGTATTTTGACCGTGCAGCTGACAAAATTGAGATTGAAAAAATACCATTTAACTGCCATTTAAGACGAGACTGTGCTGCAAATTGAGCTCATTCAAAACAACAAACACCACAAATTAGACTTGGAGAGTGAAGCTATATATACATATGTAGTGATTTGCAACCCACTCATCAGCTAAGAGCCAGTCTTCCACTTCAGCCCCCAGAACAGCATGCGAGTCTGTCACAGTCTCCAACAAGAAGACAGGGTTGCAGTCTCACATACATCCGGCCTTTTTTAATGGTTTAACACTTTTAAATAATCATTTAATGTTTACGTATATTACCTTTTTTGGATCCTTTCATTGTGTTAAGCTTCTTTTTAATTCCTGCATTTAACAGGCCAAACTGCGTGATTATGTTGCATTAGAACAATAAAAATATTTTATGGCATTTTTACCATCCAAATTTGAAACGTCCAACTCCCTGTGGACTGCTGTGAGATGTGGGACTGAATTGTATCCACCCCACATCTGAAGAATAGTTCTCCTTAAATGTGAAAAATACATTTAAATTTTATTTTCCATCGTAAAATAATCAAAATATTCATTTAACGATGAATCAAATGATTATGTATAATGTGAGAGGTATCTCTCGTAGTGACAATCCCAGGAAGAAATATCACTTGACTCAAATGTCCCCCTGAGAATTTTAGTATTTTTCAGCTTATTGTTTTGGTTTTATGGACTGCAGTGTAACAGTATAATAGTGTGTGTAATGACAGTATAAAGAATGGACAGCATATGCATGACGTCACCCACAGGTTTCTGAAGAGATGTTTTAAAGCTCAGAATATGCGGGTCTGGTCGCCGCCATGTTGGTAGTCCTGCTTCTTCTGCCTCCTGGCTAATCTAAGACGTGGCTCAGTTTTTAGCACTTCCGCATTGGCTTCACTTCACAGCCACAGAGGTTGCAGCTTGGTTTCCGGCCATTGTTTTCATCAAAAAAGCTCAGATAAGTAGCAATTAGCTGGTGATCATAATGGAGCATCTAGCCTCTAAAGAGTTACGTGATTTTATTGGTGGAGACCAAAAATGAGAGTGAATATGAGCCAGAAACGTGATTCTAACTGAATGTCTGCTGGAGGTTTAAGGTTTATTAACATGTTGACCATAACAACTTCATAACGTGAATATGTTGATAATATGTTGAGTTTAAAACTTGTTGCTTTTTCCCCAAGTGGCCAACAAATACATTAACAGAGCTTTAGATATGAAGCAGGTCTCAAAAGCTTTTATCAAATGATATTTATGAACTTTTTTATTTGCATGTTCAAAATGACAATGGGGAAATTTGAGATAATGGCATCTATGTTCAATAGAAACGGCAAATCTTCCTCTTCTTCTTCTACCATGGAGGTCTCACTGTGTGACTGTTGAACATCAAAGCTAAGTTTCTGAAAACCTGAGCTCCAGTTGTGACTGGTTCAAGTTGTCAGGGTTCGTCCATGTATCAGTCGAATAAGAAAAATGCATCAGACAAATTTCAGTCTGTTTCTTAACACTGTTTGAGTGTGGATTTATCTGAATTACTGCACGGCTTACAGTAAAGGTACACACAGAATCAAACCTGTGACCTTCCAGGCTCACTAAACACTAATCCCCACTGCCGCCCAGACTGTGTTGTCTGTCTGAGCTTGTGTGTGACCTCCTCAATCCCCTACACTCCACCACCTTGTTCCCTCTCCCTCACGTCTGTTTACACCCTCCAGTGTCAACACCACCTGGGCGCCATGGCAACACACACCGCTACGAGGAGGCGCGAGCTGGGGGCCTCTGCTTCCACCGTGGGTTTTACAACTGGTTTTAGAGAAACGGCTCGGAAAATATTTTGAAGCTGTGTCCAACAGCGAGCGAGAAATATGCCTTTGATGTGCGGAGCCAGCTCACGTTTTATGTTACTGCAGGTGTTAAAGCAGGTTAACAATACAAAATGATGCCTATTCATGCCACAGAATCCAGTTTTACAACCCCAGTGTGAAGTAGGTCATACTATCACATACACAATGACTGATACACCTTTTTTTTTAAGCTTAAACGCCTAACTTAAAAATAGAAATAGGAAAAAAAATCTTGACATGGTATGGAATCTCAATAAGCCTCTGATTTTGGGGTCCTGACAGCAGGTTTTATCTAACCAGGTGTTGCACATCTGCCTGAACATGTCAGTGTTACTCAGAGTTTACTTAGGTGAGCTCTGGAAATATCCAAAGACAAATCTTCTGGGACTTGGCATCCAAATTTTGAATCACAGAATCTGTTGAGCATAAACATCTGGTTGGTTAGTTACGATGTGAGATAGTCCTGCAACGAAACGATGAAGGCAAATCCTGTCCTTACCGGTGGAAGTTAACTCACAAGCTCGCTTGAACTTGATTTTCAGTATGAATAAAGACCATGAAAGCGGGCTTCACGATCTTTCTGACTTTTTGGCTTTTAAGCAGGAGGTGTCCGAAAAATTACCATGAGGATAACTGGCTTGTGGTGGCCAAGCATTCATGGCAACGCTGTCCTATCACTGTGAAGCTGAATTCACCAAGTGTGAGCTGGGTTTAAACTGATGATGTGTTGATGCAATATTAATCCTGATGTCTTTGGTCAGGAAAAAAAACACCTGCTTTTGGAAATTATAGCTATACATTAGAATTATTATCCAAAACTTGAACCATTTTAGGTACTTTCAGCTCATTGTTTTGGTTTTCTAACACTGGTTTTCTGGCTTGCTCTCACTGATCTCATTAACCACATTTCCAGCTGCAGCACCCAGCTGTTTTGAGCTGTGTATACTACATGCTACAGACAAAGTTAGCTAAGAAAGCTACGGAGTCTCAAATGTTAGAGAGACCAGGGCTAAAAGGAGAGTAACTTATATTTGTTGGGTGGCTGGGAACACAGTTCAAACTGAATGCTAACATAGCTATGTGTCTGCTGAATGTCTATTGTTTGCCAACATGTCCGTCAAGTTGCCTTCATATGGCGATATTATGTCAATGTTGTGTTTACAGGTTGTTAGGCTGCTCCAAGGTGGACCAATAGTCCATGAATTGACTGATGATGTTTTGTTGTGACAGTAATCCTGATGTCAGGAACCAAAGTACTGCACAAATCAAAATTTTGAGCTGATGATGGCGCTAGTTTAAAAGTCAGAGTCAGGTCACTAAAGGTGTTACAGTTCATCCCGAGAAAGACAAAATTTCATGGCAATTGCACAGTAGTTGTAGAGACATTATACTTAAAGCAGCAAATGTCAAGCACATGGTGGTGCTAGAGGAAAAAGTCAAGAAGCCATGAAAAACATGTCAAGTCATCGAGACAAGGAAATAAAAACCCAGCCAAATAATGTTATGATCAACCCTGGCAACAAAAACTCACAACAATGTTTGAAAGACGGAACAGAAACGTATAAAGGTTATCAGTGAACTACCTGTGTAGGTGTCAACGCCCAAATCTACCAAAAAGGTCACTGCCTCTTGTGCCATTGTATTTTTCTTTTGTTATGTGGCATGCTTGCTCTGTACTTTTTCCAACTGCAGCTAATCTGGTTGATAAAGAAAGAGGCTTTCGTGATGGAAATCATGACGTTCAAGTAGCCAGGTTACCGGAGGAAGCTGATTGTGGGTACTAAATGGAAGTGAATCAGTCTAAGAAAGACGACAAACCATCTGCCTGTTAGTTGAACTGGTTTAGAGCATCAATTAAAATCCTCTCATCTAATTGTGTCATTTAAATGAGTGGCAGGGAAGAGATTTATTCAAGTTCTATTCCTCCTTTGACTCCCTCATCTTAGCAGCAAGATTTTTAGAAAAGAAGACTGCTGCATCTCTTTAGAGGGAGATCAAAGACGCCCTCTCTGTCTCCTTTCATTTCTGATGGGAGTGAAAGACCAGAGGCCAGACGATGTAGTCGCACTGTAGACACACACACAAGCCAAATCTTATCACACTGTCATGCAGGCGGACACGCAGATGCCTTCACATGCAGACAGACACACACATGGGCGCTGGCTGTAAGATCAAACAAAGGTGGGTAACATCAATCCATCCTACCTGTCTGAGAAATGTCTGCACAGCGGAGAGCGTGCCAGCTTGCACCACGCCACTCCCTGTCTCTACTACTACACCCCCCCCCCCTCCCCCCTTACTCCTCTTCCTCCACCTCCTCCTGCTACTGCTTTAGTCGACGCATTGTTCCATTGGACGCAGTGCAAAAGTGGACTGTATCTGAAGATGGAAGACCTCCATATATACAGCAATTCGTATGTGTGTTCAGTACTTACATTACCACTAGTCGTCCACACAGTATGAGCCTTTCATGGCAACACCTACTTATGAGTGAAAAGAACACTGTGTCAAACTGAAAACTGACTATTTTCTCTCCAGTGTTTCATTTACAGCACAACAGGGGCCACATAACATGCTGAATAATTAAAAATGTTTGGACTGGTCTTATTGAACAAAATAGTTCCAGGTAGAATATCATTTGGAGGAAAACAATGGTGTTATTGTATGTTTTTTTCTAATATATAATTTCTCTGTTGCTTCAGGCCCAGCCACACCTTGACCACCCCGTTGTGAAAAAAAAGGAAGAAAATACGGCGTAAATAATTCAGATTCACGTTATGTTTCCCTGTTTGCTCCTACCAAAAGTCAATTGAAAATCCAATAAATGGGCATGTTCATCAATCAAAAACCTGCTCAGTCAAGGCAGACTCTGCGTGAAACAGCTCTAATCTACTTTTATACATTTACTAGACAGCAACAGGATCTATATTCACAGCATGCAACATGAATAACAAACCTGCTTTTGGAAATTACCGCTATAAATTGTGTTCTTTACTGCAGTCCAAGCAAAAAAAAAAAGTCCACACAGAATTGGAATCCAAACTTGAACCGTTTTAGGCACTTTCAGCTCATTGTTTTGGTTTTCAGACCCACAGTTTTGGTTCGCTCTCACTGCTCTCATCAACAACATTTCCAGCTGCAGTGCACAGCTGTTTTGAGCTGCGTATGCTACATGCTACAGACAATGTTAGCTAAGAAAGTTAAAACCAACTGGTGAACATCGTCAAAAATGTAGCATCGAAGGAGTCTCAGATGTTAGAGACCAAGGCTAAGAGGAGAGTGAATATTGCACTTATACTGTATTTGTTGGGTGGCCGGGAACGCAATTCAAACTGAATGATAATGTAGCTATGTGTCTGCTGAATGTGTATTGTTGCTAACATGTCCACCAAGTTGCCTTTATATGGCGATAATATTTCAATGTTGTGTTTACAGGTTGCTAGGCTGCTCCAGGGTGGACCAATGAAGTCCATGAATTTTGCATCAGATGCATATTTTTAAATATATTTGTTGGCACTTATATATAGATGCTCTCAGAATCACTCACAATGCAGTCACAGTAAATATAAGTCATATTTGCTCCATGCACCGTGTATAAAACTAGATGAAAGCTATAAAATGGCTTATATAGAGATAGAGAGTCATGATTACACGCTTGCGTGGACACAAGCCAGCGTTTCAATTAATCTGCAGACTTTGTCAGATCTAAAAGTGCATGTGTGTTCTTGTTTGTACCCTCAGATATAAACTAGATAAGAAATGAAATCGCCTCTGTGGCAGAATCCAGCATTTGGGTTCATCTGTTTCAGGGGTCACACAGACTGCAAGTCAATGTGTTGTATCTCTCTTGCACACAACACAAATTTTCAATTTCCCCTCCTTAACCTCAGGCAGGCCGCTATTGCTACACATGCAGTCCCAGGTGTTCCTCTGCCCTCCGTCTAATGCTTTTCCTTTCCGCCAAAGTCTGCGTTTTATAAAGTGTCACCAGTGCTGGTGTCAGTTCATTCACTGTACGTCCTTCGCAGTGCCCTGAAAGAGAGCAATTCCCAAGCAGCACCTTGAAAATCTATATTTGAGTTCCACTTGGGTCTGCTCTGCAGAGTTTCCAATTTGTCTGGCTTAATCGCTGGCGGTTGAGCGTCCAGCTGGGTGAAAGGAAGGCAGACACAACCGCATCAGAGAGGGCAGCAAGTTTAAGGAGTGCCTGACATCAGAGGCGGTGTAGGCCACTGTCAGCTGAACAAAAGCACATGGTGCCACATCTGGCTTCTAGTTTAGCATGCAGTTTCCCTCAGCGTACCTCAGCACTATGATTATCTCTGTCCCACTGCCTTACAATGGAACAAAGAGGATTGTTGTCTAAGGATAGCCTTGGGAAACATCAGCTCTGAGATTTAACCACTGATGAATGAGGATGAGGAGGTAATCAGAGTTACAATTTGATGCCTGGGAGAGGAGGGCAGGGTGCCCTAACCTGCTAAGATGGAAAGCAGTGTCAGTGCATTTTCTTGCTCTGCAGGTTTCCTCTGTAACCCTGTCAATGTCCTCATAGTCACCCCGCTACAGCTGGACCATGTGCTCCACAGCTGAGGTTTACTGGCAGAAGAAAACCACCACAAAGTCAAGAGAAAAAAAGAACAGGGTGCCCCTCCAACCACAGAGTATTCGTGCATGCTGCTTCAGTGTGTGTAAACACACACATTGGGCATTGCTGTGCATGTGCACACACAAAAACATAATCGACTTTTTGGTGCACGTTTTGTGGAATCCGACTAGGGATTCACTACACCGCACAAAAGGGGAGGCCAGCATGTGAAATAAACAATACTCTAATTTCAACTTCAGGCAAGCCCAGTGGTTAGAAGAGATGTCTGAGGAAGGTCACAAGTTCAAAATACTGAGGATTTTAAGCAAGACAAAGAAGTCCTACCTGTCTGTTCATTGAGTGCTTCTAACCCTAAAATTTCTGTTTTAAGCCTTGAGAATATTTGGGTTGCTCACAATGAAATGTAAAATTTTCTTTTAAATTTTAAAATCTTTAAATTAGATTTTAAATTGGCCTGAGGAAAAGTGACAAGTTTGTGGCTCAAGAAACCAAAAAAGTACTATTTTTGAACTTCAATACCCATTTATCATGTGACATTTAGTCATGAAACTGTACACAGCCCATCCATAGTTACTTGTTACCTACGTTGTAGAGATTAGCGAAATTCTAACTCCAGCAAAACCAATAAGTGTGACTAAGAAAGTAGCGCAAAACTCCTGAGACAAATAAATTTCAGTTTGACATAATTAAAACTATTTGTCTCAGCGTACTTAAACACATAGACCCTTGAATTAGCTATTTTAGCTAACAGCCGATGCTAACTTGGGACCTTCCATGTCTGCAGGAAGCACAAACTCTGGCAAAACACACATATATATATCAGGACAAACAATGTGAGCCTCATACACATTCAAAATAATTCTGAGTCTGAGTGAAGTCAATACAGAAAGTAGCCATCTTGAATTAGCTATTGTAGCTAATGGGCCATGCTAACTTGGGAAACGCCATGGGGAACAGGCCCATGTCCGCGTTCTGAGATTCATGGAAGCACAAACACTGGCAAAACACATATATTGGGACACAGAATGTGATCAAAACCAGTGTCTGAATCTGAATGAAGTAAACACAGAAAGCAGTCATCTTTATTAGCTATCATAGCTAATGGTGTAGAAACCTACTTCCAGGGCAACTTGCTGCAATTTTGTGTTTCCTGTATTTCTACAGTGGTGGCCAATGCAACATGAGAACAAACAAAATGCTGAAAATTGTTCGAGTGTCCCTTTATGTTTTAAATCATTACTTAAAAGCCCAAAAAAGAAGTGTAACTACCTAAGTGAAAATCAATGTGCATACACAGTGAATTCACATCTCTAGATGAAACACAACACTCTATTTCAGCCTCACTTTGTGGTTTAGGCTGATAAGATGGGTGAAGTATATTATCTTACTCCAGCTCGAATCACCAAATCTCTGCTGTTGCACTGCTTGGGTGTGTGTGGTAAATAAGAAAAGCCCTTGAGTGAAGAAAAAAGCCAGGTGAATCTGTAACGATTACTCATGGTACCCGGTCACTCAGCATCAGCTTGCTGCGACATGATCGCAAACTTTCATGGATGAGCCGCTTCTATCACTGAGGTGGTGAAAGTGGAGAGTCTGTCTTGTTTCCAAGCGATGAAGCATCATATCAAATATTTCTCCTCTATGTTGTCACTGCGCTAATAAAAGCTATATTCACCGAGATGAGTGTTGGAGCATAGTATGTACACTGATTCATGTATTTGTCAGTATGCTGACTCATGCTAATGCCCTCTATTGCTGCGTCTGCTGTTTGGGTTTTCATTTAGCTTAACCCCTCTCATAAAAACAAACACTTTCTCCCTTCAACTATTGATGATACATGCATTTTACAGGCTTTTATTGTTTATTTTGCTGCTTTGGCACAGTTCTGTCTCTGTCCTTGATATATTGTTGCTTTAAGCGAGGTAATAAAGACATTTTAAAGGAGTATTTTGCTGAGAGTTGGAAAGAAGATTGATACCACCCTCATCTGTCCAGTTAATATGTACTGCCAGCAGGCGGTTAGCTTAGCATAAAGACTGGAAACGGGGAAACAGTCTCTGTCCAAAGGACACAAAAATATGATAGCCAGCATCTCTGAAACTCACAAATTAACACGTATCTCTTGGATATGGTTAATGTGTACAAAAATCTGAGTTATACAGTGTTAATTAGTGAGCTTTAGAGGTACTGGTAAGCTGATTTTGTTACCCTTGGACAGAGCAAGAATAGCTGTTTCCCCATTTCCAGTTTTCGCGCTAAGCTAAGCTAACTGGCTGCTGACGGTAGCTTCATATTTACCATACAATTCATATTCTTTTAAGTACTGTGTTGTGTTGTGTTTATGGGTTTATATGTTCAAAAGAGAGTTTTGCACAAAGGTATTTCATATATTCCTGACAGAAAATGGAGGTTGGGATGGGAAGTGAGCAAATGTGATTTATTGGGTGTCAAATATGTCAAGATTATTATTAAATCCTGAGTTTCACATCTGTACCAGCAGCCTGATTACACCGTACATCTGGGTGAGAACCTTCTTCCCATCATCCCTCATAAGACCTCATGTAGTGGAGAAAAGCAGAGGGGTGTGGAGGGTCTGTTGTAGTATGATTGCATCTCTGCTGCCTCACTACCAGCTCAGACAGGTCTCAACTGGCTGCTGCTCCACCTTGTCAAGTCAAAACAGCTGACATCATCCCGCAGGAAGCCGGGAAACCTTATTGCAAAGTGAGACATGGGTTAGGAAAATATGCTTTGATCCAAACGGGGCCATGGGAAAGTCTTCCCAAAAAAGTATCCTAACACCTGAGTGGTGATGGTGTTGAAGACTTTCAAGTTCAGGCCACATAGGAAAACTGTAGATTAACATTGTGTGTGGAAATTCTCTAAGATCAAGGATATATAACATGTAGGTGTGAAGATATAGAATATGATTTCTTATGGTAAAACACGCTCAAAGCAGCTGAGAGATGAGTAAAAACAGTGAGCCACACCATCTAGACCTTTCTACACCAATTTAAGTAAGCAGTCATCTTTTGTATGACTAGACTGCCACCATGTGGTCATCTACGATCACTGCAGCACAACACAACCTGTGAACTTAATTGAATCCACTGCACTACATTTGCTCCTCAAGAAGAACACATTTTGTTGACATGGATTTACCTTAAATTCAACATGATTCACTTTATTGAAACATCTTCGATTTTAAAACCATACAACAGATAAAGACGTCAAGTGGTAGTTTAAGCACATCAGAGAAAAGCAACAAAAACCAGCAAACAGAGCGGAAAATGTCTCTTTTTTTTGTTTTGTTTGTCCATGATCCACTGTTGGAGCAGCTTTTGTTGGTTCTAAGTGCAGCTGGTACGTTAAGTGCATGTAGTCGACAATTTTAAAATGAGCGGCTTCGAATGTGCAGAAGTTCCAAGTGTTCTTTCTGATTCAATCCCGTCAGGCAAAGTTTTTAGATCAGAGCTCCCCGTGTGGAGTTGTGTTCGTCTCTGATGATTCTGACTCTTCCTCTTTTTCTGATGAGAATGAAAGTATGAATAAATTATAATGAAAATAATATATTCAATGTAAGATTACGTTCAAGAAGATACACTTGATTTAAAAAAAAAAAAAAAAAAGACTATTGCTAATATACACAATCTTTAAACCGACATCAGTCCTCACCTGGCTGTGGCGTTTGGACACACTCGCCATCTTGCTCCTCGTAGCCACTTGAGCAGATGCACGTATAGCTTCCTTGAGTGTTGATACACTCCTGGTGCTCCTCGGTGCATAACGCCTCTGGCTGGGAACACTCGTCGATATCTGGAAAACACAATGCAACGCTGACGCACCGACCTGACTCAGGTTTTCTTTTCTGATGCTGAAAGCTTTCATTGTCAGTAAGTGGCAAAGAAAAGCAGGATGGACTGACGCATACAAAAAAAAAAAAAAATCAACCAACCGGATACGGTAAGAAGTAGGACTCAATTTAAAGGATGAGTCTGGTGATCAACGACAAATTTCAATAATAATAATAATTTAAAAAAAGAATTCAACAATGTATTGATCCTAGCCTGACATGTCTTATTCCTGTGCCACACAGCTGCATTTTGGTCAAATCAAGCCCTAGCTGAGAACAATTCTCCCCAGTTAGCGCTATTTACTCTTGTAAAATAACTGTATATGTGTGACGTGTTTTATAGATTTCCATAGAAGTGATCAATAGGAACTAATGGGCCTAAAGGCTGAAAGCCAGACAGACTGTAAAGTACTGAGAGATGCACAAACATATTGTTGTTTTTAACCTTTATGGCATATTATTTCATAATAAGAAAGATATAGAGGAACATCAGCCTTATCCTTTGTTATTTTCAATATTTTAGCTACTTTTTAGGACTATGCTTTCTCCAAAACACAAGTTTAATTAGCATCACATTTTTCAACATTCTGATTAGTACATCATTTTTTGAAGTACTGCGCTTGACTCTAGAATTGCTATCTATCTAATCGAAAGCTCCACAATGTTGGAAATACCTGCTATTTTTTTGCTATGAGAAGTTACAGGAAATTTCACCAGATGCACGCAATGTGTCATTTCACAATAGACCTTTTTTCAGGGCAGTCATTTTGGCATGAAATAGTGATACTGTTTAAGTAGCCAAAACATGCACTGCAGCAGCACCCTGACTCTGTTTGACCTGAATGGAATGGAGCCCTAATTCGTATCACTGTAACACCTGTGTTTGCTGTTTCATGTCAAAATGGCTGCCGTGAAAAAAGGTCTATTTTCATCATTTTGGGCACTTCCTTCTTCTAACAAAACAAAACAATCCCCTTCCTACTTCTACCACACTTGGTTCAGCCCTCCAGAAATGAGCTTAAACTCCTCCACTTTCAGTTTCACATTTGCGACCGGCAGGGACAAGTGAAGAGAGACCAGGTAGAGGTGTATTTGGGAAAAAAAAACAACATGTTTCTTAATGAACTTTACAAATGGACTTGTACGGTGCAGTTGTGTTATTTACATGTAATCTACCTTTTCTAACGAATGTATGCTTAATTTGCCTGGTGGAAGATAAAACGGGCAGTGTTGGGGATGGTGAAACTCAAAGTCCAGCAGAATTATCTACACGCCTACAAGATAAGTTATCTTCTATTAGGCTATCTATCCGTATTCATGTTTACAGGTAGACTCTGCATGCACGGAGGTCAGTTGTCTATGTACTCTGTTTATCAAACAACCAACTCAGGCAGCACTCATTTTCAGGTTTTGGTATGCGGCTAGTGGCATCTGCTTTGGTTGTCTGATGTACTGATGAAGCGCACCTCTTCAGCAGAGCACATTAGGAACTGATCAAAGTGCCTCAACGGTCCAGTTTGTAGGATTTAGTGCCATCTAGTGGTCAAGTTGCAGATTTCAGAATCCCTCCCCCTCATCCTTGCCTTCCAGGTGTGTAGGAGAAACCTGTGACTCACAAAAGGTCCTATCTAGAGCCAGTGCTCTGTAGAAACATGGTGGACCTTTAAATCGGACTAAATGATGTACTTTTCTTGTAGTTTTGTCATGGAAATCCTTTTATAGTGAGCAAAAAGTTGCATGTAGCATGATGCGGTTAAGTTAATTTACTTTACTTGGCATCGCCTCTCCTGCAATGTGATGTTGTTGATATCGCGAAGCCTTATACACATCATAAAAGTGTGAAACCCTTTAAATAGTGAATTATTTACATCATACCTGTGCAGGTGCCCTCGGTGTCCTGATACCCGCTGGCACAAGCCTGGCACTTATCAGGACCGGCTCCAGTGCAGCCGGAGCACACACTGTCGCAGGCTGTGAAGGACAAATATACAAATAACTTTTAGATGAATATCACCAAAAAAATAACTGGAATGAAGAAGAAAAGGATTTCACAGTTTGACAGCTGTAAATCTGTAAAATCTCATGATGCATTTTTAAAACGTTTATCTTCATGAGAACCAAAGTAAAACATTCGACAAGCATCACTGGATTTGGGAATTTTAGACATCATATATACTGTATGTTTAGATATTTCATATCAAAATGCTGTGAGACAGAGAGAGTAATTACCCTTGCAGGAGTAGGAGCCCTCTGTGTTAAGGCAGTATTGATCTTCTTTACATGGAGAAGAATCGTTGGCGCACTCATTTACATCTGGAACAACACAGGACAGTGGTGCACACGGACTTTAATCCACTGAGCATTCTTTATGTGTTTTACCACATCGGGCTGACAGATAAACTTCTGTAAAGGGGTCAGTCAGGCGCACAAACGCAGTATTAACAGTAGGAGTAACGCAGGATCTCACAATATTTGTTATTTTTTGATGAAGTGCATATGTTAGTAGACCTTTTTCACAGCAGCCATCTTGACATGAAATAGTAGGGTCAACACAGCTGTTACCAATGACACTAATTAAGGTTCAGTTCCATTTACTGCAGCAGAGACTTTCCAGTGAGCCGACACGCACCACAGCAAGCACCCTGACTCTGTCTGACCTGGAACTGAACCATAATGAGTATCATTGGTAACACCTGTGTTGACCCTGTTATTTCAAGTCAAAATGGCTGCTGTGAGAAAGGTCCATTCTGGAGGCCAGAGCTCTGCATCGCGTCAAGTCTCCCTCTTCAGAAATAAGCTGTCCAACGTGAAAAATGACAATGATCAAATATTCGTGCGTTTTTCCGTGACATTTAAAATAGAGACAATAAGTAAAAAACTATATTTAAAAGAAAAGAAAGAAAAATTACAGTATCATCTTTCCTATAATGCTAATGCAAATTTGGCATTTTTTTTTTGTTTAGTTTATTCAATAAATTATTTTGAAACATTTATTTAAACTTTATCATGTAGAACATATTCTCCATACATTTTACTTAAATATAATCATTTGTTACTTCCCCCTACAATCGGCAGTTTTGATTTTGAACTCCACACATGATCTGAGACATTTTAAAGTCGACATAGTCTCTAAATGTAGTCTTTAGCTTAACAAACAGTGAGTTTGCTGGTTCATGGTCAAGTACTTTTGTTCATTCTTATGGATCTTCTGAAGTATAAATACTGGATTTGCATCTGTTTTATGTATGCATTTCCCAAGACTTCCACACATTAAGTTTTATGTGGAACTATAAAGGGAATCGTATGGAAATATGACATGAAGCTTGGTTTAGAAAATCATTCATTTCATATAGTATTACAATTTGCTTTGAAGTAATTTATATGTGGTTTCCAGCATAATTTATGATCTATTATCACAATTATATACCAGTACTGTTAATACTGTATATATCTATAACATAATTCATATTTATATCTGCTCTATTATTTATATATCCTTATACATATTTACATACTCTGCACTTTACTGCCTTTTTGCACTTCTGGTTAGATGCTAAACTATATTTCGTTGTCTTAGTACTTGTATTTTGTGCAATGACAATAAAGTTGAAATTTCAATTTCAACATAACTTATCATGGGTTTACTTTGTGAATTTGTTGCACGATTCCTACAAATTATGAATTTAGTCCAGTGTATTCAAAAGCTGATTCAAATTATTACTAAAACAAAATTATTAGTATCATCTGTAAACAGAATCCATTTTATCCCTTACCGACACAAGCTTCCTGATCATCCTCCTCCCAGCCTTCTTTGCACTCATCGCAGTCCTGATGGGTCGCTCCAGTGCAGGTTTTACAGGATGCGTCGCATTCTGTAGAAGATGAATCATAACACAGAATTACTACTGGCAGCTATCCTCGTGTTTATATGAAGTTAAATGAGGCGTCACGGCTTGTTCAGCCTGTGAGTGTTGTGAAGCACACCTGTACACAGAGAGAAAGTGTCGTTCCTCACTTCGTTGAAGTAGCCGTCGATGCAGTCTAGGCAGAACTCCCCTTTATAACCGTGGTCACAGCTGCACTTCCCGTTTCCTCCGCGAGTCCCGTCGCCATCGCACATCCCGTTCCCATGACAAGGTCTGTCAGAGCCCCCCACACAGGCTTCAAATAGAAACAACAAATGCATCGATGCCACTGCCACAGGTTCTTGGGGTTATTTGTTTAAAATACATCATTTTTAGCTACAGTGTGCCAGAAACAGAACCAGTGCACGAAACGATGTGCTGTGGTTTGTGATAGGATTTTCCTCACCATTGCAGTCCGGTCCAAATGTCCCCTTTGGACAGCACACTTTGATAGTTTCAATGCAGAACCATTTATGCAGATCAGGATGTTTTGCTTGTCTGCAACAGGAAACAAAACAGGAAGGAGGTTAACCACCATTTTACTGAAACAATCATCTAATAAACACCTCTGTCATACCCACTTGTCACTCTGACAATATTTGCACTGGCAATTAGCAACACCCACCTCTTGAACCACCAAGTTTCAAAATGCTCTTCGTGCTCCTCTACCATGCGGTTGCACTCGAAACTGCTGCTGTCGCACAGCCCCTCCACGATCTCCATGAGACGGATCTCGCTGTGAAGAAAAGAATGCGATGCATGGATTGAAGTTTAAAAGAAGGATGCAGGCGGTGTCGTTTAGCTCAGTTGAGTAGAGCAGCCGCCCCATGTGCGAAGGCTCAGTCCTCGCCGCGGCGGCCCAGGGTTTGAATCCGACCTGTGGCTCTTTCCCGCATGTCATTCCCCATCTCTCTCTCTCTCCCCACATTCCTGTCACTCTTCAGCTGTCTCTATCAAATAAAGCTCAAAAAGGCCAAAAAAAGTATCTTTTAAAAAAAAAAAAGAAAAAAAGAAAGAAGGATGCAGGTAGAAATGAGTATGTGCGACGAGAAACTGTGTGATTAAAAAAAGGAAGTGTTTGAGTAAAAGCAGGAAAGTAAAAGGGTTACTTCAGGCAGCCCTTGCAAGTCACCCAACACCTGCCAAATGCTGCAGTTTGAAAGTTTGCCTATATTACCAGATACTTAGACACACAGTCAGCCATATATTCAAATTCATATTGCGTATCTCAGTGTTTCTCAAACCTTTTACTCCATGTACCACATTGGAACATTCAAATCCAGCAGCGAGAACCAGAATTAATTTGATTTGAAAGGGGTCCTCCTGATCTGCACTTCTCTTACTAATATTTCCAGTTTGGAGCAACGATTGCAGAGTTTTTGAACCATTCATTTAACCTTCGCTTACTACCGCATGTCAAATAACCATGGATGCATGCGTCGACTACGTGAACGACCTTGTCTACCTATCAGGCTGAAAAACTTATTTTTAAAATTACATTCAAGTGATCCTCTACTTTTAATTTCATTCAAAATGTTCTGGATGGTTTGATATGTTTTCATTTATTTTGTTTCATTGAAAAACAACATTTCAGAGAGTACCACTACAGGAGAGTCAAGTACCACCAGTGGTACTCCTGTACTAGTTTGAGAACCAGCGGCTTATCTAAAGCTTTTCTAACATGCGTCTTGTGCCAAGTAAAGCAGCTCTGGTGCAAAGCAAACACATCTCTGGTGACCTGTGGCTCCTGTGGCAGGGTGACCTGTAGCTTAGACAGGACAGGGACAGGATGCACCGTCTCACCTTGTTTCATATTTAGACAGTTTCCTCTCCTCCCAGGCTGTGTTGCCTCCACCAAAGTTCTGCTTTACTGTTCGCTCAAGACCCTAAAATACAAAAAAACAAACATAGTGACTGTTTGTACAGAGAGAGAAACAGGCAGGAAACACACAATACAAGAGCATGATGTCAATAAACTGAACAACAACACAGTGGGGACTTTCAGAAACGTCCTCTTTACCTTCTTGAAGTTGTCAATGATCTGCTGACAGGTAACACAGGCGCCTTTTAAATCCCTCTTGGCGTCGGTGACTTGAAAAAGTAAAACAAGAGTTACACAAGACAATAGCAGCAGCAGCCGCAGCTCTGGACCGGTGGACAGCATCTCACAGTTTCATATCAGGACACACGCTTCAGCCACTCGCAAGCAAGCTTTCCTACTGATATTAAACAGTTGCACGGGTCGGACACATCTAAATGAGCTGCTGTTAACATTAAATCTATGTTAGCGTTATCTATGCAAAGCGCGTGAAAGTAGTATTTACATGCCGGGTGTGGGAAAAAAATGATGCGCTTTTAGATTTCCGCGTCAGCCTCGCTGTCGAATTGTGGCTTGCGCTGATTCGCTCGAGTAGCCCGTCAATCAAATAAACAGCCAATCGTAAGCCGCCACGCGCGGGACAAAAAGGTCCTTCCCCACGTGGAAAATTCAGGAATTCGAGTAGTAATGTTTGAAATAATTTATTTTTTCATTTCGGATGATACATTTGATAACGTTACATACATCTAAGTAACATATTAATCCAATGTTGAGAAAAAATAATGTTGATAGGAAAAATATCGTTCACTTCCTGTATTGGCCGGAAGTGATAGAAACCTTTCAGCTGTCATGGCTGAAAAGAGGAATGTTTTGGGGCTGCCTCTGCTGTTTTTACTAACAGCTGTGGCCCTCTTGCATTTATTAATTTGCCCGTTCACTAAAGTCGAGGAGAGCTTTAATTTACAAGCGGCGCACGACATTCTGTATCACAGACTTCACTTTGACAAGGTAAGCAGGTGTTATAGCTGTGCTACATGTGCTAACAAGCAGCAGTGAATGAAATCTGTCTAAGACAAACATTGTGAAAACGTTACACAAACCATACAGACAACACTTACAGTAAGTATGTATTTTATGGGTTCAGGGGAGAAAAATATCAAGAATATATTTAAAAATATCACATTTTTAAATATAGCCCTAAATCATACTTTTTAATATGAAGTTATAGAATCATATTACATTGCAGTAATGATTCCACTTTATGTTTATTATTGAGGTTTGAGTGGGTGCTGTTGTTGTACAGGAGTGCATTATATTATAAGGTGTTTATGTTTAGGTGTTTGTTTTAATATTATGGCCAAAATATTAGAAACACCTCTGCAGTTCAGTTTAACACCACTGCAAACTGCACACCTCAGTAGTAAACATAATAGTTAAATGAATACCTCTCTGACAGTGTCAACAAAACAGAAACATTATAAGCTTCGTAACAGTAGGATTTATGGCAGAGCTGTCGTATTGGATTGGACAAGTTTACCTAATGAAATAGCTGGTCGGTGTATACTGTACGTCGTGTAGGTATTTATCATAATATTCACAATAATATAACAGAATGCCAAAAGAATTGAGGAAATAGTTGCTAAAATTTTTGTAGCTTTTAAATCATGATCTTCTTCAACAGAAGATGAAGTTTATAAGACGAAAATAAAAAAATTGTATTATTGTTGTTCAGATCAGAGCTTCTCCTGTCTTTCAGTATGACCATCATGAGTTCCCCGGCGTGGTGCCACGGACTTTCCTCGGCCCCCTCTTCATCTCCATGCTCTGCTCCCCTATCGTGTTTCTGTCCTCTCTGCTGGATGCACCGAAATTTTACACACAACTGACAGGTAAACCGCAAAACATCTCACTTCCCAATCCACTGACTTGTCAAAAACAATGTTTCCTCTTTGGTTTTAAACTGTTTGAATAAACGTTGGTCTCTCTGTGCAGTCCGAGCTTCCCTGGGAGTGTGTGTTATCTGTGCACTGTGGCACATGCAGAAGGAGGTGAGGAGGCAGTTCGGCTCCACAGTCGCAGGGCTGTTTTGTCTGATGTGCGCTTCTCAGTTTCACCTCATGTTCTACAGCACCAGAACACTCCCTAATGTGTTTGCACTGCCGATAGGTAAGATACATCCGTAATAATCACCATAATCAAGACTTTTCTGAGTAAATGTACCAGTGCCATGATTGTAGTTCATTTTCTTTCCAGTTCTGGTTGCATTCACGTCTTGGATGGCTCAAAAATACGGGAGATTCATCAGCCTCTCTGCTTTGGTCATCATTGTGTTCCGGTCAGAGCTCTGCATCTTCCTGGGTCTCATGTTACTGATATCACTGCTGAGCAGGAAGCTGGGATTGCTGCAGCTGCTTTACTATGCTATTCCAGCTGGGATCTTGTCACTGGGTGAGTAGTGAATGTAAAGTATGTGAATGGTACATAATCCGTTAACAATAAATTATCCAAACAAGGTTTAATTTCTGTTCTCTTGTACAGCTCTGACTGTGGCCATCGACAGCGTCTTCTGGAGGAAGCTTTTGTGGCCTGAAGGTCAGGTTTTGTGGTATAACACCATTCTCAACAAAAGTTCCAACTGGGGAATATCCTTTTTATTTATTCAAGTACACTCACACTTAAGTTAAGCTGTTGCTTATGGATTTACTCTTTGTTAATTTAATATTGCTGAAAATCATCAAGATTGATCCCCGTACCCCGCCAGTTCTCCTTGACTCTCTTCTCCCCAGTAAACCTCTCCCTTTCTGTGGTACTTTTACTCTGCTGTACCCCGCGCACTGGGCTGCACGCTGTTCTTCGTCCCCCTCGGCCTCCTTGACAGGCGGATGAGGCTGCTGCTGCTGCCCACCGTGGGCTTCATCCTCATCTACTCGCTGCTGCCCCACAAGGAGATGCGCTTTATCATATACACTTTTCCCGTGCTCAGCTTGGTGGCTGCCCGAGGCTGTTCGTTCATGTAAGTCGAAACATGTGCTCACATTCAAAATACAGAGTAGGAAATGTACAATCAACTGATGGATTCCAACTCTAACCAAACACTGTCATTGCTTTATAAGTCAAATATGACCTATAGAGTCCAGAAATTATTCACCTTTCTCCTTTAGTTTGTGCAACTACCAGAAATCCTGGATCTATAAACTGGGCTCTGCAGTCGTGGTTGGCCAGCTGTTGACCAATGCAGCGTACTCGAGTATTTGTCTCTATGTTTCCCACCACAACTACCCAGGGGGCCGAGGAATGCAGGAATTACACAGGCTGTTGCCGGTCACAGCAGGTCAGAATCACTTTCAGCATGTTTACATGTAACTAAGAAGAAAGTAAGAAACACTGTTAACTTGCCACTTTTAGAAGGAGCGAAAAGTCAATACTTTCTATTTTATATTTAAATTTTATTCACTGAAAATGTGGAACTTTATTTGCACCTATATGCACCATATTAGCATAGTTAAGTAGATTTACTGTGCATGAGACAAAATAATCTTAATTTTTCAATTATCACAAAAACATACTGTATACTAATATGATGAATTTCTTGAAAATATGTATAAAAGATTTGTTCAGAGACTATTTTTACATGATACACAATACCTTTGTCCCCTCAGATGTCTTTGTTCATATTGACACGTATGCTGCTGAAACTGGAGTATCTCGCTTCTTGGAGCAGAACAGAAACTGGAAGTTAGTGAATTTTTTACTGCAGGTTGTCAAAAATAATGTTTCCAATACTGTTTTCCAATACTATCACTTTTGTAATACTATCACTCATTTTTTAACAGATATGACAAACGTGAGGACTTGAGTGTCACAAGCCCTGAGATCAAAATGTACTCACACCTACTGATGGAGGCTAATGTCACCAAGATACAGCTAGTCAAGGACACCCATCAGCCTCTGGCCTTCATAGAAGGTTACAGCAACATTGCCTTCAACAAGTTTCACTTCCCTCCTATCAGTGTGCGATTGGAGAGAAAAGCTGTGCTGATGGAGAGAAAGACTGGGCAACAAAAAGAGAGACTATAACCGGAATGAGGTGTTGAACTAAGGAGTTATGTTCACTGACCAAAAAAATAAGTCCAAAGGTGACCAAAACAAGTGTTTTCAAGGTTAGATTGGGATGTTTTTCTAGGTATTAAATAACATGTCTATCATTTGCATTTGAGTACAATCAACTGCTGACATGTCAAGTAGTAAAAATTGTTCTCTACTCTCATGCTGATGTGTAATTAATTGCATTTCCCCATGAAAAACAATGAAAAAATTAAATGTCTTCTCGCAGACTGCTAAACTGATCTTCTAGACTGCTTTGTATTTTTATATTTTTGTAGATAGATTTCATAGATGAATAAAGCAGTTTTCTGAGTGAAAGAAACCAGTTTGAGTTCTGAGTTCTGTAAAGCCTGCACATGACCTTGTAAACTCCAAGGTCTGAACATTCAAAGTATCTCTAATACATAAACCCCCACCCCCCCCAAAAAAACCTCTGCAATATTGCATAAGGAAAACCTTTATTTACAAATGACCACAAAATTTGCATGGTTCCAGTCTCAATGCTAAAACATTTATCAAATTAGGTTCAGAAGTCATTTAATATAAAAATGTACAGTACATTGTTTTACTCAATAATAAACCCATAATTTAATCCCCTGGACATAAACTTAAATTGTGCTTAAGAGACAAATTGTATATTCCAAACAAACTGCTTATTCTGAAAATACAGCAATATTATACATGTTCTTATTAAAAACATTTCAGCAAGTAAAAAAAATGCCTATTTCTAAATGACAGTACCATGAGCCACAAATTCACAATGAAAATTAAATAACATTAACTTAAAACATCTTTCAGTCACAGCATTTATTTTTGGGCCATGTTTTCATTCAGAAAACAACTCTCTGCATCTATCTTTAACACATAATCAAAAAGCATCCTGATGTGATCTGCGCAATTTAACAAAATATTTACAGCATTTTGACCTGAAGTAGTTTTGGATAAGGCACAAGGAGAGAGTAGACACGGAAAACGAAAACATCAATTTACAAGCAAACACATTATCACCAACCCCTACAGCTAGAAAAACCCTCCCTCCCTGATACACTTTTGACTGAGACTTTTCATCACGACAAAGTGTTTAACAGTAGTACACAGAATACAATAAAACCTCAAAATCTGGCCTTTGCATTGAGAATCAGTGTATAAATTGATATTTTACATTTTGCCCAACAGAAAACCCCCATTTCACAGCTATGCAACTTGGTCCTTGATAAAGGGTTTTCAAGTTAATGGTCAACAAAAATCAGTACTGAAAATAAATCAAAGGGAGGTTGACCTTGAGGAACAGCAGACCCTCCATGTTTTCCAGTAAAGGTCTGGGCTGATTTAGGGTACAGTTGACACTAGCTGTGCTGAACAGCGTCTCTGCTGGGACGATGTTGGGAGGGCAGCCCACATAACGGGCAGCTACTTTGGCAAGATCGGGCCACAGGAACTTTTTAAGGTTCCAATAGTCAAGGGGGTCACAGCTTTGATCAAGTATGTCTTCCTCAAAGTATTCCAGCACCGTCATCTCTGAAGACTTTGGCTTCTCCTCGTGTTTTATTTTCTGTCGGACGTCAGCCATTAGAGACCAAAGGTTGTCCTTGTTTGGGTGGGGGGTGTCAGATGAAACAGGGCCCTCACTGCAGCCATTGGGCAACGGAGGCTTAACTGCCTCTGAGGTAGAGGAGCACAATTCGAGCTCCTGGATTAGATCTTGTTTACACTGCTCAGCTTCTTCCTCTGTGAACAATGAAGTCTTGTATCGTGGGTCCAGCATGGTTGCCCAGGTGTATCGTGGATCGCGCAGAGTTGCAGACATTCTGCTCACCATGGCTTCCTGTAGAGACTTGAGCATATTGTCTATGCCCACAGTTTCATCAAACAGCAGGTCTATCTTTCTGTTGAGGATGTGAATGAGTGGTATGACTTGTCCCAGAGTGGCAGTGCGGTTGCTCATCTCCCTGTAAGCGACTTCAAAAGGTTTCAGTGCATTGCAGACCGACAACATCACCTCCCACTGATCGCAGCTGATAATTTCCCTGAAATTGCACTCAATCGACATCTCGTCAATGGCTGTTTTCTGTTCCACCAGCCGCTCCAGCATGATTAAGGAAGTTCTCCATTTGGAAGGAACGTCCTGTATCAGTTGGTTCTCCGGCAACTGGTGGGCCCTCTGGAGCTCAGTCAGCTTCTCCTTTGCCTTTGCTGAGCGGTGCACGCGTTCACAGATCTTTCGTGCAATACTCAGAAGGTTCTGAACCATTCTCTGGCTCTTTATGGCTTCGCTAACAATGAGGTCTATAGTGTGTCCAAAACACTGCATGGTGACATGGCCATGGTCCTCCAACGTGTTTCTGATGGTGTTGTTATCGGTTACAGTGAACCCCTTTTTCAGCCCTGATGAGGTGATCCAAGAATCCCACAGATACTCAAGCTGCTTTGGGATGTCATGCATATCATGATCACAGTCTATTTGTGAGACACTTAAGAGAGCGGAACAGTGAAAGTCCTGACCCGGCGGTCTGACACTTGACTCGTACGTTGCCCAATGGGCAGTAAGGGTCAGGTATTCCCTTGTCTGGCTACTGACCCAAATACTAGTTGTGAAGTGGACAACACCGCCTTCAGCCTCTTTCAGGTGGGTCAGCACAACATCCTTCACCTTTTCGTACATATCTGGTATGGCAGTGCTGGTAAAGTAAGAAGAAGGTGGTAGAGAATACTGAGGCTGCAGGAACTCTAGTAGTCTGTTCAGTCCAGCATTCTCCACCATAGCTGATGGCTGAAGATCCAGTGCGAGCATTTCTGAGATAAGTTTGGTGATTTTTTTGGCAACCGGGTGGTTTTCATCAAACCTCTCACGGGTCTGTTCTGGTTCATACACAGAAGTGTCCATGAGCTCTTGTTTAACTTGAATTTCAGCAGACGGCACATCACCTGAGATAGTATTGTTACTTTCAAGAACATGTCCATGAAACCTCTGCATGTGCCTGAAGAGGCAGCTTGTGCCGAGGTTTGTAGTCTTTTTGCCTCTGCTAATTGTGCGGCTACAGTGCAAACAAACCACCTTTGTGGGGTCAGTAGGTGAAATGGAGAAATGATTCCACAGTTTTGACGTCTTTTTGCTGAAAACAGGCAGGGTTTGTGGCTTTTTCTCACTGGCTGGGCTCTCAGTTTCTTTGGTTGAAACTGCGTCTGTCGCGGTGAGATTGGTGTAGGGATGAGGGGAGGATTCCTTCTCATCTGTGCTTTTTTGGTTTTTGAGGACGTCTGGGTGGCGTCTCATAAGATGCCTCATCAGACAGCTTGTACCAAAGTCACCCCGTTTTCCCCGACTGATGACACATGGACAGTAACGGCACAGTGCTTTTAACTGGTCAACTGGTGACACTATGAAATGGTGCCACACTTCGGATTTCACCCGTTTCATGATCTTCTTGTTTTGCTGGAAAACTGAATGATCCTGATTGAGGCTGGGGCCCTCAGAGAGGTCGCACGGTGAGGAAGTTAGGGGTGTGTCCTCCCTGTGAGTTTTGAATGAGAGATTGAGAGAGGACTCCTGCCCTGAGACATGCATCACCTCATCAGATTCCTCTTTTATTCCCATGCTTTCCTCCATGCTTTGGGGTAATTCATCTAATATGGTTTCTGGTGAGGATGGGAAAAGGGGCGATTCTTTTTTCAGTTCCAGTGGATCCTGAAGTTGTGTGCGGGACAATAGTGAGGGTGGGTTTGTATAGGGTGGGGGAATGTGATTGCCCTGTCCATTTTCCTCAATGACAACCTCTTTGTGGGCCCTCCACATATGACGAATAAGACAGCTTGTCCCAAGATCCTTCCCATTTTTACCCCTACTGAACTCATTCATGCAATGGATGCAAACTGCTTTGGAATTGTCCGCAGGCGACAGGTAGAAGTGTTTCCATACAGCTGATCTCCGACGGGAACTCGAGCTTTTAGGGGTCCCAGGAAGGCGCTCGGGCCCTACATCTGAAATGTCGTCAAGGTTGTTTTCATTGGAATGTGAAGATGAGAGGGTGCTGCAAACAGTGTCAGTGTTGGCAAACAGTTCTAGATTTGGTTCGACTTTGGGCAACACTTCTTTGGATGACAGGTCTGAAATTTCAGCTGAGGAGGTGGACGGTGAAGTGTTCTTTGAGGCAGAAGAAATAACGCTATTTGTTAAGTCTCCATTTTTTGGTGAGTTTGGGGAGGGAGGTATCAAAGATGAGGCAAAAGAGCTAGTCAGATTATTTGAGGATACGTCTGCTCCGTCTTGTAAAAGCACAGTGGGATGAGCCCTTCGTACGTGCCTCATTAGACAACTTGTGCTGAGGTCTTTCTCATTCTTACCCCGACTGAACTCTTTCATGCAGTATAAACAGATTGCTTTGGTACTGTCTCGTGGCGATATGCAGAAATGGTTCCATGCAGGGGATTTTTTCCTCGGGTTGGTATTACTCCTCATAGATGACAAAAGGCTCTGAGTGACAGCATCCATAGCAACATCATAAAGGGTACTTGTGTATCCACTTAGTAAATTACTATAATCATCACCATCTCTAGTTACAAAAGGTCCAATTGAGCTACCAAATGCCAGTGTTTCATCATCCTGGGCTTCCTCCTCCAATCCATTTGCATCCCCCATTGCCTCCTCTTTGATATGTTGACTTTCTTCATTACCATTTTCATAATTTTCACTCTCCATATTTAGCTCTGTATCAATATTTAGGCATTTGTTTGAAAGAGTGGGGGAAGCTGGATCAGTCTCACTTGCTTGGTCTGACTCCAACTGTTTGTCATCCTGAGAAGATAAAAGAAACGAAGGGGGAGAGTCTTTATCCAGTGTTATTGAGGAGCAAGCGGGTGACTTTGCATCTGCAGTCTCATGAGGGGTAATGCTGTAGGATTTGAACACATAGCCATCCTGGCCCTCAATTTTCAGGCAGGTCCCTTTTGCCTCTCTTTTTTTACTTTCAATGGAGCCATTAGGTTCACCGACCAGTTCCTCAATCATGCGACAGACCTCTTCCTCCCCATCCATGGCAGCAGCCCAAGGGTTCCTGTAGAATAGTCAGGTCTGCGTTGTCGAATATAATCACTTTTTGCCAGGTGTAGTCATCGATACTGCAGCTCTCAAGCAGGTGTTGTAATGAGCGTGTGGCTGTCTGGGACACAGGGTGTCTGCTTGTCCCTCTCCATTTAGGACTGAAGTATTTCCACCTTTCTGCACACAACCTAGAGAGGAGGAAAGAGAAAATAGATCAGCGTGTATTCTTAAGAAATAACAAGACTCCAAAATAACAGGTAATATAGACAGTCTACATTTGAATTTCATTTGTAATTTCTAAAACCTATTAACCAGTGTGTGGCAGCAACAAACTGTGTGTTGACATTAGACGTCACAACTCCTGCGGTTAAGTCAAGCTTCACAAAACTCTGCCCCCTGCTGACCACTTTGATTTTACATTTGAAAGCACCTTTGTGGGAATAAACATGGAAATGTTTGAATTTACAAGTTGTTAAGCACCGCCCGAACACATGATTACATTTGGTCTCGGGTACGCGGCCTCATGTGGAGGTTCAGCGTGGCCTTCAGGTCGTCTGGAGGACCTGCATTCATGGGTCACAGTTTAGATATGCAAGCAGCAACCTGGGGAATGGTAATGATTCATCAATGCCTGGAACACCTCTTGAAGCTTCTTCAACTTAACTGTTGATCAGTTCAGTCAGCTCTCTGAATTATAATACCCTTTTCTCATCCCTACAAATGAAATACTGTTCTCCTCACCCTTTAAAATGGTGTGCAAACATATTCCTGTTATTATTAGAATATAAATGCTTACCAAAGAAATGTTTATAACATGTAGAATTTTCAGTTTTGTGACTTTAGGTATGCTCTGTAAAGCTTTTTTCTCATCACATTTGATCATGTATAACTTCCTCATGGTATAGTAGATATATGCACATCTGAAAATGTGCTACAACTCTACAAACATGGTGCTTAAATCTTTAACATACTAAATGTGGATCTTTCTATGCAGACATTTTCATTACATTGACTTCAGCAGCTGTTGGCACTGAATAGTACCTCTTGAGGAACTAATACCACTCAGCCAGGGGTTGTTTCTGGTTGAGAAAGGCCCAACCCAGTGACTAACCATTTAAGGAACGCCCAGTCTGCCAATTTTACCATAACAAAATAATCCTGTCCAAATGCAGGTAGGTGTATAAGTATGACATTTATCAATACACACAGTGAGATATGCCAAAAACATAAACATTTAGCTGTCAGCTTATTGCAGTACAAAGTACCTTAATGGTTATAATATTCAGCTTTTGTTGGAACTGTTCGCAGATCTGTTAATATTCTGTAATGTCTATTGGTATATAATGTCTAATATTCAACTGAGCATTAGTGATGTAAATATGAAAAACTCTAAATACAATTCAATAATTAAACAGCATCAAATGGTTGTTGGGTTGAATCTACAACTCTCTAAAACAGCTGAAACAAACTGATTACATTATCTTCATGAAAGATTTATTTAGTGGCACTGCTGTTGCATTAGACGACTACTATTGGCTAGGTGTCCATCATAAACTGGTAACTGAGTGAATAAAATGTAGTGAACAATACACATACATCCTATTTCTGTTTAGCACGTGTCTTTATGCCTGTATGTATATCTGTCTCTGTAACTTAAACCACCGGCTGTGGGTGTAGATCAAACGTGGTTTGCGATGAACGACTACTTTGCTCTGTGTTAAGTCTATGAACATTATTTTCCTTATGTCACTAAAGATTGTGTTACTTTATTATATTAGTTAAGATCAAGTGTGTTGTACATACACGTAGCACAAAACCAATACTGAGACAAAATTTAGCTTTATCTACAATACATGAGCAAGCAATATAGACAAGACATAGAAGAGGGTTCACATTGCACAAGATCCAGTACGTGTACATGCAAGACATACCGTTAAGCTCTGATTTGCCTAAGTACACAAGGATCACCCAAATGTAGTCTAACTTGAGGCAATCTATAATAAATGGTCAAAAAAAAAAAAATCATTCATTCATCTTAATGTAACCGGTATAATCAACTGCATCATCTATTATTAACACATGGTTTAATTCAAGTAGGCACCCGAAAACAAAAAAAATAGGCAACGTTAAGCAGTGAGCACTGACAGCCAGTTTTTCCGGGTTTGGCTTAAGTGCGAGCCAGGAAGATGCGAGAGGACAGCAGAAAATTACCACCGCTGATTAGCTTTCATCTTCACATAACACACCGACTACCCCATTGGTTTCATGTCTACACACCGGCTTTCGGTTCACCCTCAATGAACAACAGCTAACACACATCCTGAAACGTGTTCCACCCTCATACCAATAAATACTTAACGTTAGAATTCAACATTTATGGCAGTTACGCTACATCATCAGTAAACACCACGGTGGCTATCCTGGTGCTAACAGGGCTAGCCGCAAGGCTAATAATGACACAAAAACAACACACAGGTACAACACTTGTGTCACATGGCTTTGTGGCACAAATATTCCACATAACGTAACTTATACAGCTAGTCAATTTACGTCGTGGTGGCCAGGGGAAAGACGTTTAGTAAATTTCGGACCACACCACGACTGCTAGCTGGTTAGCTGCCAGCTAGGCCACACACAGGACATACTAGCTAACCTGGCGAGGCAGAACCCAGCCGTGGCAACACACGAACCACACGGGATCCGAATCAGACCAGCGCTCACCACGACGTCCCCGGTCAAATTAAACCGTTCCCAGACATGTACATGAGCTCAGGGTACTTACTGTGAAGTGTGACGTTAGGATCACTAGGTTTCGGCTCCTAAACAGTTAAATATGACACATTTGATTGATCCGGAGGGGGGTTCACTTTGTTGCTTTTGTCTCCTGGTTTGCTAGCAGTTCACGTTCGGCCGGAGCAGCTCCACACAGCGTCGGACGGAAGGAACATGTTTTAATGATGTCACCGGCCGCGGGGTCTTCAGTATGGCGAAGGGGGTAATACATTTAATGTCACATAACACCCTGCTTTACCTTTATTTTCACTCATTAAAATCGGCCATACGCGACTAGATATTAAAATAACAGTTGAGTGGCCTATTGAGATACGTTGCTTTATATATAACAAGACATATTAACTCTAAATATTAACTTAACGGAACATTTTCAGAATAAAAGTAACACTGAGCTGTAATAATAATTCTAATTAGACTTCGCCAAACTACGTAGTTGCTAAATTATTAATTATTATCGCTTTGAATATTATTATATATTATACATATTTCAAAATAAAGTTTAATCAAGCGAACAAACGACGACACACAGGCTACGTTAGCTTGTTACTACGAAATAAGTACCGCTTAATGAATACATGACGCTGGCGTGTGATGCATTCACGGTCCGGGGCTACAGCTTGGATTTCATATAGGAATATTTAATATGGTTTTATCCCCACGGCACGACGGGGTTTCTGGACCCCGTATCTGACGGGATACAGTCTGGGGCGAACTGGTCACCAGGGTGGGGCATTTCTAGCCGTGGTTTGTTGTTGTCGTTCAGCCTGTGTCCTCCTGACTGTCCTCTGTGACTAGAGGAGAAATGCTGAATCAATAGCCCACACCATGACAGATAGACGTACCAATTTGAAAGTCATGACTTAACACACCCCGGTCCGGAGAGCCCAAAACAGAGATAGGTCCCCAGCTTTATTCGGAAAGTGTGCCGCTGTCTCGATTCGTGCTTTGTTTGGCGCTTTGTCTGCGTATGGCTAGTAAGGATTGACAAAAGGCAATGCATTGATTGTGTGACAGATGGGCTTTTGTGTAAAATCTACGACTCACCACCAACATGACCTCCAGCGTCACACGTAGAGTAGTGCGTACGGGTGGGAGTTGTCTGGTGAAACGCATTGTTGTGTTGGGGGATGAGCCGTTCGTAGTGCTGCTGCTGTTGCTGTTGCTGCTTGCTTTTTGCTCCTGGTCGACTATGGCTAGCGAGCGACTCTTAACCCTATGAATGGTCCACAAAGCAAAAACAATTGTGTGTTCTCTGCGGAATTTAATACCGAAACTTCACTGGCACCAAGCAGGCATCTTTCTCTTTTTATTAGTAACTGAAAAGACCCCAGTATCGCCCGTTGGATGAGAACACTCTGTACGGAATTAGAGCCACTTAGCAGGCCGTATCGCCATTGCTTTGTAAGGCTGCTGGCTAGCTACCGTCTTCAACTGGCAAAACTGTTGGTGAATCCGAGGTACGTGCTTTGGTTTTATATGCTTTTTCTGGCGACAACAAGGAGGCATGCAGTGCGTCTGCAAAATATCTATTTAATGTTCCACATTAGGTGTGAATTAACAAACGTTGCTCTTGTTTTTGTTGGACGCCATTTGTTCCGTTAAAGGGGGTGGCTAACTCCTCTTGCTAGTTAGCTAGCTAGCTGGGCTGCCAGGCTAATGTTATTGTTAGCAACTTGGCCACTTCGACTGTTTGTCGTTAGTTGGAAAAAAAAGAAAAAGAAAAGGCAATTGCATCTCTGCACCAAATGGGCAAGTGCTAACTCATGCGCAGTCATATTGTAAGTGTCCTGTGTGGCCGCCTCCCACCACATTTAAATGCCTCAGCTCATTGACAAAGCTGTAACGTACTACTACAGTACAGGTCACAACAAACTGGGAGATGGTCACTGTAGTTTGAAGCGTCAGTGAAAGCTGCGCCACCCTTTTGCTCCATAATAAGCTGGTATTAAAGTATAATGCATTCAAATCACACAATGTTAAACCAGTGTTTTGGTCCAAAATGTATTAGAATACCTGTAAGTGTCAGTGTGAAACAGCTGCACTATCATAGTTAGAATGAATGGTATTACTAATCTACACATCTCGGTTGCAGGTTACACATTATTCTAAACAATTTGGTCTTGTACTGGGTAGATAGATAGTTTATTGATCCTGAGGGAAATTCAAGCATCCAGTAGCAGCATGAGACACAGTAAACAAACATTAAAATGACAGTAAACAAACATTAAATTGACAGTAAACAAACATTAAAATGAACCTGTAAACATGTATTAAAACACAGTAAACATGTATTAAAATTAACCTGTATCATAAATCTGGTTTTAAATAAATACGTGCAAAGAAATTAAAAACCTGGGCTAAGAAGTTAAACCTATGTTAAGATCTTTACAAATAGAAAACTGTATAAAAAGTAAAAATAGAAATATTTTTTAATAGAACTATAAATAGAGCAGCACAGCATATAGTAGAGGTAGTGCAAATGGAGCCAGAATGTACTGTATCCGTACATGATCGCAGTCTTTGTGTTTTAGCTACCTCAATAAAATGCATCCTCTCCGTCTTTGCTTCAAATCAGCCCAGTGAAATACACGTAGATCTCTAACTGTTCCTCCCCGCTCTGTGTCTCCACAGCAACACGGAGCGTCAAGATGAAGAAGAAAGCTCGGCAGCACCGGGTCGCGGTGCCGCAGAGGCCGCCCTCTCCCATCAAGCCTTCCCCCAACAAGCAGATCTTGACGTACGCCCAGGCGCAGCGCATGGTGGAGTTCGACATCGACGGCCGCGTCCATCGGATCAGCATATACGACAAGCTGGACGTGATCTCAGACGACGACCCCATGGTGCAGGAGATGATGGAGTGCACCAGCAATAAGGAGAATGCTGAGAAGCCGCAGCAGCAGGTCCTACTGAGGTCAGTGAGGCTAAAAAACAACCAGGAGAAGAGAAACGCAGCGCTGGGCATCACTGCTCACGGAGAAGGAGGCGGACATCATGCTGGTGTTAATACCGGACCAAAGCTTCCAGAGCCTAAATTTCGTACGGTGGAATATAATCTTCCGGCAGTTCCTAAGCGTTCAGCTGCTTTTTATGAATACACTGAGAAGACGGAGGAAGAGCTGGACGAGGAAACAGAGTATGACATGGACGAGGAAGATTATTCCTGGCTGGAGTTGGTCAATGAAAAGCGGAGGGGTGAAGGGGTCAGTCAGGTCTCTCACAACGTCTTTGAGTTCCTCATCGACCGCTTTGAGAAAGAGTTGTACCTGGAGAGTCTGGATAAAGGCAGCGAAAAGCAAGCTCCCATCGACGAGGACGCCGTCTGCTGCATCTGCATGGACGGAGAGTGTCACAACAGCAACGCTATCCTGTTCTGTGACATGTGCAACGTGGCCGTGCACCAGGAATGTTACGGTGTGCCCTACATTCCCGAGGGCCAGTGGCTCTGCAGACATTGCCTCCAGTCATCCACCCAGCCCGCAGACTGCATACTTTGTCCTAACAAGGGCGGAGCGGTGAAAAAGACAGACGACGACCGCTGGGGTCACGTGGTGTGCGCCCTCTGGGTCCCCGAGGTCGGCTTCTCCAACACCACCTTCATCGAACCCATCGACGGCATCAGCCACATTCCTCCAGCCCGCTGGAAGCTCACCTGCTACCTCTGCAAGGAGAAGGGCGTCGGAGCGTGCATCCAGTGTCACAAGGCCAACTGTTACACTGCCTTCCACGTCAGCTGCGCCCAAAAGGCCGGCCTCTTTATGAAGATGGAGCCGATCAAAGAGGTGACGGAAACGGGAGAGCCCACATTCTCTGTGAAAAAGACGGCGTACTGTGGAGCTCACACACCTAACGGGTGCGTAAGGCGGCCTCTTACGATATACGACGATGCCAAACCTAAAAATGGACTATGTAAGAAGGTGGACAAAGGGAGAAGCGCCAGTAAAGGACAGTCAAAAGGGAAGCAGAAGAAGAAGAGCAAGAGTAAGAAGCCCGAGCCTGAACCTGAAAGCGAAGACGCAACACCTGCTACTGTGCCTACATTTCCTGCTCACAGGTATGTTATCTTTACGTTTACGGCATAGATTCTTGGCGTGTGTGGTGGTCCAGGGAGGGCTTTCTTGTCTTTCTCAAGGACACTGATGGGACATAAGGTTGTTGATGTACAAACATTGGAGGATTTGAGCTTGATTTGGTCTGTATCGAGTGCTGGTCACAATCACAGTTTGACCAGCCACTGTTCCCGTTGTCTGTTGTGTCCTATCCGTTGGTCTCTCTCCCCGGCTGTATCCTTCTAATGCCCCGTCTTTCCGGCTCCCCCAGGTTACAAACCATTCTGAACCAGGTGTCAGTCCAGAAGAAGAAAGCGTTTGTGGAGCTGGTCCTAAATTACTGGACACTAAAGAGGCAGTCCAGGAATGGGCTTCCCCTCATCAGACGACTTCAGACAAGCATGCAGTCTCAGAAGAATGCACAGCCGGTTTGTTTATCTGTCAGTCAACCACAGAAGACTTTCAGTCTTCATTTTGACTTTTACCAAAGTACAAGTAGCTTTTAGAACTTCAAATATACGTCATTATTCTCGCACATTATTTTTGTTTTTCTTCTTTATTTTTATCTCTTTTTATTTATCTTATTTCATTGTTTTCCTCTCAAGTTCGATCATTTTCGATTGTGTTCTTTAATGTATGCGTTTTTACTTCAGAGGCAGAATGAGGAGGAGAGCAGGGCACTGAAGGACCAGCTGAAAGAATGGCATCGCCTCCGGCACGACCTGGAGAGAGCTCGGCTGCTGCTGGAGCTAATCCGCAAGAGGGAGAAGCTCAAGAGGGAAGAGGTAGGTAGGAGGAATCAGCTGGTACATGGGTAGCCTTCTGTCTGAACCCGTGGCCACCGAAATTCTGCTAAATAAATGAAACGGTCTGATCTTGGTATGGTCTCTTTCGTTGATGTGTTGCAGATTAAACAGCAGGAGACAATCCTCGAGATGCAGTTGACTCCCTTCAGTATTTTGCTCAGAGCCCTCTTGGACCAACTCCAGTCAAAAGACCAGGCCAGGATCTTCACCCAGCCGGTTGATGTCACGGAGGTGAGCTTCAGGAGATACTTTTTAGTTCTGTTGTTGCGTTTGTCCACAAAGAATCTTGTATTGCTTGTTCATTCGGACGTGCATAAATGTTGCATTTCTTAAGCGATGATTTTGCTTTGTTGTTTTGTACTCTCAGTCTACGGTTCTGTTGGTTCATCCACTGCGTGCAAAAGTTGAAAACTGTAGTGTTGTAGCAGGGAGCACCAGCAGGAAAAACAACAAACAGACACTTCCTGTTTGATAAGCCTTCAAACTGGACTTGCTGGTTCGTATTTGAACACAGCCCTTTGCCTGCTGCCACTGTGCTGTTGTCAGGATGAGAGCGCATAACAGTATTACAGCAGGTGTGTTCCGTTTTACCTGTTTCTTAGATTGCCAGATAACGGCTTCAGAAATGTTGCAGTAATGTCATGAGAGTGTGACGCACCAACAAAACAATCACAGCTTTTGCTTTCACTTACATCTGTTCAAAGTCGCACTCATACGCACGACAAAGACTCGAGCCAGCAAACAACTGCTGCCTCCCATGTCACATGTTCTGACCCTGGTGAGCTGTAAATCACCCCCCACACTGTTGAGCAATGTGACTTCCTGCTGAGATGAATGTGTAACTTGAGAGTACGCTGACAGACGTTTGAAAAAGGTGAAGGGCGTTCCTGTCTGCATGCCCGGCTAGCTCAGTCGGTAGAGCATGAGACTCTTAATCTCAGGGTCGTGGGTTCGAGCCCCACGTTGGGCGCTAGCTTTTGACTGAGTAACTACATTACTGGTAGATTATTAATTTTCTTGGTTAGCTAAGCTTGTGTGGAAAGTGTTTGTGTCGGCATTAAGACTTCTAGATTTAGAGTTAGATTCTAGAGTTAGATTCTGGCCCTGCTGATGTGAATTTATTTTCTAAAGTAATCATATTTACTCAAGATTGATGTTTTAACAGGCAGTGATATTTGCTTTTTATTTTCTGAAGTAATTTAAAAATAATTCATTCTCTTTGCTGTTTCCTGTAGGTGCCCGACTACCTCGACCACATCAAGCACCCAATGGACTTCTCCACCATGCGGCAGCGCATCGACGGACAGGGCTACAACAACTTGGAGCAGTTTGAGAATGACTTCAACCTCATTGTTGATAACTGCATGAAATACAACTCAAAGGACACATATTTCTACCGGGCAGCGATTCGCCTCCGAGACCAGGGCGGAGCCCTGCTTAGAAAGGCTCAGCGAGACGTGGAGAAGATCGGATTTGACACGGAAAGCGGCATGCATCTGGCGGAGGCTCCTGAAATCAAAGCACCGCCATCTTTTTCTTGGGAGGACGGTAAGGGTGCTAGCAAAGACACATGTTTTTGTGACATGTTTGCGTCAGTAAATATATGAAAAATATTCATGTTTCTCCTTGCTCATCTCGACGTAATTCTCTCCTTAGTGGACCGCCTTCTAGTGCCAGCCAATCGGGAGCATCTTTCTCAGGAAAAGCAGCTGCAGCAGCTCCTGGAGAAGTTCGATCTGACCTGTGCCATGAAGTCCAGCCCCTCCCGCAGCAAGCGTCTAAAGCTGCTCAAAAAGACCATCAACGACGTGCGCAACGAAATGAGCCTAAAGAGATCCCTACCCTCCCACCACCACCACCACCACCACCACCACCACCACCAACACCACCACCACCACTCCTCTTCCTCCACAACTCCCTCCACGTCAGCATCATCTTCATCAGCTGCCAGCCACTCAGAGCAGAGTAAATCTACTAAAGAAGACAGATTGAAGCCCAACGGACATTTTCCAGATGATGAAGGTACGTGTGGATCTGCTTTAACTCATCAAACAGCCTCTGTGTGAGAGGAGAATCACATGTCCATAATATCCTGAAGCACAGGTCGGAGGTCAGAGATTAGCCCTCAGCTCCCAACCCAAAACACAGCCTCACACAGCAAAGTCACATGCTGTTCACCGTACCTAGATTTAGTACTATAACGTCAGCCTGTTTCCTGACCTCTAACTTGCCTCCAACATGTTTTTTGTGAGCAATCCGAAGAACAAAGTGGTGATTAAGTCTGATTTTCAGGCTACTTGACACAAAATCAGAATAAACTCTCCCTGTCTGCTTGAGGGGAGCGTATGTCTGCTGTTTTTTTGGGGGGGAAATTTGCTCAAAATGCTACAGATGGCTCCTCATATTTGGGAAAGCAGTGAACATTAAAACTCGAATCAAGAAAGCCAAAACTTAATTATGTCATTAACTGATTAAAAACCATTGAACGTTAATAGGATTATTAGCGCTAATGTTATTTGTTAATGCCCGATAAGATTTTTAAGCGACGTTGGCCCGATACTTAAGAGTATTTAGCACAGCAATAAAGTGGATCTATTTGACAGAGAACGGGTCATAAAAATCTGAGGTTCATTGCAGGTGGAGCAGCAGCAGCTTTTGTGTCCAAATGGCTTTGTTGAGTTGAGGGAGGGAGTTGTTAAAAAGAAAATCTAATTTCAAAAGTATACTTCAGTTCACACAAGATAACATAAGATGAGATAGACTTTAATGATCAAGCAGCGGGGAAATTCACTTGTCACAGCAGCTCATATGCACAAGATGGATAAAAAAATGACTCATAAATAAGAAATATATAGTGGTAGAGCTCCTTCTTACATGATGGGAGTAGCAGTCTGTTGCTGAAGGAGCTGTTTAAGGCCTCCACAGTCTCATGCAGGAGGTGAGAGGAGTTGTTCATGATGGATGTCAGCTTTGCTAACCTCCCCCCCCCTCCCTCCCTCACTTCCTCTATGGAGTCTAGGGGGCAGTCCAGGACAGAGCTGGACCCCTTGAGCAGTTTATTGAGTCTTTTCCTGTCTCTCTCCATGCTTCCCCCTCCCCAGCAGACGACTGCATAGAGTAATGCAGATGCCACCAACAGTCATAGAAAGTTTTTAACAGAGTTCTGCACACTCCAACTTTGACCTTTGTCTATGTTGTCCGACCAGTCCGGTTTGTCGTTGAGGTGAACGCCCAGGTATTTGTGTGCTCCCACCATCTCCATATCCAATCCCTGGATGTTCACCGGTGTGGTCTTAGGCGTCAATCACCATCTCCTTCGTCTTGCTGCTGTTAATGCGAAGGTGTTTCAGATCGCACCAGTCTACGAAGTCTGTGATGACCCCCCCCCCCCTGTACTCCTGCTCATTTCCTTCTGACGTTCCAACGTTGTTGGAAACAATGGCTGATTATTTAACTTGAAAATGATTCAACAAACACAAAACCTTTTTTTTTTTTTTTTTTTTTGCGACCTCCTTATTCCAAAAATCACAGTAGCAGACAGTTCAGGATTACATGGATGTGACAGTTGTGCTCTAGCAGCAGAAGGAAGGAGTGTCGCCGGTGAATCCTAACAACGTTCTTATGTCTCTCCGTGGAACTGATCCCTGAATAGATAGCGTTATAATGAGCTGGCGGCGGGGAAGAAAAGAAATGGAAAAAGTAATTTTGCTCTCATTTTTTATTTATAAAAGCGCCCCAGTGTTATGCTAAATAGCGCCTTGTTTTACTTTTATGATAAACCCAAAAGCCATACGATAACGTGCTGCGTCAGCGTTTTCCACCAACACAAGGACAAAGTGTGGGTGTTGCGGCGCATTACTGTTGGTAATAGCGTTATAGTGTAGGTCATATTTCTTGTCTTTGCCATTTTGTGATATTGTTTATGTTTGTACTTTTTATCAATAGCTTTTGTGTTGTTGTTGTTCTTCCAGAAGAGGATGCCAAAGATTTCATTATGTTCCTCTGCATAGCTAATCTTTTACCACAATGCAACTTTATTTCTACAAAGAGAGAAAGGGAAAATACATTAATAACAATAATAAAACCTAAAAAGAAACTTGGCAATTATTGTAAAAGCAGCCTGTGTGCCATGATATGAATAATGTGTGTTGTGTGGGTTGCAGTTTGAATGATTAATGTTGGCTCTTTGGTCGAATTACAAGTGTAAACAGTTTGTGTCTGTTCTTTTCTTCTCTCCTATAGGAGACAAGTCCCTTCCTCCTAAGCTAGAGCCTTCAGACTCCATCCCTCCCCTCATCCACTCAGACACAGACCCGGAGCCCCCCCACCCTCAAACCAATCGACGCCGCCCCCGAATGCGACGAGAAGACCCACAGCAAACGCGTCAAGTTCGACGGTGAAATACCAGACCTGCTCTCCTCGGTGCCGCGCCTCAACGGCTACTCCCACGACAGCCTCCAGAACTCTCTGCTGGACGGAGACGTGAGCGTGGTGGCCACGTCGACCCTCGCCGAGCCCACGGGCACAGTCAACCGCCGCACCGCCGTGCTCTTCCGCAAGTCGAAGACGGCCAGTCCCCACAAGCCCCTGAAGGTCGGAGACGAGGGTTCGGAAGGAGTTGAAATAAAAGAGGCCGATGAGGAGGAAGATGAAGACGGCGCACAGCTTGGCTCCAAATCCTTCTTGTCAGTGGTCATACCCAGGCTGGAGACGCTACTTCACAGCAAGAAGAGGAAGCACAGCGGCGGCAGAGACAGCGAGGAGGACGGAGGAGAGCACGAGGAGGAGGGAGAGTCCCCTGTGAAACGTCTCGACACTGGTAAGAAAAAAACAACAGCTGTGTATCACTGACTGTGCGCCATCAATATTTTCACCATCTCAAGCATTTTTCGCAATTTTCTGCATGACTGAACGTTTCTTTGAGATACCGTATGTTCGAATTTGAATGACATTTCTTCAAGGCTCAGATTAAATTAGCACCCCAGTATTTAGCTCTGCTGCCAACAGTTGAAACTGGCAGAGCAAACATTGCAGTGAGCTGTTACGCCACTTACAAGTCATCACAACAGACACTTGTTTACTCTTTTACATCAGTCTGCTTAAATTAGACTCAAGGTTGATTGAATAATCTGTAGACAATGCAGATACATGTATATGTTTTGTGTTGTAAATCCACTATGATGTTGCGCCTCCTCTCAGGCCTGTCCAGTGGTTTTCTGGAGGTGGAAGAGGAGAAAGAGATAGAAGACTCTAGCAGAGCCAGTAGACCTGTGGAGCCACGAAGACGCTGCGCCTCGGAGTCCTCCATCTCCTCATGTAGCAGTCTGCCGGGAAGCACCAGGTAATCCACCAGACAGAAGATCCTTCTGTTGTTCTTTTGCTGGTCGTCCAAGACTTTGACCCAAGCCGTCATGAGCGCTAGACTTTTTGTTTCTAAAGTTGACTCTGGTGTGTCTTTTTTTTTGTTTTTTGTTTCTAGCACTATTCTCAGTCTTCCAAAATGTGGGAAGGGGAAACCTGCCTTGGTCCGGAGAAACACTGTGGACGATAAGAGCGAATTAATCGCTTGCATCGAAACCGGGAATTTTGCAAAAGCTGCACGAATTGCCGCTGGTAAGTTGCCTGCATAACGTATCTCAAGAATCTGCATGTGTGTGAGCATTATGTATACAGATTTTATTCACCATTTCAAAAAAATATACAGAATTTTTCCAGCAAAAAATTATATAATATAAATTGAAATTCTGTACTTCAAGGCTACACACATTTTTCGATCCATACTGATAACTCTGATACAGTAAACATGAGTTGAAGATATGTACTTAGGTAGCGGATTTGACACTTTTGACACAACAATTCACTTTATCAAAGAAAACTAAATATTAAACATGAGAACAGTAAAACCTCACTGGACTTTCAGTTAATAGAAGATAAGGTCAAATAGACATCCTAAAAACAGCTATCTCATGCAATTTCTCAATAAATATCAGGCAAAATATGCTCAGAAACTCATCTGTTGAGCCTAAACACAGCATTTATTGTAGCCTGTTGCACTCTTGCCTTGTCCAGTAATCAGCATGGCCTGTAGGTAATACAGTACAGTAAGTAGTTGTGTATATCTCCAGCGGTCTGCGGATTCTGTAAAATATTAAAATGTTTTGAAATATGTTCTGAAAACTATTAAGAGTTCTTGAAAATTGGCCTCATGTTTCTACTTTCAGCATCAGTTTGGTGTTTAAGGTTTAACTCGATAGAACTTGCAGACACCTGGTATTCAGACACAAAAAAAAACTGCAGGGTTGGAAATTAACAGCAGCCACCAGCCAACATCTTGTGACTTTTGGCAGTGACCGGTGAGTCTTTATAGTCTGCCTGCCATCATGGCATGTGACCAGCGAGCACCTGGGGACTCTTCCAAATTCATATTTGGCTAATAAAATGCTAAAAGTGGCCGGTACATTTTAATATCTGTCGTTCACTCGTGGCTCCTAAAGCTGGACAAAGTTAATTTCCCACCCTGATCTGCCGTGTGCTCCTTGCACTTTACAAGCACGGCTTTGGAAAATGTGTTTCTGTCTGTGTTTTTAAATCCACACATAACCTGTCTGGTGTTGTTCCTGCTTCCATAGAGGTTGGCAACAGCAATATTTGGATGCCCGCTAGTGCTGCAACAGTTGCATTGGAACCCCTAAAGCTAGTTTGGGCCAAATGTAGTGGATACCCTTCCTACCCTGCCTTGGTGAGTGTTTGCGGGAGAGAGAGCATGACAATCACTGACTAAAGTCTCTTTTACTCTGACTTTTCCTTATCTTCTGTTCACGTTGGGACACATTGGAACCTAATTATGACACTCTTGTCACACAGGTTTTACTACAGCTGTTCTTTTTGGGGTCCAGTGAACAGTTGACTTTTTGAAATTTCCATTTTTTTCCTCTAGGTGGCAGCCTGTCACTGTTAACCAGTTTAATTTGACCTTTGCATGAAGGGACAAATGAGGAAAATAATCTAGTGTGCATGCATTTGTATGTATGTATGTATGTGTGAGTGAGTGTGTTTACAGTATAGACATCTTTACTACATGCTCGATTGATTCCCTGGATGAATGCGTGTTTTTCATGCGTTTGCATTCATGAGCGCGACTGTCTTAACTCTCCTCGCGCCTCTCCCGCTGTGTGTAGATCATCGACCCTCACATGCCGCGTGTGGGCTGCCAGCACAACGGGGTGTCCATCCCCATGCCCCCCATGGACGTGCTCCGCATTGGAGAACAGATGCAGTACAAAGCCGAAGAGAAACTCCACCTCGTCCTCTTCTTCGACAACAAGCGCAGCTGGTGAGTGCCGTTATCTGCTGGAGTGATTTAAACTGCTGCGGGTTCCTACAAGGGTAAACCTGTCAAACCTGTCCGTCAGCTGATCATTATGCTCTCGTGGCTGCGTGACATGGAATGTCAAGAGACAACAAATGGCTCTCTTTGAAAATTTCACCTGGACTCCCAGCACTGGGAAAATGCTTTTCAGTCTTTAACTGTGACGATGGTACTTACCTTTTATCTGCGACTAGAAAAATAATATTCCACATCTTGGAGTGAACTTAATGGGGCTGAAACTGACAAACTGTACTAAAAGGATAGTTAATAATATGACTAAACAAATGTTGAATTGACATGTTCCTACAGTAGACTAGAACAAACAATCAATAGGGTAGTTTTTTGGAGCTGTAGCTTCACATTTGGATAAAAAAGGGCAAGGCAAGGGGTATTCAGCTAGCTGTAATGTGCAACTTAACCACTAGATGTCTCTAAATCCCACACACTGGACCTTTAAGAAACACCTTCCATCCCTTCGAGCACCGCACATGACTCAGATATAATCGTTGCAGCAACAATAGTAGCAATTTAGCACTCTTGTGACTTTTGTGATTCCTGCTGCTATTAGGGTTGAATACCAGGAACTGAGGTTGCAGCATTTACTGGGAGTTGTGCCATAATTTTCCTCTCATTTCCATGCAACACTTCCTGCAGAAACCCTGTGATTTTATCAAGGAAAATAAAGTTTGTTGATTCCAGCTCCACTAATATGAGCATTTATTGCTTTTCTCTGTTTTATATTACTGAAAATTGAATATATTTGGACAGAACAAAACAAGCAATTGGAAGACATCGCCTTTGTCAGAGCATGTGTGATTGAATGAATACTTTTATTACAGTATTATCATTGGATCAACTTTCAGCTGCAGTTGTTTCTTCCAGTTTAGTTTCATGCCAAAATGGCTGTTGGGTGGCAAAATCTGTGAGAACAAAGAAAGCACCATTTCATGATTAATTAGCTCTCGTTCATTGTTTAAAATCAGACTCAGTTTGGAAGAACATTGAACCCTAGCTACTGTTCAGGTGTTGTATTATAGATGCTGTCTTTTCGCCTTCAGGCAGTGGCTTCCTAGATCCAAGATGGTTCCTCTGGGAATGGACAAGACCATAGACAAAATCAAAATGATGGAAGGACGCACATCCAGCATTCGCAAGGCTGTCCAGATCGCCTTCAGCCGTGCCATGAACCACCTGAGCATAGTGCAGGACGAGCCAGTCAGCGACCTCAGTGACGTGGACTGATGACATTCGCTGCCTCTCTCTCCCCCCCCCCAACACACACACTCAGACACGCACACATACACGCAAACTTGTACCTCTCCTGTACCAAATACCCTTCTCTAGCCCCTCCACCCCCACCTCCCTCTCTCTCTCTCCCTCTCTCTCTCTCTCTCTCTCTGTCTCTGCAGGAGACTCAAATGTTTACTGGGCACCTGCTGTAACAGGTGGTGTCTCTTCCTCATCCATTCCTACTTGCACACACTCCTACCATGTGCCGATGGGAAAACGGCTGCTGCTGAAATGAATGTGTCTATCTTATCCACCTCCAGGCTTGTAACTGTGCTTAGAGACTGCTCTTTTTTTTGTCCACCCCCTATCCCCAACTCCCCTCACTTCACCAATCATTTAAATTCATCATTTCAAGACACACAACAAAACCCTTACATCTTGGTAGCCTTATCAAATGCTACTGTGGTGTCAGGACTTTGCAGTAAGACAAAAACCTTTTTACAACTTGGTCCGTTATTTTGGCAAAGAGCCAATCATCATTTCTGTTACAAATTATTAATTATAATTAATAATAATATTGAAAAAAAGAAACAAAAGTAGCTGGTCAATAGACATGTTTCAAAGCAGCCATTTTGATTTGAAATAGTAGGTCAACACAGGTGTTACTAATGATATTAATTAAGGCTCCAACCTTAATTAGTATCATTGGTAACACCTGTGTTTACTATTTCATGTCACAATGGCTGCCGTGAAAAAGGTCTGTTAGCTAAAGTGGGCAAAAACATACATTTCCTGTTGTAGCCAAAGCCTAAGTTTATGTCAAGGTCACATTTACATACTGGTCATCTCCATTTACAAATCCCTTCCTTTGTATTTAAACTGTAAATAATGTGTACAGTTGCCTGACACTAACTTATTTTGTAGTTTTGACATAAATTAGTACTGTACAGGAGTTTTCTTAGTATTTATACTTGATGCATTCTCGACACCATGGAGTGAGTGCTATTTTGACAGTGCTGTAAGATTAAGAAGAATAAAAAAAAGTGCAAAAGCCTTAGTGTTAAGGAGATTAGGGCTAAAATGTCATGTTTCTGATGAGTATGAAAGTATTCCCTTTTTCACTTTTTAAGTTATTGAAGTTTATAATCGTAAGCTTCCATTTGGCATTAATCCTTTTTGTATTAAAAATAGTTTTGGTATATTTTTGTTCATATATATTTATATGATTTGAATACACAGTTAATAGAGTATGTAAGTCTCTGAAGCTCATACAGGCAGTCTGACGTCGTGGACACGGAACTTGTATCGTTCTCAAGAAACCAAAAATGTTGCTACCCAGAAGTTTTTTCGCTGATTCATTTTTCCGTGTGATGTGTGAAATCGTTGCCAAAAAAAAAGACAAAAAAAGTAAAGTGTATTTTTACGTGATACATTTGACTGTTACTTGGTTTCGCTGTAGTCGTAGGGAGATGTGCCTGCGTTAACTTATTGTAAAGTATTTGCATTACTTTATATCCGAAGAAAGACGTGCAAACTGATTGTGGAAAAGTGGCACATTTTGTGGTGGATACTTGCCTTCTTTTTAAGTAACCTTTTCTAACTTTTTTTGTAGTAGTAGACTTCAAGACATTTCATTTTATACTCTTTGCCTATTTTTTCTGGGTAGCATTGGGTAGTTTTGGTATATTTCATTTTGTACTTAACTGTAGTAGTTTTTTTAATCAGGTCATATGAAATATTGCTGGGACTGTTTTTTTTTGTTTTGTTTTGTTTTGTTTTTTTTGTAGCAAAGCAAAAAATAAAATATACAAATATGAACACTTGCCTCTCCTTTTTTAAAAATTATTTTTTCTGTAGTCTCTCAGTGACATAGTGCAGTATTCAAAATGAAATTAATTCTTAGGGTTCCACTTAAAACTTGTTATTAAATTTACATTTTTAAGGCTTATCTGGGGCACAAGGGGGACTCAAATTCTCCTTCATGGTTGGCAGGTTACTTACACTAATTCAACCTCCTACCTGCCATATGGCACTGTACCCTGCTCATCTACTCTACTGCTCATTGTCCACGTATGTTGCACATTGTGTCCTATAGGCTGCCAAGCTACATAATAGGCTTCAGAGAGAGGTCAGCTTATGAACTGTGACAGCACACATTGCGTGGACCTGACATGATCTTGACAGGTTGTCGTGCACTTCCCATGTGCTGATTAATGGTTAGGACAGTACTTCAGAAGATTAAAATAGGATTTCCAAATGATTGTGTAAGAGCTGCCAGAAGCAAGTTATCCTTACCCTCCATCTTTGTTTATTATTATTTTACTCCATCACATTTTTTGGCATCTAATTACTCCCAAACGATTTGTACAAAAAGGAAATAAAATCGAATGAATATCAAATTGCACAGCCTACTGAGCAGATGTGGGTGATTACTTTTGGTATGTCAAGCGTATTCCAGCAATTTTTATATGAATTTTTGAAGATCATAATTTTATAATGGAAGTTTATAATGGAGGAATGACTCCACTCGAATCAGGCCTGCTCAACTTTGAAATTAAACTGCTCTGACATATGTCTAGAGAATTTGTTAGAACTTTAAAACTCTCACAACATTTCGAACCTTCAAGGTTGTGATCTGTGTCTTGATTGCTGCTACAGCTTAAGTCAAAATGACTGTTTTTAAAGGCGCTTAGAGACTTCCATCAGTTCAACGTGTGATCAAGAGTGTGGCATTTCTAGACCAGCGGGAAAAATTAGAAACTGCTCTCTGCTCCCACAGCTTTAAATCTACAGGAACATATAATATATCCACAGGAGTCCTAGTTCTTGAGATCTATACCATAATGAAGGTAAAGTACTACCATGAGTTTTCTATTTCTGTAACTGAATATTCTCAGTCTACGAGCCACAAGCTTAATCTTAAAGAAGATGTGAATTTGTGCTGCATTTCTCTAGGATACCTGTCTGTCCTGTGGTTAATGATGTCCTCCCAATCAGGGTCCAATATCAGAGCAAAAGGCTTTGAGATATACAATATTTTGAGAGGTAGAGCACTGTCGAGCAGTCATTCACGGCTGTACAAGCTGCAGGCATGCTGAAGTCTTAGCTTTAGCTCTCTTGGTACAGGATTCTCCTTGTTGATTGAGCATTTTAAGTTTGAGTACCTGTAGTGCCAGAGGACGTTTAAGTTTGAAGATATTCTCTCGTGTTCTTGAGCTGTAATCTTAAGCTGTGAGCAAGCACACCTGCTTTTTCTCAAGTAAATGCAGCTTTTCTAGTGTCAATATGCGCTCTTCAAGCAACAGCAGTAGCTGCAGCCTGCCAACTCTCACAGGCATTTTCTTCAGGAAATGCCTTCTCAGGTTATTTTTGATGCTTATGTGTATAATATTCTGAAGTTCCAAATTAGGCTGCAGCTCGAAAATTCATGGTTACTAGTAAACATCCAAGGTGGGATTTTCGAGTTAGGAGGTTTATAGAGTCTCAGGAGGTGTTTGAAAAAATGAAATCATTACAATTTTCCCTCTCCAGTTCCCAAGTTAGATTTTTAGTGCGCCTCAGCAGATATTTCAGTACTGACTGTGCAAATCTGAAGATCAGTAAGTAAAATATCAATACAACTCTCTAGAAGTACTCCATTACAAGTTAAAATCCTGTATTAAAACCATTTTAGTAAAAGTACTATCAGTAAAATGCAGTCAAAGTATCAAAAGTAAAAGTAACGACGTAAATATTAAAGTACAAATGCAAGGTACTTGTACTTTACTTTAGTGTTTCCATTTTATGTTGCTTTATACTTTTACTCCATTACATTTATGTAACAACTTTAGTTACTAGTTACTTTACAGAATCAGATATATAATATAAGTAGTATAAATCAGCTCCACTTTTACAAGCTGCAACAGTGATGCTTATGTACCAATAATTCTAATTCAATAATATAACATACATTATTGTGAAATACCTTTGTTTAATGGTACTTTAAGTACATTTTGATGCTAACACCTCTGTACTTTTACTCAGTGAGTACCTCTTTCACCTCTATAAACATGTAAACACTTAAAAGGAGCTGAAAAGTAACAGCTAGAACAAATGTAGTGAAGTCAAAAGTACAATAACAGACCTTTTTTCACAGCAGCCATCTTGACATGAAATAGTAGGGTCAACACAGCTGTTTCCAATGACACTGATTAAGGTTCAGTTCCATTTAGTGCACACACCACACACCAGAGCAGCCCCCTGACTCTGTTTGACCTGAATGGAATGGAGCCTTAATTAGTGTCATTGGTAACACCTGTGTGTACTAGTTCATGTCAAAATGGCTACTGTGAAAAAAGGTCTATTCCTCATTAAATGTAATGCAGCTAGAAGCCTTTCTACTGAAGCTAACAGAGCAGCTACAAGTTTGACATTAGCTCAACAAGAAGAGGCTGTCATTCCCGGTCTGTTCACAGAGAGGCGCTGTGGCTCCACACAAGAACCTGCCTCCGTTTTGCCGAGACGTCGGTTACACAAACCCGGCGTACCTGAGTGTCCACCTGCTCGGCTCAGCTCTCTTCTTTCCTCCCCTCTCAACTCAGGTAGGCAGATAGGCAGGCATCAGTATTCAGCATAAAAAGCCGTTTTCATCACTGTGTTCAAATGGTGAATGCACCCATTAGAGAGAATGTCAATTAACGCTAAATCAGTTTGAAGACATGGCTGCTGGTTTCCCGCCACTCTCCCTATTCTCCTCCTCCTCCTCCAGCTCGGTTAACGCCATCTCTTCTTTTTCCCCCTTTCACTGAGAGTGGGCAGACAATTCTCCTCTTATTCCTCCTCTCCTCTTATTTTTTATTTGTTTATATGCTAATATTCAGATGGATGGATAGACATGTAAACAGGCACTGTGTGTGTGGGCAGGAGTTGAACCGAGCACTGTATCACTTGTGGAGTTTGCTCTTGTGGGTTCATTCATAAGTGCATCTTAAAAAGCCAAAGCAGCCACGTCTTAGATGCAAATTTGGCTGAAAACTGTTGAAATATGCATTTTACTTAAGCCAATCCAGCTTGTGTTACTTGAAGCTACTGACATTCAGAGAGGTAAAGCAGCGTTATGGGGATTAAATGAGCTCGTAATGGCTCTGTGATATAGAAAGCCACCTTCAAGCCGCGCTGAAAGACATCTCCCATCTTTCTAAACAATTGGAGCTAATGTAGTCGCACGCAAACACACAGCAGACTCTCTCCTCCTCTCATTGTCTGTCTGTCTGTCTTCTCCAGATACTAATTGCGCGGGGAGGTAAACACAGCAGTCAAGTGGAGAGGACGGCGAGTCAAGCGTGAATATCAATCTCCCCACATCAGTGTCATCTGATGACTTTGACTGAGTTGAGGCGGGCTCATTAGAGTGGTGGTGCAGGGTGTCACGGGCCTGCAATAGCATCCAGGTGGAGGGCTCTGAAGTTATGGAAGCCTGCAGAGCTCTCAACAGTTAACAGGTGAGTGTGTGTGCGACAGGGGAATGATAATCCAAACCCTCACCCCTCCCTCCCGCACAGACGTGTCACCAGGGTTCAGGGAGGAAATGTCACGTTCGCACACAGATACGCTCCTCTGCATGTATTCACAAGCAGGCAAGGCACGGCTTTAATGTGCACGCGCACATTCCATATTCATGCATCTGGTTATTACGAACTCGCACTTGAACGTGCCACCAGCAGTTCTTTTGGCTCCCGCGTGGAGAGATGACAGGAAGCATTGCCTGGGTTGCACACTAGTGTCAGACCTGGCAAGTAATTCCTGATAACTCTTCCTCTGCCTCCAAGATTTTGGCGATGAGAAGGGAGGAAAACAAATAAAATAATAATAATAAGAAGAAGAAAAGTTGCTTTTCCTAGATTTTCTTGGCATGTTCGACTTTCTCTCACCAGCTTAATTCAAGTGACGAGGCTTGTTGTTGGTTTTTTTGACAACAAACCCAAAGCAGACGCGGAAAAATAGTTAAAAAACCCTCTAGTCTCAGCTCCTCAAATGCTTTTCTTTCGTGTTTATCATTGTTATGAATATCTTTGGGTTCTGGGATTTGTGGTCGGATAAAACGAGAGATTTTAACACATCATCTTGGAATGTGGGAAGCTGCTTTGGGTATATTTGCACAAGTTTTTGACATTTTATACACTAAACTATCCAAAAGAACCAAAAGATTAATCAATAATGAAAATATGTGTTACTTACCAACCAGTTTACTCTTGAATTTCACCTCAAGTAGCTTTAAGGTTGGAAAAATCATTTTGTCTCTCCGACATGGATATTGAGTATCAACTTGTTCCAGAAGCTATATGTTGTTTAAATCTAATATGTTTTTTTCCCAGCTGGCAATATTCTATATGTCGTGCATTATTTTACACATTATTTGACACCTTACCTCCAGATTCAGCAGACAGATGGTCTTTGGGGACTTTGGGATCTGTACTCGAATATAAAATAAAGATTGAGTTTGTTTTAAGGGATCTTACTTGTGAATCGGCGGGGGTCGAAAAGGTTAAACATATTTTCACCTTGACTTTAAGACAAAAAAGGAAATTTCTGAGTTGCAGCCAAGACTTATTTGTGACAGAAAGTTTGGAGGTGTGTGAGGTGACTCGTAAAGGAAACACACTCTGAACCCTGCCCTGATCCTCCTGCATTAAACATCACGCAAACTGTCCACTTTTCATTTTGGAACACGCATAAAAATATTATCCTTCACCGCTCCCTTCCAGTCCCCCCACCTCCTTTCCTCCCTATCTCTCTCTTTCTCTCTCTCTCTCTCTCTCTCAGCGGGTCCCTGATAGGCCCAATCTCCAGTGGCGATGTTCAAAACACTGGGCCAGAATAGCACGGGGCCCTTGGTAGATACATATTTATGGGGTGCGTTTACTTCTTACCACAGAGGAGAAGTAGAAATAGTGTGTTTCCAAGGTGAGCAAAACAAACAACTTCAAAGGAATTTAAATGCAGTTCATGTAAATTTTCTCCTACAGTCACATGTTTCTGCAGAGATTATCGTTAGATTGGTAATGAAGGATTCACGCCCGATGCCAAGTGACCTGATTATTGTCTGTTTGCAGAAACATGAGCCCAGAGGCGCCGCCGAATGAATTAGATGAAGTGAGTTAAAGCATATGCGGCACAGATATGTGCTGTACATTCACAGTCGCGAGGTCGTGCCCATTAAGTCGTGGCTTTTTGGGCCGTGATCAAACCAGCAGCTCCACCACCGCACATTTAAGAGAGTGATCAGAAAGCGCGCCGCTAATGGATGAGATGAAAGAGCTGCTCAGCACGGGCGAAGCCAAAAAAATAATAATTCATCAATGGTCCCTTGGGGTGTCATTTATTTACCGCTAATCCGGAGCAAACTGTATAGGCTTTCCCTCAGCGTGCAGCTTAGCACCTGATATCTAATAACGCCTGTTAAATCTGCATATGATATCTCTAACTCGGCTGCTCGTCACATGTGCCCTCATCAAAAGCGGCCACGAGACTGTCTAATTATGTGTTAATGTCATGATTCAGCCGGCTCCGGAAATGTGGTGGAGATGATGTGTGTGTGTGTGTTTATCAGGGGGTGGTTGGTTGGTTGGTTAGGGGGGACCAGCAGGGCTCAGAGTGAGGCGCTTTGATGTGAAAGATAATTACTTGTGTAGTTAAGATAATTAGCAAAAGTCCAGAATAAAAGTAAATAGGCTAACTGTCGCTTCCACTGTAGCCTGAATGAACTCATGCTGCGATCCAAACAGCATGTGATTTTCCTCTTTGCTGAGAGTTAAATTAGATTTTAGGATGTGCATTTTGGCACGGGTTTGGCGGACAGCATGCATGAACGTGGCTGTCTGCATGCATGTTTCCTCACAGACATATTCCCCTCCATGTTTTGGCACATTTAAAGGGGAACTGCATCAATTTTACACATCAAAGTCTGTTTACAGGTCTGGGAGAGTTCGACTGCATATTGAAAAAGCTGTAAAAAGCAGTTTGTGTCTCCAGAGGGAGCTGCTTGAAGTCTGATAAATTGCCTCGAGTGATGTCATTTGAGTCAGTTTGAAAATGAGAACAAAATCTGGGGTTGTTGAGTTTATCGAATCTCTCTAGCCCCCTACTCATCTCTGTTGAGTTGATGGTAGCAGCTCAAGGCTTCGTTAGCCACCACATACGAAACACTGTCTGATCTGTCTGTGGTTGAGTTGCATCCTGGGTAATGTAGGCACTTGGTTTGACAAGCAAGAAGAATGTATGGAAACAAAACTACAATACTTGTGGCGCTGCATCGATTTTGATCCTTGATCCTTTCAAACTGTCTTTTAATAAGAATAATATCCATCCATACATCAGTTTCCTTCCTCTTATCCGGGGTTGGGTCACGGTGGCAGCAGGTTTAGCAGGGCGTTCCAACGTCCTCCAGCGGGTTCTGAGTCTGCACCGTGGTCTCCTTCCAGTTGGAAGTGCCCGGAACATCTCCGAAGGGAGGCACTCAGAGGGCATCCTAATCAGATGCCTAAACCACTCCAGCAAGGCTGAGCCTGGTCACCCGGCGGAGGCTGCATGTTTCTGCGAGCACTACCCAAAGCTCATGACCATAAGTGAGGGTTGGAACGTAGATGGAGCGGAAAAATGAGATCTTTGCTTTCCAGCTCAGCTCCCTCTTCCCCACAACGGTCCAGTACAGCATCTGCAGTACTGCCAACACCGCGCCAACCCGCCGGTCCATCTCACACTCCATTTTCCCATCACTCGTAAACAAAACCCCAAGATACTTGAACTCTCTCACTTGGGGCAGCAACTCATCCCAACCCAGACTAGGAAAACAATAATAATAATAATACTTTATTTATATAGCACTTTTCATACCAAAAGCTGCAATACAATGTTCACAAAAAAGATGAAAAATACACATAAAAAGATACAAGAAATAGTAAAGTAAGTTAAACCCTCTGCTGACCATATTCAGCATCTAATTAATTTTTAAACTGTAAAATGTCCTGGTTAGAATATATTTCCAGTCCGATCAGGCTATAACAGGATTTTGAAAACAATGAGGTCATGTCAGGTGTAAATCTCCCCATCCTCCACCGCCCTGAGAAAAGTTTAACAAGACAACACCAAAAGGAAAGTCTTTAAAAAAAATTGAACAGCTCATTTTCTAAAAATGTTTCTTCCCTACATTAAAGTCTAAACGCTACAAAGCCTTCTCATCCTATACGTGCTTCTTTTTTTGTTGGCCTAAAGGTAGTAAGATAAACCCAGTATAAAAATACTGGAGTTGAGATGTAGACTCGTGGATCATGTCCTACAGTTGCATGTGTCTCTGGGCTGGTTTAAATATGTGGACCCCTCAGGCTGATGCGAGCTCGTGCCTGCACAGATGTGCGTCTAAGTGGCTTCATCCCGGCTCTTGTGGAAAAGCGACTCCCCCGCCGTTCTCATCACCATTCTGCCGCATTCCAAGGACACTGTTGTGATTGACGGGGCTTAATGTGTATCTTGCCAGAATTGGATTTGATCCTAGGGGCTCTGCTACGGGCCCCCTATGTTAGATTTACACACCACCTCCTCACACACACACACACACACACACACACACTTCTTACTCCTATCTTCCCCTCCCTTTTTCTCTGTTGAACAAACAGAAACAGAATTACCTCTTCTGGAGCAGCTCCTGCCCGACCGCCCGCTCGCTGCATTGAGGCGAGATCATGTGCGGATCTGTGTCGCTGGGTGATGGCGCTGCCTATGTTTTTCCAGGGATGGCAGGGACGCAGAGGAGGATTTGTGCACGTGCGACACCGACGGAAAGAGAGCCAGGTGCAAATGCACGGGCTTGTTTTGATGCGTGCGTATGTATTTTATGTACAGGTGTGTGTTGTGGCATATGTGTCCACGTTTGCGTGCCTGTTTATGCCTGAGGATGAGATAGATTGGAGGGGGGCGGGTGGGTGACTGTAGATGCACCTGCTGCCACAGAGCTGTAATTTCCCTTGCAGAATTTAGCTGAATAATCGCACTTCCCCCGCTGGCGCCTCACGCATCAAAGCACTGATGAGATGAAACAAAGCAATGATTTGTGGCGGGCTTGTCAGAAACGCCACACCCCGCTCTGTCTGGGATGAGGTGGCATGGCAAGTCGCGGTTGCATAACAGGCAAAACTTTTCCCACCCCGTATACATCAAGGCCTAATCACGTCCATAAATGGCAGCACGGTGCCTGAAATAAAACTGGTCTCTAGTCTGAGGCATCTGAACAGTCTCCACAGTGACATTAGCTGTCAGTGTCTACATAAAGAGAACGCGTTTTATAACCAAGCTACCATCAATCCCAAAGACAGCCAGAATAAAGATACCTCGAGCTTGTCGTTACTACCATTCAGATCTTTGAAAACTGTGGCATCAGTTAACCACACTCCGTGTTGTGAAGCCCTGGGCCTCATTCTCTACGGCTTTTAGAAAGCTGACTCTTGTCTCCCACAGATCTGTGGCAGTAACATCCTTATCGCCCGTGAAAAGCCTGCCATCCAGGTTTATCCATTTGGCTGAAGACTGACATTACTGCAGCAGCGTCCCTCCTTATCTCGCTCTGTTTCTGAGGCTGAGGAAGAGAACGCAAGACCAAGACAGATTTCTATTTCAGCTGAGAGGGAAACAATGCACTTCTATCTTGATTCCACTGCTGAAGTGGCGTCCTTTATCCATTCATACATGTGTGGATATGCACAAACACAGTGTTTTAATCTGTGTTTGTGTCATGTAGGATTGTTGTTTTCACCTTTGTGTATTACAAGTGCTTCATAAATAATTTACATTGTTTGACCACATCCTGTATTAGTCCTACAAGGAGTTCTCTGCAATCTGCCGATTGTATATTTCTGTTTTTTTCTTTCAAATACCTGCAGTTTTTCCATAAATTAGGTAGCCAGCTCGAGTTGGCCAGAAGGCAGAAACGACATAGATCCTGTTGATTTTCAAAATAAAACACCCTGTGCAAACTACCCATCGTAAGAACAGCCAAAAGGGAAACAATTTAACTCCGTAGCATATTTAGAAGCACCAAGAATCAATGAAAAGTGACCAGATCTGAGCAAGATAACAAAGTCTGTCGGTCATGTCATGTGGAGAACTAGCCAAAAAACTTTTGCGGTCACGAAATGACATGAGACATGACCGGTGGGGTTTCCCAATAAGACTGAGACTCAAACCCAACTAGAAACTATGGTTTGCTTTGTTAAATCCACTACTGACCACTGGCTTGCATTGGGAATTACGGATCTACTTGCAACATATGACATGCCTGGAGATGGAAATTTCTTAATAAGTTACATTTGAATTACAAATTACACTGACATAAAGGCCTGAAACCGACCCAAAACCCAGTGACCTGTTGGATTTGGGTCAGGGAGCAGGACTCACAACAGTTTTTCCCATGAAAAGAATCTAATTCAGAATCGTTTTATGAGCCAAAGTCAAAAGAAAATGAAGCTTCAGCTACAGTGAAACTCTTCTGAGGCAGGCTGATAGCTCCAACAAAGCTTCCCAATTTTTAAATTTAACAAAAGCTATCTAGTTCTAATCTAATGAAACATCTAGAGCCAAAACAATTAGTTGATCATTCGATTGACTATTATTATTATTGATAATTCATTAACTTTTTTAAGTCCTACAGATTCACTGGTATCAGTTTCACAAATGTAAACGAACGGCTGATTTTCTTTGTCCTCTCTGATGGTAAACTGAATACATTTACATTTGTTGACCGCAACAATTTGAAGATGCCACCTTAGACTTGAGGGAATTGTGATGGACATTTTTCTACCATTTTATAGACCGATTAATCAATCAATCAAGAAAATAATTAGCAGAAAAATCAATAATGGAAATGAGTTTCAGCCTTAAAACGTACTGTTTGGTTTATGGAGCTTGGTGTCAGTGTTGTATTGAGTAGTCAGAAGCCTCAAGGTTACCTTAGAGAGTCAATTCTGGGAAGCACAGGCCAACAGATGGGCCAGATCCAAATAGACCCTAAAATATGGCAACAATTTGTCATAAAATTGAATAATAATCACACAAATACTGCTATAAACTGTATGTATTGTATCTATAGATAGTTTTACAGTGAGGCTCTTATTTTGGGAGGGGGATAAGTCCATATAACTTCACTCGGATGGTTGCTGCTCTCGGTGTAGCTGCAGGGGAATGCAGTGCTCAGGTAGGAGATTGTTAAAAAATAAAAGATGGTCTGTCTAACAGGTTCGAGGAGGAATAGTGACGTACTTTCTTTCCTGCTCTGCTTCCTTTTTTTTATTTTTTATTATTACTAGATCTGGCGCCATTCTACTGTCAAATAAACTCACTAAGTTATCTTGCTAGATGGCGACAATAAAGTCAGTGCTGTTTCTTTCCCCACAGATCGCTGGATTAAGTAAAAGTGATTATTTCTCGCTCTCCAGCCGTCTTCAGCTCTTTTATTGTGCTTCCTCCTCCTCCAAACAATCCGTTGGCAGGGTATAGTTCCTGTTTTCCTGTAGGGGCCTGTTAATGCCACCAGATATTTCCCTGTTGCACCTGACTACGTAAGTGTTTGTGTTCTACTGTGTTTTTTTGCTCCCCTACCTGCCCACACTCATGCTGTTAAATGATTAATGCTGAATATAAGGACCCACCAAGTTTTCTCGCTCCGTCTCTTCCCTTTCGCCTCCTCTCCGTCTCTCTTCCTCACTCTCACCACCTCCTCCGAGACTATTGATTGTAGAACAAAGGGGAGGGACTCGGGCTGACCCCCAGATTACAAGTGTATGGAGTATAATTACCTGCAGCGCGCCCTCGCCGCTCTTCCCTCGCACCCCTCTCTCTAAAGAAAAACACGGCCGAGCCGATAAGGCAAAAAAAAAAGCTCAGCTAAATTAAACATGTCAGTTTTTTAATGGAGTTTATTTACTTTGGTGTGTTTACCTATTAATGTCGGCTATGATTTCATCTGCATACTGGTCTTGAGTGTGTGTGTGTGTGTGTGTGTGTGCGTGTGCCTGGAGGCTTAACCCCACTCTGTTTAATGCAGTAGTAGCTGAAAGTGAGGCTCTTGTCACTTACGCCTACACAAAGTACAAAGTATTAACCAGCTCAGGAATCTGTATTTGTACGTAAGATAAACCTCAGTGACAATATCCACCAATGCGTCCTTTTAGAAAGTAAAGCAAGGCCACTGTGAAAGTTGGCTAATGAAAAGCCTTTAGTGGAAATATTGATTCCTTAAGAGGGAAAAAGGGTAGGTGGTTTTGCATGTTATAGCTCATTAAGTAGAAATACTTGCATAAAATTAATTAGGGTTGATTAAACAACTGCAAGTACTTTGCAGAGAAAGGAATAAAAGCACTATTGGCTTAGAGGTCTCTCTGCTTATGGATTTACGGCGTTTTGTGTAGCTGTGCGTGGTGGTTTTAAGGCGGCACAGAGGGCTCAATCCTACGTCCAGCAGCTCAGCCATGAAGGAAAACTTCTCTCAGGGTACAAATCGCTGCGGGGTTGTGCGCTGTTGAGTGGGATGGGAGGTGAGGGTTGCCGCTGGGGCTGTGCCTATTTGTGGTGAACTTAACCGCTACAAAAGAATCAGGAATTAACTTTTTATTTCACTAATTAACCAGCTTCATCGATTCTGGTGCTCCCTCTCATTCACTGTCTATGTCGCTCAACCAATCCACACTCTTTTTTAATTAAACCAGAGAAACAGCACCCCTATACTTAATGCTTCTAACAAAAACACATCTTAGTGTGTGTAAATCTGCAAATCAACTAAATCTAGCCTAGTCCCCCAGGTAACAAAGAAAATACCTCAACAAAAACGAGTAACGTTCACAGTTATTCACAAGTATAACACAGAGAGGCAAGCTCAACACAAAAACCAAGCCACCACGACTGTCTGGCAGTTCTAACTTAAATAACGCAGATCTTCAAATGGATGTATTGGATCGCATAACTTGCATAGGTGTAACCTATCTTATAACCTACAAGTTACACATAGGAGTGTTGGCGGCAGCCGTGACATAGTAGCATTAACTTGTACTAAGCGACGCAGCTCAAACCATGAAAAACAGCCCCTAGATGTAAAGTACAAACCTGCTTCTTCTTTCGTGTTTCTTTCCTCAGAACACAGGCTGACCTGCAGCCCATATAGTCCACTGCCTGGTGCCTTGCTCAAAGACACACATGCACTTGTAGTAGACTCTATACACAGTCAAAGATATACTGTGAACTTCAGAAACAGCTTTCATGAACGTACAGGCATCTCAAGTAGCCATTTGATCAATCATGAGAGAATATGGAAGAAAGAAAAGTCAGCTTGTGCTCAATAAATGATGTGCTTGTGTAAAGATGTTTACTTAATAGCAATTTAAACCTCTTTAAGTGGCATCACACTTATAATTCATTGGAAAGAGCGAGAGACAAAACAAGTGTTGGAATTTCAATAATTGCTATTAAAAGTCATATGTAAGTGCTAGTGTCACTACTGATTTCTTTGCTTAAGAAATATGTAAATAATCTGAGTCGTTCACACTCCTCTTGAAATGCTCTCTGCTGTGATGTGGCTGTCTGCTGCGAGGTAAAGGAGAGGAGCAGCTGCCGGAAGATCAGCCCATTCAAAAGGCGAGACTTTAGGCCTTTCACGCTAAAATCAATAACACAGAGACCGTCTGCCTTTTCACTTTCTTCATTTTTAACAAAATTGCGCAAACCGTTGGCAGTCTTGTATACCTCTTGTATAGGGGAAAAAAAAAAATCCATTTAGCCAAAACAATCATAACAAAAGAAATGTATTTCTCCTCCCTTATCAATTTCTCACAAACAACAGCACATGTAGCACAGGTGTTACCACAATATAACACCACATATGTCAGCAGTGATGAAATATTACAAACTACTATGAGGGCTACGCGATATTAAGATAGTTATTGAGCTGCATCATTCAATCTCAACAAATTAGAAATAATCTCTCTCCTGCTTTGTACTTGTGCATAAAAAAAGATTTCGTGTGGATCATATTAGTCTGTTTATTTAATGTAATGCTGATCTTTGGTATATTTACAATAGCCAGTAAGTTGTCTACTAAGGTTGACTGTACAGTAAAAAAATTTTAATACCTCCCACCAACCTGAGTCAGTTGTAACATGGATCCATAATTAATGTTAAAATGGTTGGTGTAATGTAAAATAGCTAAAAGTAATTGTTAAACTGTTAAAATAGGTAAAGTAGTAGATAAATGGTTGATTTATAGTTAGCTAAAAAGAACTAGGGTTGAAATAGCTAAAAGTAGAAGATATTTATTTTTGCTTTCCTCAAGAAGCCAGAGATTTGAGGCTCTTTAAGTTCTCTACATTGCATCCTAAAATGCTTATTCATGCACTCATTAATCCACGACTTGTAATTAATGCAACACAAACATAGGTGCACTTTTGCGCTGTAGAATCAAGTAATTACTAGTGATTTTAATATTGTGGTATTAGCATTTTTGATTTAGTCCTGGTTGCCCCACTTAGCCTTGCTGTGGCTCCCAAATAGGCCGGGCCAGTCCAGGCTAGTCCGGGGCTGGGCCAGGGCAAGCAGCCTGTGTGTGTGCGCGCAGCCCGTGGGTCCATCCATCTGCAGTCGGACAGGCCCTGGCTCACACCCAGCCCTTTAGCACAGCCATTACAGCACCAGCCACCAAAGCGGTGCCACATGTATGCCTCCTCAAGATACCAAGGGGGAACAAACTGTGTGTGTCTGCGTGTGTGTCGAGGGCACAAGCCCAAGTGTAATAGGTTGATAAATCACCCACTAGCTGCAAATTAATGAACAGCATATGGGAGCGAGTGCAAATACGCCGCCAAACTGAAACAATTGCACCGAATTACTTTATCCTGCAAAACAAAAATCAATTAAAGCCTGATATATATCTCATGTTGCTGCAGCGCTCATGTTGCAAAGGAAAACGGAGCGCGGGGAAAATGCAAAGCCCGTGGTTTTCTACCGGTTATTAGCATCAGAAGGAGAGAGGAAAGTGAAAGGTCTGGTGAAGGTCATTTTAAATAGAGAAAGGCAGAAATTTCTTTCTAACTTGTTTGCCTGAAATACAAGTTAAATCAACAAGCTGGAGCTGAGAGAAATTGGATAAAACCTTCAGGGCTGCCTCTCAAGAGTATGAATTCCATATTCATTATGTTTGAACATTGTTGAATGCTTTGGACCCCCCCCTCCAGCTTTTAAGAAATATATAGAGGAAAGAAAAGGATGCATCAGTGTAATAGTATTTCACATTTTTCAATCGAGGAGACCTTCAGTGTGACAGCAGTGCAACTGTGGTGCGATAGGAAGAGACAGGCGGCGGGAGGAGGGACGGGGAAGAATAAAGTGAAAAGAGTTAGTTAGGTGGTCAAGACGCCACCTGTGATCCGCAGTAAAACTAAACCCTCTCATTCCCCATCCTCTCCTCTTTTCCCTCATCCCTTTGTTTTTTAAGGTCCTCGGAGGATATTGCTGCCGTATTCTTTCAGCGGTAAAATGTCCCCAGGCACAAAGCTATTTCAGATGCTTTACCGGTGGGCCCAGAGTGATAGAAAAGGCGTAATTTGTTTTGACTTTGCCTCTCACACAAACCAATCTCCCAGTGTTATTTAAGTCCCCGCTCTTCTCTCGCTTTCAGCAGCATGTGACGACAAACAACAAATCTCAGGTTGCCATGGATCTCCGCTATTTATAGGCAGTTTGTGTGTCTTCGTATGTGTTTGTTGCTCGTGCACCTGCGTGTTTAATTGTCAAAGCTGTTTTTTTTTTTCCCCCCGCCTCTCTTGTTTGTTTCCATCATGCGGTTGAAGTACTGTCATAGCAAAACTATCGCAATGCGGATTTAGTTGCAACCCATTGTTGAAGAAGAGCTTTGTAACTTTGAATTAGACTTAAAAAATGTATTCATGCCGTATTCCCAGTGCACTCATATCTGGGCTGGTATGATCCGAGGATGCAGAGAAGAAGCAAGAGAGCCTAGGAATAGCGACAAGAAGCCTAAAAAACACCTGATGGTCCCAAAATAGAGAGCTTCATTATGCCAGAGCAGGGAAGGATCCAGCCCCCGCCTGTTGATAATCAATTCCCTCTGGTGACTTCTGAACTGCACTCTTCAGCCATGATGCAGGAGAACAGAGGATAGCTAAAAGAAGCTCTCTAAACTTCTGCAAGCGAGCTGCGTTCACTGTTTGCTTTGCACAAACACACGTCAGACTGATAACACGTTTTAGTTTGTTTTCGCCTCTTTTAACTGTACTTGACTGCCTGTGTGTTTGTTCAACTCAGAGACGCTTTATTGTCAGGAAGTAATTCGGCGTCCTCACTAAAACAAATATTGAAAGAGATAGCGAAGACATTTGATTTGATGCCACCTCCCACACAGAACTGTCTCCCTGTCACGCTGAACCCTTTTCCAGACACAACAAACCGCTCTCATGGTTTGCATCATGTACAACAGTGGTTCTCAGCCTTTTTTGTCTTCATCAACACCACCTGTTATATTCCAAATATGCTCTCATGGGTGGCATTGTAACTTGATGTTATGTAACACTTTAACACAGTGAAAATACAAATCTCAACCATGCATTTATTACTTTTAGCTAACTATTTCAACCATTTATTAATCTCATGCTATTTCAACCCTGTATCTTCTACTTTAAAATATTTCAACAGTTAATTATAAAATAAATTAAATATTTATCCACTACTTAACTATATCTTATTCATTTCCTTTCACCATTTCAGCTGTTTATACATTTTTTATTTACATTATACTATTTTAACATTACTTACAGATCCATGTTACACCTCACTCAGGTAGGCTTACTGGTTATTGTAAATACACCAAAGATCAGCATCACATCTTTTTGTAATTCTATCAGTGTGATCATTTCTTTCTTTCTTTTCTCAATCAAATCACAGTTTCAATTTTTTTCAAATAGTTGAGCTACTCCACATTCTTTTCATGCCCCCCCCCCTGGAAACTACAGGAGTATCCCCAGGGGTACAAATACCCGTGGTCTGTAATCACTGATGTAAAACACACACATTTTCAGAATGTGGCAGTTGGTGCAGCTGCTGCTGCTGTCCTGTTCCGACATGCATTCTGGGAAATGAGGTGCTGCAGAGAAAAAGGGGAGGTGGTGCTGTACATGAAACCCATCATATATCCAGGGCTCTAATTACTTCCACGCTCCTCCCTTGTGTCTTAGATGGATTCTCAGGGGTCAGAAATGGAGGATCAGCACTTTCCATCCCTCCTACCTACTCTATGTTCTTTTTCTCCTTTTGTCACAGCAGGGCTTGTGTTATTAACCTTCTGTCTGCTCATGCAAATAGGACGCTATAGTCCTTTCTCTCTTTTGCTGGAAGCTCGTTTTAGACAGTTGAGCTCCCTTTTGAAAATTTCCATGTGTTGTTTCCTCTTATAGAAATCCTGCCACATTCACAGAGCCGGAGAAAAGACAAACAGCAGAGGAACGATAGAAAAGGGACAGACTGACTGGACAGTGCAGGTCAATTATTGTCACATTTCACTTGAGAATAAGGAAAAAATAGTAAAGAAGGTAGAAATGTAGAGTGAGGAGAGAGCTGAGGCATGAAGAAAGAGCACACGTCAGGACAGAAAACAATAAAATGGACGTCATGATGAAATACAAGCTTGAGTGTTGCTCTCTTTCAGTCACGCTGGAAATGTACTCCTGCACAACACAAAGGGGTCAGAGGTGTACTTAGTTTTGATGGCTCGAGACCTTCACTCCTACGGCTAGCTCCCCATCCTCTTATTGCCACTCTCTCGGCCTCATTGTTACAGCCGCTAAGCACCTCTCAAGGCGGTTATAGTACCTCTCATCAGCACAGCGCGCCAATTGGGCAGCGACGGCGGATACGAAAGCCAGGCAGGGACGGCAATAATCATCAGATGTGTATCAGGCGTGAACTGACATCTTTACACGGGGTCCTCCTGTCTGGTTAACGGACAGCTCGTGGCTATAGGCCCCGCTAACATTCTCATTAGCTTGTCTCCACAACCAGCAGCAAAACCCTCAACCCTGCAATGACCAATGATGAGGACTCGGGGTGTAGCACATAAAAACCGTATTCACGCCCTGCTCTAGAAGGGCACATAAAAATGACAGCTGCACTTTAAAGTGTTACTGTGTAGCGTGTAACAGCAGATACAATGCCATACACAGTTGTTAAAGGCCTCTAATTTGGCAGTTATGGGAATGAAAACACTGCATGAGTAGTGTATAAATGTGCCTGAATCCTCTGACCAAATGCCTGTCTGTATGTCTGTCTGTCTGTGGTTGCTGAAGTTACAGTATGTGGACCTTTCATATTAATCTAGACTTAATCTGCATCACCGCACAGTGATATTGAAACAGAACAGGATTACATAATGTGTGTTTGCTTCACTTTTCATACCATGAATGGAAATAAATGGCAGCCTGAACCAAAGGTAATAAGGGCGCATTCAGTGACCTGCATTGGAGAAGTTGAGCCAGATCCAGCATTTGAAAAAGCACAGCCCGACGTCACGCTGTGGCCGCCAATCAGATGCTCAGATCGGTCAAACCCCTCGACAGTCAGCCTGAAATGTCAATGAAACTGAGACTATCCAGGTGGATTCATGGACTGAACTCCGACAGTCTACCTGTTGTGTTCTGGTTTAGTTCATGTATCCAGCTTCTAAATCTGTGTCTAGCTCACAATTTACGCTGCAAAATGGTGACATGAAGTAGTTTAATTTAGTTTGTGTCAGATGGCTTGAAAGAGAGAGAAAGCAGTGGTTGACAGACATAGACAATGAATGAGAGTGAGCAAGCACCAGCCTCAATAAATCAGGTTAATAATTGAAATAAAAAGTTATTTCAGGATTGTTTCGCAGCGGTTTAGCACAAACAGACACACCCCTGCAGTAATTAGCCACAGCGCTGGATTCAGTTTGAATGTACCCTAATGCATCCCAAAATTTGTCAACAAATACACTACTATACTCGGTTGACAGAAAATTCATCTGCAACTATTTTCATAATCGGTTCATCTTTTACTCAATTTTTCAAGCAAAAATAACAAACATTCCCTCGTTCCAGCGTCTTATCTGTGAGGATTTGATACTTTACTTTGTTTTCTTATAAACTGAATATCTCTGGGATCTCTGCTGTTGGTGAGACAAAACAAACAAATTGAAGATGTCACCTTGGGCTTCAGGAAATTATGATACAGTATATATTCTTCTAAGGAGCATCAAACAAAAGTAGAATACATTTCCGAGATCAACTTCATTAAAAGCAGCCAGTAGTACGTAGGGAAAGCTTCACAGCCACAGTGTCCTTGATCCAAGAATGATCAGAACTGCTTTGGAGAGACGTGAGATAAATAAGACCTAAAGAAGGAAGTATATGTATTTATTTTTCCTTGTTGCAGGAGCTCAGTACCCTCAGCCCCACGACACTACTGGCTGGTTTGATGCAGATGAAAACAAAACAAACTCAGTGGTTATCTCAGTCACCAGACCTCCACTCATTTGAACACAAGCTGCTGCATTTGAGTGTTTTTTTTTCTACAATCAACAAAGTAAAAAATAATGGAGTTTTTCCCTAATCTCACCCTTTCACTCACACACACACACACACACACACACACACACACACACACACACACACACACACAGGAGAGTTTAGCAGTTTTCACAGGCGGCAGCCAAATGTGTCACATGTCTCATCAAATTGCCCTTGACTAAGACACTGAAGCCTCACCTCCTCCTGCGCTCTTATCAGTCTGGATAAGAGTGTTGCTGAAAACAAAACACAAAATAGATTTTTTTAGGAGTGCTACAGTATCTCAGCCTTTTAAATACAGGAAGACATTTTACTATCTATACCGACCTACGCTCAAGTTGCTTTAGTGATCCAACACTCTATTAAGGATCAAGTCTGCGCTATTGATTTACATTTTAGGCATTTAGCTGCCCCTCTTTATCAAGTAGGACTCACAAAAAGTAAGCAGAGTGGGTCCAAATCCTCTTTTTAGACACCGAAATATTCATTTTAGACATCCGAAACTCTTACCACAGAGTGTATTTGTTCATCAAAACTTAAAATGGTCTATTATCATTTGTGACTGATTTTTCTATCAAACTGTTTTACCACCCAGTCGCATATTTTTTATTTACTGATGGAGAAAATAGAGAAAATAGAGGAAGAGAATGAAAAAGAAATGAAAAAGAGGATTAGATGACAAATCAACAGAATAAACTTCTAAGAGCCCGTATTAAGACACTTGATATTGATGGTGTATTTAATTAAGTGGCTACTTACATCAGAAAATGAGCTCCTTGCTCTATTAAACATGGTGCCCCTGATGTGTTGAGAAGGGAGAATTCTGACTTACTTCACCCTGATTAATCTAAAGTTTGCCGCACTCTGAAACAGAAAGACGCCTAAACAGACATATTAAATGGATACATTAAAATCGCACTGCCTTATTAGGATTTCTATTGTAAAATTAATCACTCAACTTGCTTTTTTGTGACGTTATTGCTATAGAAAATAATTAAAATATATATTTAATTTAAAACAATTGCACGTAAAGTTTTTTTTTTCTCAAAACACCATTTGAGCATTTCAGAGAACAGTCACTTTTTTGCTGAGAGTTAGACAATTAGATTGATACAACTCCCATGTCTGTGCGTCTACAGTGGAGCTAAAACCGGGTGTCAATTAGCATAGCTTAGCATAAAGACTAGAAACAGGTGGAAACAGCTAGCTGGCTCTGTCCAAAGTTTAAAAATATGCATTTCTGAACTTCATTTACTAACATGTTATATTGTGATTGCTTCTTTATTTTGTTTTTTTGTGAAAAATTCTGCTAGCCATGTATATTTTTACTCATTTACTTTATTCATATGATGGACATGTTAGCAAGCAGTTGCCAGGGTACACATCCAGCAGACAATAGAGCAACAATAGAGTTGTCAACAAATATTATTTCAATATCTATTTTCCTTTTAATATGTGGAAAAAATATGTGGTTCTTTAATTCTTAATGCTCCACTATGTTAGCTTGATGCTAACTTTGTCTGTCTGCTGTCTGGCTCTGGGCTTGGCTGAGCTTTTAGAAAAATACATTTGAGCAGGTCGGTTAAAATTCAAGCTAAAATGTACATTTTTAGTCCAAAAAAATGAACATTTTCTATGTGACACGTTAAAGGTGAGTAACATTTAAAGTTTACTTTGTTTTGTTGTCTTCAGCTCAGAATGTTTCATCTCTCACCTTTCCCAGTTTGTTGCAGACACACAGATCTGTTTTTGTTTTGTACCAGAGAAAATTGGACAGCCTGAAGCTACCCAAATATGAAATGCTAAATCAAATCAAACTCTCTTTGAATTTTTAGCAGTGAGTGAGTGAGTGGTCTTGTAATCATACCTATATTGTTTTTCCTGTTTCTTTTTCTTGGACAACACTACTTAAAGGCATGTTCCTGGAACTTGTGTAGGGAGAGTTTAAGTGGGCTTGACTATTTTCATGCACACAATAACTCTGCTTTTGTCTCTCTCTTTGCTAAAGCATTGTTGCTATGGTTTCAGTCCTGACTTGTGTTTTTAAAATACATGCCAGTGAATATTGTAGCAAAGCGTCCGATTAGCCAACATATCCTGTTTGTAGCTGGATCCATCTCGCACCGTGTGACTCCTTTTTCGCTGTTTGGTACTTACTGTTAGCGCGATGTGCTGGTTAAGATGATCAAATTCAGGACATCGCAAATGGGAGTGTACATGTGCAGAGGAAAGCAGGCCCGTGTTCAACACACACACACACACACACACACACACACACACACACACACACACACGCACACAGTGGATTACGGCTGGCCCCAGGGGCTGCATCAAAAGATGAATACACACAACTGGAGCAAAGAATACTGAGCTCTTCTTTTTGTGCTATCACACAGTACAATATAGTCAAGAACACATCCACTATAGGATCGTGTATAGTTTACATCATTCTTTTCATTTAAACACCTTGAGGTGCTGTCAGCCCTGCTCCCCCATGGGCTGATTTGATGCGTTGTCATAGTAACATACACTGTTGAATGCCACAGCGCTGTTGAATGTATTGTGCATGTAAGTGGCTGTGGGAGAGAGAGAAAAAGGCAGAAAGCGAGGGAGAACGCTAACCACTCGATAGACTAAGTGAGGGACTTCATGGTCAAATATAACTTTTTTTCCCCCTCCTCCCGCCCCCACAAAGCGATCAATATCCCATTTGTGGGTTTTAGGGCCTGCGTGTTCCCCAGGCTTTGGGCTCCTCGGCCCCACACTGCATCAATAAATTACATTTGCTTTCTGTGTCCAATTCTTCTTCAAGCTTTGGCAACCATAACAGAGGATTTCTCTATTTCTTGCGCTCAGACGGCATTGATGCTCACTCGATGACTCCCTCTTGTTAAAATTTAATGTAAACACACTTTGTTTCATCAGCTTTAATTGCAATCGCTCTCTTTTGATGTATTTAGTAACGCACGGACTCACTTAGTACACCCATGTTGGCCACGAAGAGCAGGTTTTCTTTAATAAGAGCTTGTATACATTTTTTTGACTACACGTGCATGACAAAACGATCATCTTCAGCGGCAGTCAGCTTACGTATTCAGTTTAAAGAAATTTCCGAATAAGATGACATGGCGGCACAACTTTCAAGTTACGGCGGTGAATAGACCTGCTTTTATGTTCTCCCTGCAGACGCCGGTGCACACCTATCGGAAGGTAAATAATATCCCTCTATGTAGCACATAAAAGCACATCTAAGCAGGTGGCAATTGGCGGCGGTGGTAGGTGAGCCAAAGCAGCAGAATTGTCGTATCATGCAGCAAAAGCGAGAGCAGATTGCACAGCGGTAGACTGAGTGGGCAACAAATAAATAGTCTGCTCTGTTCAGGGGAAAGTGTGTGTGATTGGTGGTTTTATAGCGATGGCGCAGCGGAGTGGGCTAATGGACTGCAGCCAGCTACAGGGTTTCCTGTCTGAACTTTCATGGGTCATTATAGATATGTACTGTTACGTGTATGCTTCCCATGTATTTCAGCCCACGGACAACTCTGACAGTGTCTCCTTTCACTCGAAGCTGCTTAATTTGTCACCAAGAAAGGTCTTCTACCAGTAGGGAAGGCCTGGAGCACCACTTCCAAAAGTGTCTTTGCAAGTGCCTTGAAGACCACGTTTTCATTTCTGGCCTCGCGCACACCCACAATGCCGTAGTTCCCCCTCTCGGCGGCTTCCCTGTCTCTCTCAATTTTGGCGCTAGCAGTCAAGATATATCACATATCGTTTGGATCAGACGGCGTATCTATTTCCACCTTGTCCACCGAAAGCAACCAGCGTGCCTCCTCGACACCAAACAAACACAGGCCCTCCCTGCCAAACGCACCCCCTATCCGTGATTACCAAAAAGATGCAGCGTCGAGCCCGGTCTATTATTTCCAATTTCTCCTGGAGAAAGTTAATCTAATGAGCATTATCGGCAGCTAATGGGAATTATAATTAGTCAGATGCAGCAGATTATCTGCGCATAATTAGCTGTGTCTGTCAGCTCCAATTAGCATGACAGGAATTAGGAGACTTTGGAGTTTGTAGCAGGAGAGGAGGAGAGGGAGAGAGGAGGGCAAGGAGACGGAGCGATAGAAGAGGTGGGGAAGAGGAGAGAGAGAGATGAGGGAGGAGGAAAGATGGAGAACAGAGGGAGGAGGGGAGGAGTGGGTGGTTTTGGCTCTGAGCACAACGTTGTACTGAGGAGAGGGGATGTGCATAGAAAGTAGGACTGGCACAAATGATTTTTGGCGTGCGCGAAGGAATGGTGTTGATGGGTTTCAAGGCAGAGGGCGAGGGTGTGAGGAGACATGGACATGTAGTAAGGTGTCCAAGCAGTTTAAGACACATTTAAGACCATTTTGACGCCCTCAGAGTCAGTATAGATCAATCAGCAGCCACAAATGTTGTTGAAGTGTCCCTGAGCAAGACGCTGAACCGCTGATAAATCACTGAAAATCCCTTAGGATGACTGCGACAGCTAAATGCCGTAAGCGTAAATGACAGCTAAAAAATGTGACAAGGTTGAAAAACATTGCAAGCGAAGCTCAATTACACCATTCATTTTTTTTTTCTTTGGCATAAAACACTCAGTAAAGAGTGCAGCGGTTGAAGTTCTGTTGAATGAAAAGCCAAAATCCACAGTGACATTGAGCGATGAATTATTCAGCATCAAACCAGTTTAACTCTTCATTTCATTAACTGATTAAATCAGCATCTAATTAAATGAATTAAAATTTCAGAAATATGTCTTAATCAATGTGATGAGAGGGCTTTAAATGATAGGTTCAGCTTTTTGTAAAATCTATGTGCATTTCAGGAGCGATCGGTCACTCCAGTCATTCCTAATGTCCGCACTGGCACCAAAGTGCAACCCCAAAGTAAAAGATAAGGGACAGCCCTTGTTTGCCAAATTTAAGTTGTATATCTTCCAAAGTTGCTGCTTTGCAGTGTTCTTCCTGAGCTGTGGCAGCGGGACATTTGCCACAAAACAGCAACAATAAGCCAGGACAAAGATCTCAGACTGCTGAAGTCTCATAGCAAGGACTGTTACTGCATCTTTTACTGTACTGCCGTACTAGGCAGGGATGGCATGTAGCGGTGGAAAAGAAATCAATCAAATCGTTACCTAGGTATCTGGATTCTTTTTTTTTTTCTCTTTCTTTTTTTAAATATTTTTAATTAAATAGCTTGATGCTAACACATAAATAAATGGAACAACCATTAAAACGCTAATGGAAATTGGCATCACAACAATGTTATCTTAATAAATGGCATGTTTCCTTTGCTCTGTGGAAACTAACTAATAACTGCTGACTTCACATTGCTAACTCAGTCTACTCCTCTGTGGTTTCAACAGTCCACACTGACCAGCTATAGCAACCTCTCGGGTCAAAACTCGAAATTCCCAGTGGGTTTAAAAATTCAGCCACCACAAGGTTGGTACACTGGACAGCACACATACTACTGTACATTTCTATTTTATACTTTATTTATTATTCTAATAGCACTAGCCTGATGAGCAGGAACAGGAAATATGATTGGTTGCAATCTGCAGCTTCACCACTAGATGCCACTAAATCCTATACACTGGACCTTTAATTTTTTTTCAGTTGCCTACCAACACGTTCAGCAACATTTGGTGGTCTAACAAACTTTGAATAGTCACACTGAAAATGGTCTCTGATAACCCCTGAGGGAAATATCTTGTTCTTTAGCTGCTTCACTATATTCACCAGATAGTTGTTAACTTGGTCTGGATGCCGTTTTGTGCTGGGCAGGTGGTGTACAGTGTCATGTATCATCTTTCTTTACTGGAAACAGCTGCTGTTGAGTTTAGAGTTGAGAGTAAACCCCAGCTGAACGACGCTATAAACCTGCCTTTGCAGTTAGTGGAACCTTTAATGGAAAAATCTGCAATGTCACCTAAAAATCAAAACGCTTATAGCTCTCTGTAACATTAGGACTGTTCTCAATAACCATTCTCTGCCTCTACCTTGTTCACTGTCAGTTTTTCTGTTTCATTTATTGACTCTGTCTGTTCTTGTTATGTTGTTGATATTTTTCCACTAAACTGTTAACAGTGGGTTGCTGTAAAAGAGGTGTGCTCAGCCGCCTCAAAGGTTAAAAGAAAATGAATGTACACTTCCAGTTGAACTGCAGGGTCGGGTGATAATTCTCTGTGGGCTCATCACCACGAGTGACACTTTTCACATTCAAAAATATGGAGCTTAAACGTCCTTCCTCCTCCTGATAACCTCTATCTCGCAGGCACGTTCTGTCTAACAACGCGGAAATTGAAGAAACAAGCATCTTAAATCCTCGTGATGTCGCATTCAGCGTACATTAAAGGAACACAAATTTGTCTGGCGTTCTCGCAGCTAAACAAACTACTTAGTAATGTTTTTAATCAGGCTCATATCAACAAACCAGCACCACTGGAAGCCCACTGGGAACTGTCTCAATGAACACATGCAGGAAGATACACAGGCAGCTAAATAGCTTTTGATTGAGAAAACACTGTGTTACATTTGCATAGATTATCTCTATCTATTTGACCAGGCTGCATGTGTCAGTAAAGCAAAGTCGGTAAATAGTTGTCAACAGCGAGCGGAAGTCTGGACCGCGCACGACTTCACCCAACGTATGTTAAACAGCGGCATAAACTCACACGCACAAACACAGTTAAGCTAACATGGCTTGCCTGTAAACAAACACACCTGCACACATGCTCACACACACGTTTGTGCACATAAAAGCGTGCAAGCACACACACTGGAACACTAGTGACATTGGATTTTGAGAGTGTAGAGTTAATGTGGTAAAACCTTAAGCTTCTCTTCTCTCGCTCTAGCTTGAGATTATTGATCAGGCTCAGCTCATATTTACCCACGAATGCACGACGCCGTGATGTGTATACTCACACAGATGAACATACACGCAGCACAATCAGTCAAGCACACACGCACGCAGAGTCGAAGCCGACACAATTTCATGCGTACACACTCTTTTAATACACAAACATGCACACACGCGTCTCCAATCACCGCTCAAGGCTACCTCCCTCCCCAACGACTCATGCTATGTCAGTGTGCTTCCTGTCGTCCCCGACTGTGTTGACGCCTTGCTTCTTTGACAGGCGCACTGAAACTGACAGCATGATTTGTACTCCAGCACAAACATGCCCGGCACCATCAATTCCCACGGTGTGGCTTGGAAACGTCTGGGAATGCCCGTGATTGTGTGTTTTACACTTTTAGGTTGAGCTGCTACGAGTTCAACATCTCACTCAAGAGCACTTTGTTTATTGCTGATGATGATTGTCATTTTATACACTTTTATGCCACTGAACCAGATAGGCAGTTAGCAGTGGCATTGTGATCAGTTTTGAGATAGTGTGTATTATCATAATGTTTTAGAATCTTACCAATTGTCACTGAAAAACAGCCAACTGCAAGAAGACCCCGACCACAGTAGTTTACAGCAGTGCTTCCCAACCTTTTTTTTTCTGATGTGCTGTCACAGCCCTACCAGATCTGCTCAGATACCCCTTAATTGACACCACCTGTCATGTTTAAGATATCTATTTCAACCATTTAATATATATATACTCTATATTTTTTTCATAAGAGTAGAGAAAGACAGGAAAGGCAAGGGTGAGAGAAATGAGGGAAATGACACGCCAAACCTGCCAGAACCTGACACGTGGCACCAGGTGAACCACTGGACCATATAAGATCACTCTTATATGGTCATTAATATTCCTTTAAATACAAGAGTCGCTGGAGCCAGTCCCAGCTGACATGATTACACCCTGGATATGTCACCAATTCACCACAGGACACAAACATAAAGACAAATATTCACACCCTCTGGCAGTTTAGTGTCACCAATTGACCAGTTTCCCTGCATGTCTTTGGACCGTGGTAGGACGCTGGAGCACCCTGCATCAGGTACAGCCAACTCGTGGGTTCAAACCCAGAGCCTTGCACCCTCCGTGCTGCCACGGTGCTAACTTAGCATTACATTATCCATTATTTTAATTAACTATTTAAACTATTTAAACTATGTTACAACTTAATTAGATTGATGGTAAGAATGGCCTCAGCTTTTGGGTTATTGTAGCAGTATAAGTAAGTATAAGATACCAATGATTGGTATCAAACAAATTTGCATTCCTGTGTTTAACTGTTTCCTTTAAAACAAGAAAATTTGGACATATTTTTCAATCAAATTCTGAAATTGTATTCCACAGTCTTTCCACATACACATTGTTAACTGCAGAAGTACCCACATGGGTACAAGTAGTCCTGGTAGGGAACCACTGGTTTACAAGGACCTCTTGAAATGAACAAAACTCAGAAAATCTTCTGTAATAAAAAAGTTCTGAGAAACTTGTGGATGTGCTAATTAATACCTCACCTCAAGTGAGCAACAAATGTTTGGGTTCCAAATGTTATGATATCAACATCAATGAAATATAATGTTTAATATAGAGATTAGTGAACCCGAACTGGATGAACCATCCTGATCCCTGTTTGTGTTTTCACAAAATATTTAATCTAACATTTAAAAAAAATGACAGATCATGAGCTTAGAGTCCTTTGGCTTTTGTAATAGATTTCCAAGATGAATCTCTGGGTACCGTAAGGGGGAATTTACATCACCAGTCACAATGTTTGGGCATTTTGATTGGTAGGCGGGTGAGGGCTCGCTGCAAATCGATTGGTGCCTGCAAGGGTGGGCATGGTTCAAGCTGCACTGAGCCTCACGGAGTCGAGTGTGTGTCTTCTGGGCAAAATCTGTGGATTAAGGGAGGCCTGAACTTGAAACAGGAAAGGACAGAGCAGTCAATAACACACTGATTAATGATAATGGCATGCAAGCCAGGGGGATAATCTTTCTAAGCTCTTTTTATCTAAGGACCGATTGACTGAAAACATGGAGGACAGAAAGAAAATGCACCAATCCCCAAGCAAACCAGGGGCTTCCAGACAGGGTAAATGTTTGTTTATGTCTTCAGTTTTCATAAGCATGAATAGAAATGCATCTGCTGTCATTGCAGGCTTCCATATTGAGTTGGCTTAAAACATGACTTGGACTTTGTGCCCAAGTTATTCGTGAACCCTTTTCCACTGGAATACTTTTTTCTTTTTCTTTGGGGAATATTAAAAGAAAAACAATTGTTGCATTACCTCTTTTTACCATCATATGTTACTGCAATATACTCCAATATATTCCTCCACCAAATGTCCATATGATTCCACAATCGCATCATCAATCTGCACATCTATCAGTACAATTTTCTGTCACCTTGCTTCCAAATATGATCATAAAAGCCTTGCTTATTATAATAACAAATTCCCTCCTCCCATTGTATGCCCTGTTATCAAATGCTTATTGACAGGGATGAAATGGAAATGATGGTTTATCCCGGCCTCTTCCCATCAATCTGGCCCATATGAGACCTGGAAGCTTTTCTCAGAAAATTTAAGAGGCACTGATCCTTGTGCTCAGTCCTCATCCACTTGCCTATGGATTTGCCACAACTGCCAGCTAATTTATGCAGCCTCATGGACGCAATTATTCCCTATGTCCACAGTTGTGAAGAAGCGCAGGGACGCTGACAGTCTCAAGACGGATTGGAGGCCGCCTTTAGTGTTTATCCGAGGAACTTGTCATCAGTGTGGGGATTGGAGATGGATGTTCTGCTCTCGCCTTGTTGGGAGAGGCCTGCTGAGCTTTGTGAACTTGGGCCCTGTGGGAGGTGCCACCTTCCATCCCTCCATCTTTTATTCTACCATTTCTTCATTTTTTTACCCTTTTGTGTGCTGTTTCTCTAATCTTGCTGAGTACTGAGCCTATTGGCCGCCCCCCCATCCTCTTCTCTTTGCCTCTTTAACCCTCTATTTCATCACTTCTTCTTCTCCCTCCATCCTTCTCAGTCTTGCTTTCAAGGACCAAGCAGCGTCTCTCCTGGCCCCACACTTCCCGTTCGATTGGCCCAATAGTTTATTCACTTCACCCAGACACAAAAGACATCAAGCTGACTGATCAGCGGGCAGGAGCCAGGGCACGGCTGATCAATGAGGCCTTGGGCAGAAGGGAGGGGGGGGTGTGGAGGGAGGATGGATGAAGGGAGGCGAGGGAGGAGAAGGGCGGAAGGAGGCCTGGACAGGTAGGCTGACAGACGCACAATCAGCGGACCAATCGATGGGAACTTTTGCTGAGCTCAGATAAGAGGGCGCAGCCCGTTCAGGACACACAAGCAGATCCTCACTGACAGGAGCTTTTGTTTCCCATGCTCATGAGCTTTATGCTGCTCTAGGTGACACCGCTGCAAAAAAAAAAGGAAATAACAAAAGGTGCAATTCATGAAAAGACAAGATAGCATCTGATTAATTTGTTTATTTAGGCACCGGCTCTTCAAACCGTGTATTCCCTGAAACAGGTGTAGAAAATCTACTAATGTGGTGTGATAAATGCCCTTTCCATAATGAAATTGTGTGTATGAGTGTGTGTCGGGGGGGACCATCGATTGGGCGCCATTCATGCCTTTGTTTGTCTGTCCATCACAGTAATAGCACAGACAATATTGATTCGATATATTGGAAAACAATAGAGGTGCTGGAGTGTTTGCTGTTGTCTTATTTTACCATTTTCTAAGAGGTTTTTTCAAGTAACACTGTCTTGAAAAAAAGCTAAAATGTCACTGGTAACCGCATTAAGGTTGGGTATCAAAGCTCAATAGGTTTTTGGTACAGACCTTAAACATAACGTAACTTAAATCTAACCCTAATCTGATATTTTAAAGCTGCACTTGAATATTTTTATATTAACAAACAATCAAATAACCATTTGTAATGTGGAATGGGTAAGCTGATAAATCACAGCGGACTGCTGGTGGACACAGATTAGCATTTAGAACACCAGATACCTTCCTCAACAAATGGTGAAGACTACATCTCAAAGTAGACTGAAAATTTGACTTGCATTCAAATTTTTAAGTATTTTCCAACATGTTTGCTAGTTATAACATGATAATGTTATACGTTGATGTTCCTGACAATCTTGTTCCATTGGCCGAGAACCAGCCTATACTGCTTTAAGATTCAGTGCCAGATAAAGTTACTTGACAACCATGCAGATAGAGAGAATTGTGCCAAATAAAAGAGACATTTACATAGCAAAGAGAAAGCACGGAGAGAGATAGGAGCCGCAGTCCATTCCCTCTCCTACTTGTCCTCGTAGTATGATAGGGTCATCAGCACAATCCCACGTTTTTTGTTTTTTTTTATAACGGGGGCTTTAACCTTCCCACTCTCTCTTGCCCTGTTACTCATGGGTGCTGACACACATTCAAACACACTAACATGCTGGGAGCTGATGGAGGAATTGTGTTTGACTGTGAGAACATTAGTCTTATACAGTGATTTTTTTTGGAAATGGCTCTTCAGAAGCAAAACACACAAAGTAAATGCGTTGTATCTCATATGTTGTCATGTCATGTTATATTGTCAGTAAAAGTGGGTTCATTTGGTGAATGTCAGGAATGACGTGCAAAAAGCAGTGCCTTTATATAGAACCCAACGTCATACTTAGCTCAGGATCACATCGACCTTGAGTCCTTGTTATTCATTTACTAACAACATACTTTTTTTCCTTAAAAATACATTTTCCTATTTAATTTTTCAGTCAAATTGGTTGTTTGTCCACCTTTCACCATAACATAGAAATGCATGAAACGCACATCAGGACCACATTCAAATGTACGCCATCCCAACATGCCTGGATGGTTTCCCAGGCAAGCGTGCTTGTCCTCCTCCGCTGTGTGGTGAAATCTCGACAGAACTTGGACAGAAAGTGGCTTCCAGCCCAGCCGGAGAAAGGCACAGTGCGTCAAGAGGCTTGCAAACTGATCGATAGCGAGCTAATTGGAAAATAGCGGCAGGAAATGTGATAATGTGGCTGTTCGCTCTGGTCTTACTCCGGCTGCACTCCCCACCCGCCTTCCACCTCTTTCCCCACTCTCTCAAGGGTCGGGTATGGGTCCTTCAATCTAGTGGTTCTTTAATAAGGCTGGAGCCACTGCTCGACCCAAATGAACATCACAGTTGCTCCAGCCACCACATGCTTACAAGCACATTTGTTCACACATACATGAGTGAGATGAGAACACAGCAAGAGACGCTGGTGAGATCATGCTCGATGTGTCAGTTCCCGCCGTTTGACAGATCTAGCTGCAACCACCAACATCGCCTACAGACGTGGAGCAATAACATACAGGAAGGACAATCAGTGCAATCAGGCTGCCAGACAGGAAAGCTCGAAGGCGAGGAGAAAGAAAGGGGCATGCCAAATTTGCAGAGGAGGATATGTAAGAGAGGAGAAGCCATTGAAGGGTGGCAGAACTCTCAGAAACAGAGAAATAAAGCAGAAAGGAAAAGTTGGATCATGATTGGGACGCTCAAGTTCACAGTTTCACAGAGGAATGAGTCATGAATAATCAGCAATGGACTCTTTGCACAGCAGACATTTTGACATGTCATAGCAGGAATCTCAGATATATTAATGATGCTATTAAGGTGCTGCTATTGTGCGTGTTGATTCGGTGTCACTGTTACTGGGACACCTAAAGTTCCAGTGTGCAATTTGGGGTTCAGTATCTGGCCCAAGGACACTTCGACTATGTAGACTGGAGAATCCGAGGATCGAACTGCCAATCATCTGCCTCGTGGACGACCTGCTCTACCTCCTGAGCCACAGCTGCCCCGATGATGGTGATTCCAATGAAAAAAGTTAATTTTCGTTTCGCTTTTAGAAATGGGTGACTATTCCTGAGAACAGAAGGTTGAATAAAGTGGAAAGGAGTTGGGATAATGATGAAACAGAAAGACTTGGGAGAACAGATGAGGAGACTGGAAGCAGTGTGGGAGGGAGGGGGAGAAAAGAGGTCTCTTGTCCCATTTTACACTCAGGGGATCTCTACATGTCACCAGGATACGTTGTACTGCCAGGCATGACTGACAGTGATGGGCACTTTGGGCCTGGGATCCAGCGTTTTCCACTCCTCCCAATTCCCCTGGCCAGGCCTCTCTATCGCTGTGACAAGATGTGGAGACGTCATGTCAGCTGAAGTGCGACAGTCTTTGTCTTACTCTCACTCACTCACCCACTCATTCACTCACTTGCTCTTTTCCTCTTACTCCTTATCTCCTTGCCAGAGTTTTCTCTACCTCTCTCCCTTATTTTTTTCTCTTGATTATCTCAGCCTCATTTCCTAGTCTGTTTCTTTCTCATTCGTGTCTTTCTTCTTACTCATTTGCTCTTTGACAACTCTTCTGTTTTACATCCTTTTAAGTCTCTGATTCTGTCCTTCTGGTGCTTGTTCTTCACTCATTGGAATGGCTGGTGGTCAACACCTCTTTGAAAAGCCACCATTTGCCTGCATCAAAGGCACTGTTTTAGGACACGCTTTAGAGATGCACAGGGCACCCCATGGAGCAGCGCTGTCACCTTACCTTTTTGCTGTCTACACCTTGGATTTCAGCTTTAGCTCTGGGTCGTGGCAGCTCTAGATGTTCTCAAATGGCACCTTTTTGTCTTTAAAAGCAAAGAGGAGGGTTTATATGACGAGTGGAGAGGTGATGCAAGGAGAATGATTCTTGTTTGCATCCAAGGAGAGATGCTGGATGTCTTCTTGCAAGAGCCTGCAACAGCATATCATCAATAACGTGGGCTGGTTTTAAACACAAACATGTACACAATAGAGGGCAGTGTCACCTTTGTATGCAACGGCTCACTTCAGATACATGAATCATTGTTTAGCATGCTGTACTTTGTTGATATGCTTGGGAGGCAGGAGAGCTTGCTCCAAAAGAACTAGTTTGTACGACATGTTGTCTGACCTCATCTGAAGGCAGAAGTGTTGCAATAGCTGTTTCAAACTACCACACTGCTGTTATATCTGTCTTCTGGCTGCATCTTCAAGATGCTGTTGTCGAAAGGGCCAGGATATGCTCGAAAAAGTGTGAAGGCAAAAATCTTTCACATTGAAAGGTGAGGTGAGAAGCAGGCCGTCATAGAGGGGGCAAGAAGCGATATCATAAATATAGGAGTACATTCACAGACAGTTACTTCTGGAAGCATCCATAGTGTTGCACTCCATTGTCTGCTGATGATAGAAATAATTCATAGAAAAGAAGAAGACCAAAAGAGAGCTTAAGAGAGAGAAGTTCAAACCTTATGCACAGCCAGTCACTGTGTCAGGTGGGTGTGATTAGCCATAAATGTATTTTGATGTATCATATTAGAAAATTTGGATGGAAATGGCAAAATATGAAGAGATAAGGCCCTTAATTGGAGATGGAAACGCTTTTTTTGAATAAATTCTGACATAGCAAAGATTTAACTCACATGACTGATCAGCTGTTTCCACTCTGACAGTCTCTTTAACGGAGCCATGGCTCTATATTACATTCATGATCGCTCCTCACAGGTTTGATGTAGCCTTCCTTCCTCATGAAACAAACAGAAATGTCATGTTTCCATCATTTTCTACATTACTTTTCACCGTTTGAGGTTCAAATGGCAATCTTTTAATTGCATCATCCTATTGCGTCCTCATCTCCTGGTTTTCTCAGTGACCCAACTCTTAATAATCACGTAACGGTAGTGGAGCTTTCATTCATATTTTATTTTGCAGATTTACTTAAAATCTGGTTAAAATATGTGATACATTTGGATGGAAACACGGCTATTATCACATTGGTGATTTTAAAAAGTTACAGAAATTGTTCGACACAGCGCACCCAGTTTCGGCAAAATGATGTCGGGGTAGGTTTTTGAAGCTATGTGACCATCTGACAGACAGTTCTAATGGAGTGACACAAGTTCAAAGACGAACAAGAACACTAGAAAAGAAGCTTCTTCAAACTTTCAAACTTTGGCACAGTTGTCTGAAAGTCCAAATATTTCTGGACGCTTCTTGACTTCCAACATCGGAAAGCTGTAGGTGGAGGGGGTTTCGGAAAAACTGACAAGCACTTAATTTTCAGGCATAGTGAGCCCTTACAATAAGGGAGGCATGCAGACTAAACTGGTGAAAAAGACATAAGAGAAGCAGCAGAGGGGATTATTACGACAATAAACTCCATCGTAGACTATAAACTCATTGAGCCGATGCTGCAAAGCAGCGCCTTTACTTTTCTTCCTGAAACTTTAACATGGCACATCAAATGTGCTTTTTGAAGAATGTACGGCCTAATGTTAAACAGCCTCGAACTATCCAAGACTACCATTGCTATCTTTGCAGCAAATAGCAGCAACTTTGAGAACCTGGAATCAACGAAAATAAATGACCTATTGTTAATTTTTGCCAATCAACCAGTCATTTCAGAACTAAATATGTCTAAAGCAGTATCACCTCAAGAAGGTTCTTGACAGTTTTCCATCAGTGAGAACTGCATTAAGCCTTGCGTTTTCCTTTTACCTTTTTTAATCACTGTGGAGCCCTTATCAAGTGGGCTGCACCTGAAAAGCAAGTCTCCGCTTTTCTTCTTTGACTATCTCAGCTTCAACAACACCATTTATTTTGCGGTGAAGACAAGCCAATCTTGTTTTGTGTGTTCCTTTCCTAAAAAGCTGCCTGGCTTACCTGTATCTCCAGCTTCATCAACCTCCTGATGAAACCCATACTGGCCCTTCTGCTGATAAGGTAAGCCAGGCAACGAGATATATCCATCATTCACGTACTTAACGCACACACACGGGCACGAGTACACACACACACACACATACTTACCTGTGAGTGTGTGTGTGTGTGTGAGAGGGTGGATTTGTGGAGTGGGGGGTATACTATAACAAGATTAGGATTAGAAATGTGAATGAAATCACACCCTCTGCTGCCACCCAAGTAATCAAACGGTCTCAAACAAAAGAGCAGTTCATTTAGTGCCACTAATTCCTGCTTGGTGGCTTCACAGCATTGCAGTCTCATTATTCTATTAACCCCCCACACCTCCTCCCATATCCACACACACACACACACACACACACACACACAAATGCACAAAACCTCATAAATTGTGTTGTGGGACTGCTGCCAAAGCGGAGCCTGGGTTCAGCTGGGTAGTTAATCATCTCCTATAGCATGTAATTCGTGTAAACAATGTTTGTTTGCGCACCAAGAGAGCGCGTGCCCCCCTAGGCTCTAGTTAGCTGTGATGTGGCGACGTACCTGGGAATAGTAGTTCATGTGCGAAAGGGCCAAAGGTTGCAAGGTGTTCATAATTGACTCCCTGTGCCAAGTAGGAGTGGAAGCATGGAAAACAACTCGCCGGCCTGAAATCGGTTGTCATGACAGTGCTCCTGGGGGGTAGAGTGGTGCGGAGCGTGAATATGAACAGAGGGATTAATTACGCTCAGGAGGAGAGGGTTGATGCTTGTGTGGGCAGGTGTATACATATTGTATCGCTCATTTGAATGTGTGTGTTGTTACATGAACTAGCATCGGTCCATCTGTGCTTACAAACTGCGCAAAGCGTCAGACCTTTTGACCGTGTATAACGCGCCTCATCTCAACGTTGCCATGTCAAACCCACCAAGACCTTTGAATGATGTAACTTCTTCTTGGTTGGTTTCCACGGTCACTGTGTACACAAGGTCATTTAGTCTCTGATCAATAGCTTGTATCGAGCATACACCACCCCCACACCAACCCCCTGTTTCTGAAATGGCCGTTAAATCGATGGGAACAAATGAAATTAAGCTCCTGGGCGGCTCGGAGGAGCAAATGATCTTTCTGTGATTAATAACACACTGTAAACGCATCTGTGCTGGGCATATCACATCAGAGAGTATTTCCTTGCCTAGGCTTGTTTCCTCGGGGTAAGACTAAGAGAATAAAGCTGTGGTAATGATGTTTATCTGGGGAAGCACCATTTGGTAGAACACTGAAACAAGAACAAATGGTTTTGTTTGTACGGATGTAAGTATGTTACTTTTAGAGACTATGTTTATGAAGTTTGCAGAGTACCAAAAACCTTGTCATATGAGAGGATAGTGAGGAGTCAAGCACCTTGAGGATGTTAGGGCTGTTTTGCCCAATCTGTTGAAACATTGTTTCCTTGATAGATTAACAAATATATTGTGAAATTAAAGAAGAATGTCAGGAGTTTGTGCTTTGAGGTTGTAAAAGGTTTGTTTACAGGTGTTTGTGTTCATTGTTTCATCCATAGAGTACTAAATATACTTTGCTCGTGTTCATGCCAATGGAAGAACATGTCAACAGTGCAACAGTGTTGCTTTGAACAACAATGGAGCTCTATGGCACAAGGGGATAAGATATATATATATATTAGGCTTTGGCTGCCCAGCTACGTGTTAGTTCAATCCATTTATGTTTGGTCTCTGTAGACTGCAAGAAATATATAAAATATCACCGACCTTATCCTTTAGTTCTTTATGTAACTATGGTGCTATTGATGATACTTTTATTACTTGCATCCGTTTTTTCCCTCACACAGCTTTCCCAGGTCCGGTGCTTGCTGTGTCCTCAGCAGTCGGTATACAATAATAATACATCTTTGATGCCGAGGCATGTTTGTGCCAACCATGAGAATTCTTGCCAAGGCTGAATCAGGCAGAGGCTAGTCAAGCTATGTTGAATTGCTCTTTAGGAAATTTGCCTGGGGCGTGATTTGTGTTTTTTTTACCATCATAAAGCATTCTCTTCTGTGCTTTTGGTATAGTGCTTTGGAAACAAGAAGTGAACAAGGCATTAGTTGCCCGCCAAAGATGTATGATTTGGGGTGTTTGTCCAAAAGGCCCATGTTCCTACAACAAGGCAAGTTTTGAAAACCTTGAGTGAACAAAGTATAGCGAGTATAGCAATCTAACATCTAATATTTGAACATCCACTGATGTAGATGCATACTTAGCTGTGACCTGTCATTGCATGGGAGCTTGGTGCTACACTCGGGGGGGAAATGCGGCCATTTCCCAGCTTAACATAGTTGAGGAAATGCTTGATAGAGTCAGGGATACAGGGTAACTCTTGTTACTGATGCAGCTAGTATGTGGACCATGAAACTTCACTACTCAATCTGTACAGCTCACTGAATTTCTCTCTCTTAGTGTCTCTTTTTTAAATGCCATCATCATTATCACTTCATTAAATCAGAATAGTCTTCCCATGAATTTTCACAAGCAATTGATTCAGCTGCTGGTTGCCAAGAGAAATGGCATGGCCTGCGGATTTGGTCCTGTGAGGCATCAGGGTCACCACCCAATGTGTAGTTTGCTTTGCTTTTTTCTTTCAGACATACTGTAGAACCTCTCTCTTTCTGAAGCTGCACAGATGGGTTGTACTCTTTTATTCATAAGGGCTTCACTAACTTTGATCTGGCTTTGCATTTGCAGCATGTGTCAGATCGAGATGGTGGGAGAGTAGGTGGGAGGGAAAGAGCGGTGAGGTGGAAGCGGAGTGGGAGGTTGTCCTACTGGCCAGACACCCTAACTGCTCCGTGCCTCTTTTCTATGCTCCTCAGTTCCTCTGGGCCCCGTGTGCTTTCTATTATGCATGAGTGTCATAACCAGTACAGTCGATCTGCTGGCCACAGACGCAGAGCGGACATTCCCACAGCTGTATGAGGGGGGACTTTGTTTGATATACAAAAAATAACTTTGGTTTTGTTTTTACAACAGTGCCAACGTTAAGCTGGGGAATTTGAATCCCTGAATGTTCATAATTGCCATGTTAAACCATGCGCCTCTTAGTTACTGTTGTTACGATCATCAGAATTCACTCAAAATTCATGGTCATTTTTGAAACAATGGGATTTCAGACACGGTTAGACAAAAGCAAATTTCTAATTTTTAGTCGCAACCTTTGATTTTTCAACAACCCTGTGATATTTTTAAGCTTGCTAGCTAATTAGTGTAAATTATGTGAGTTAGCGGGGGTTCAGACAGGATCAGGCACCACGGCAAAAACTGAGGTCTTTCAATTCATTTCAGTGGGGGTCGTGCGTTTTTCCGCACCGACAGTCGCAGGGGTTGCCGCAAAAAAACGCACCGGCGTGCGGGAGAGAGGTTGAGCCAGAATTTAATTTTAATGGTTGAGTCTCAATACAGTTGTCATGAACATGCAAATTAGCTATAGAGACCAAAAAAAAATTTGTACCAGGCTGTAAACATGTTTATTTCCGCTGACAAGTTGGACATTTTAACACAGAGGCTTACGGCGATTGACTCGTTCTATAGCTAGGAGGAACTGCAGTTTTATTCACGATGTGTCTAGCAAATGTATCTCAGGTAAATTTCCCCATATTCAATGTAGTTACTACATAATGCTGAACTCTGATATAGCAAGTTAGCAGTGGACATGTCCGTACTGAACAGAGCTTTTACTAACATAACCTGTAAAGCCACATAATAACGTAGCTTATGATATGCTAATTATTTGCTTCGGAAGTAACACTACGTTACTACTGTAGGTGGTATGGTGACACAACTTTGTCTATGGAGTGTTGCTCTTACAGAGCCTCATAAATAATTAAATGGATGAGGGTGGAATTCTATTTAGTTGCTTCAGGGTCCTTATTTTTCATGGTAGCTGACTGTCAGCTCATTAGGACACTAGAATAGAGCTGAGGCATTGCTAATGTTATTAAAAAAAGGTCTATCCAAAGCTATGATTGGACTATGTTTGGGAGAGAGTTTAGTGAACGGTTAATAGACCTCAAGTTGGCAAGAAAGCAGGCAAAAGAGCATGATTTCACATGTTTCAGGTTTTTTCAATAAACCTCCAGCAGGATAGCATTAAATCTTATTTCTGCCCTCAAAGAATGTAAGACGATGTTCCGATTCAAATACTAATTATTGCCCTGATCATTTATAGTGTATTCTGCCTGTTTGCCTTCCTGTGCTGTGGTAGGGCCTGGAAGAGAGAAATGGTTTTCTTCTGTGCTCTAAGCCCAAGCCCATTTATTAAGGTGTGTTTATCATTCATAGTGACCCAGGTTAAGTGTCCTGAGAATTATATTTAAGGCTGCAGGTCCCAGTTGGCAATTAAGTACAATTCATTACAGCAGACACACAGCCCTACAGGGGAAAATGTAAGAGCCGTGGCAAAATACTGGAGCAAGCAGGGGAGAGGAGGGAGCGGAGAGAGAGTGTGAGATTGATATAAAAAGGGAAAAAACAGGAGGGATATGTGTAGGAGGGAATAAATGTGAGAAGAGAGGCAGATTATTTGTGTAGAAGAGGTGCGTATGGAGGACGGAAGAGTATTAAAATAAAGAAAATTCTCAGTAGAAAGAGTTGGATCAGAAGAAAGAGTAGAGATGTATTTACCACACCTGATGGTGTGGTCTGTCAGCGTTGGCGCTCCTCTCACAGAGAATTTCATGCCTTTCATTTGTTGCATTTTGATGTTGAGAGTGTAAGACGTTCTGATGTTTTCTCGCCCCGCAGAGTGCTGCTCCAGTGCTGACACTTTTTTGAATATGCGACCCCCCCAGCTGGTAGGGGTGGACTGTTCAGAAAGCCTTTTTTTGTTTATGATCTGAAACAGACCTAAAGCACTTGAACTAACTCAATTACTCATTTATACTCTCACTCATCTTTTGAGTAAGCAACCGACGTGCGGATCCAGCAGTGGCTCAGGTCAGTGCGGTTGTATCGATTGCCCTCGGGTACTATGGTATGAGCTGCCTTCAAGTTTTTCCATGTTTTTAAAGTAATAGTTTTTTATCCAGGAAAACATCTGTGGTCCAGCTTTGTGGCTGCATTATGTAACACACTTGCATAGGTTCTACCTCCGTTGATGTGAACTCACACAGCCAGATTTGAGGAGCATTTTGAATCTAATTTGTCACATATCCTGCACTCATGCATGTTATTTATGAAACAAGCGCAGCAGCCTGGAAGTGCACTTCCTGCCATGTGAGGTGCACTTTGCATGTTAAGTGGGGAAGTTTATTGAATATGTGTGGGTTTTGGTATTCTTCCTAGTGGGCACTGCTTTGTAGATGGAGTCTTACATCAAACCAACTCTCAAAAAAAACAAAACAAAAAAAAACGTCCCAAGAAGTTATAATTAATTATATTTCAAGAAGCTTGTTGTAGCTCCCTCATATAGGGAACTTCATAAACTTGAAATGTTTAGTATTTATTTAGAATTGGATGTCAGTCTATATACGTTAGTAGTGTTCTCATAATAACACAAATTTCATTATCTAACGCTGAAATACTGTATGTACTTCTTGATATAATCACTAAAGAGAGCCCTAATCTCCTCAGAAATGTTGCAAAACAAGATGATCTAGTTATTTATTTTTTTACATTAGTTTCTCATCTTGACTCATATTTGATGGTAGCTGTTCTGAATATTAACAGCTGATGTTAAACTTGCCATCCAAGGTAATGTAGACGTTGGCCTTGAAGTTAGACCCCGGAGGCCCGTAGTTCTCTGCCGCAATATTCCCAATTCAGTCCTATGTTCAACATAATGTGAACGGCACCATGGGTGTGAGGAGCTATTCATTTTACTCAGAATGAAATCAATGAAATCGAGCTCCCCCGTGGAAACTGAATTGGATTGTATGTACAGCGCCTTATTGCACCAATCCAGCCCAAAAGTAAACAAAACATTAAAATGAAGAAAAATCTTAATTCAATACAAGCCGTGTTCGTCTATTCATTTCACAAACGTTTTGTGAATTATTTGAACGCTCCATTGATCTCATTGTAAATAGGCTTGAGTGTATTCATAGAGCGTTCTTTGTGGTAAAAAGATCGTTTTCTCTTTCAGAAGTGTTGTTCTTCTAGAACTTACTTAGCTCCCACTTCTTTACAGATTCTCCAAAGGCCCTTTTGGGTGACTATGAAAAGGAAGTGTACGGATCACTCCATGGATTATTGTGATACAAAATCATAGCTAACCATACAGTTCATGAATACGCCACTATTCATGAATGTCAGACTTTAAATACCTGTTTTGCAAACCTACCACCCCTTCAATCTCCTCCTTCCTCCTTTTTCTTCCTTTTCCCTCACCTTCCTTTCGCCGTCTCCTTGCCATAATTATTCATTCATTCAGCTTTCTCTTTGCATGCACATTGGCTAAGAGGTGCTGTAATCATTTTTTTGATAGAAGGCATTTTCTCCTGTAATCCAACAGAGCGTATGCCAGGTCTCACTCTGGGTCTTTTCATATGGAGGCAGAAGAGGCTGTGCCTCTGGAGGCTTAGCATTCTTAATCTGAATGGCTTTTTGCATTTTCCGCCGTCGCTGTCAGCATCGCATGCCCCTCTTGACAAAGTGCCACACAAACCTGCGTTCCAAAGCTCTTTTTTTACCTACAGGTTCATGTTCGTTGAGATTTTCTGCTCAAAGTATGCTGCTGATATTGTAATATAGCCTTAATAAGTGAAATTTTCTCTTGACGCTTAGTAATAATTTAGCTAACAAGACTTAGAGTCTGCAGTCATGCTAGCAGCTCTGCGAGGCTGTTCTTTGTGCTAAATACTACTGTAGACATACTAACATGCTATGGGTACATTTAGACAGGATTAGGCGCTGTGGCGTATCGCTGCAGGGTTAGGTAGGGTGTGTGGGGTTAGGGTGGTGCTGCTGTGGGTGTTTCCATTTGTATTGATGTAACCACTGTGAAACAATCAAGAAATAACTTTTTTTTTTGTTGCTTAACCGTCTTTATCAATGCTGGTGCTCACTGGTGCTCATTCACTGTCCATGTCTTTCAAACAAAACTCGCTTTCTCCCTCTCTCTCTCTCAAACCATCAAATCAAATCAAATCAAATCAAACTTTTTCGTGTCACTATTTTGCAGCATAAATTGGTACATGAACTAAATAAAGCCAGAACACAACAGGTAGAGTATCAGAGTTTATTCCATGAATCCACCCGGATAGTCACAGTTTCAGAGACATTTCAGGCTGACTGTGGACGGTTTGACTGATCGTCTGATTGGGGGCCGTAGTGTGACTGTCAGGCTGTGTTTTTTCAAAAGTTGGATCCGGCTTAACTTCTCCAATGCAGGTCACTGCGTTTCTTTTATGGCGGACACCCCTGCGGCCTGCACCGCCGCAGCCAAAACGCACTACTCAAATGAATGGAAAAAGCTGCGTTTTCAAGTGACAACGCTGATGTTGGACAACGGTATAATGTTTACCATGTTCACCATCTTAGTTTAGTGTGTTTGTTTGCTAATATTTCCTAAATAGCACTAAACACAAAGTACATCTGAGGCCGATGGCAATTTAATTCGTTTTGGAGGTATTTAGTCCTAAAATTTTGAACAAATCCAATAACTCTTGAGACATTTCACTCAAAACCACAAATTTTGACCTCACTGAGGCAATACATGTCAGTAGTAGTTATAGTTGTTGAGATATATGTCTGGATCAAAGTGGTGGACCGGCTGATGTCGCTAGTATGACTCAAGATGAATCAGCTTTACATTTTACTGTCTCTCTTACAGTAAGGACTGTTATTCGGAACTAAACACCACTTTTCTCCAAGTTGCAATTGCTGAAATAAACACCCACACAATGATTAAACAGTACTGTTCTTGTATATTGCAGTCCACATATTGGAGGCTGTCATTACAGATGGCATGCATGACTGTCTATATTGCTTTCCTGCCATGTACTTCTTTGCAAAAGGCTGAGGTAGCAGAGAAAACATGGCTAACAGGTGTCTGACTGTGCTTTTTAAATGGAAACAAAGTAGCTGGTAAAACAATAACGATGTCTCCAACTGTCAGAAATGTCTCATGTTTTCGTTTACCTCTCAGCAAAGTGCGGATAGCTACTATTAGTCCGTGTTGTTGATGCTGCAGTTCTTTATTCAGCTGCCCAGGCTCTACCTGCCTGCTCCTGTCGCTGCCACACATCACTTCAGGAATCTGATGAACTGTACCAACCTCAGATTAACCTCCAACCCTGTCTTTCTTTTTCTACAATCCCAGACCATCATTGGAGGTGAGTCATGCACTCACACGCTTGGCACATGGGAAAACTACACACATCTACACACTGACTCTCTCTCTCTCTCTCTCACACACACACACACACAGAAGAGTGAAGTTGCTCATTGACAGGGTTATAGAGAGGTTTAAAATCCACCTGCCCTCCACTGTCAGACAGGCCCTGCTAAGTCTGGAGTTTAATAGACTCGGGCAGGCTGAGCTCTTCTGAGGATATTCAAGTGCACTCTTAATTGTATGAAATAGAAATGCAATCTGAAAGTTCTTATCCTTGAAACCATTCACTAATATGAAGCTTTAGAATTAATACAGGAATACTTTATGACAATTATTATAAAAGTCATTTTAAATGGTTGGCTTCAGTGTCACTGCCTCAACCTGACCCCTCAAATTCAAGTACAGTCTAAATTTTAGCTAAATATATTGGGACACTAGAATGACAGTCTTTGACTGTGTGTAGCTAATAATATACATACAAATACATTTGACACAAGTTTAAATATGAATAGACCAAATGTAATTGAGTAAAAGTATCTATTTTTAAGATTAGCATCACTACCCACGTCTCTCGTTAGAATGAAGATCAGTGAAGAATCGGTGTTGGCAGAAGTGCAATCTGTGGTTTGTGTGTTAGCATAGATCATTAACTGTTTTCCCTAAGGGGATAAACAAAATATCACATTCTTATTAGTACATGCTTGGCAATCAGATGAATTTATTCATTATTTGCTTCTTTGTATATATTTAGACTATACCAGATTGTTTATTATTTCCTGCTATATTTCACAAAGTACTCCTGGTCTCATTTAATCCGATCGCAGCCTTAGTTTATGATGTCTGTGTAAAATCATTATTCAAGGAAGCACACATATTACTTTAACTGTGCTGAATAATAAGAGGTACAGTGTCTACTGAGGCTGAGGCTAAACCACAAAGTTTTTGCATTGGACTTCTTCTTCTTCTTCTTCTGCTTCTGAGCAATTATTTATCTTCAGTTTTTCTATTTTTAGGACAGATATCAGTTTCTAGAAGTTACTTAGCTGAGAGAGGCAGGAAATCTCAATTTTGAGATGCTTGTAGCAGCAATGTGATGAATCAGAATTCGATCATGAACTCAAGACCTTTGCTTCACTTACTCTTATTCACCCCAATATGTGGACCCAAAAGCAGAAATAAACATGGAATAAAGCTGCAAGAACAGCGCAGTATCATGTTCAGGTTTTGTTGAAACAGTTTGAGAGAGGCGTTGATTCAAATGTGTGATCATTTTGGAAGATGTAGTTGTGGCGGTGCTGTGTATTGCACTACTGACAGGTGTTTCCATTATTTTTGTACAACCCATTTATAACAGAAACACCTCTCTGTATAACATTAGGTGAACTTAATAAACTGGCAACTGAATGAATGAATGAATATCAGCGTAGGGCACCAAACATTTGGAAAGTTAAAGAAATAGTTTGACATTTTGGGTAATGTGCTCAATCCAACGCTCATGTCTGTATGGTATATATGAAGCTGCAGCCAGTTAGCTTAGCATAGCACAAAGACTAATAACAGGGGGGAAACAGCTATTCTGGCTCTGTCCAAAGGCAATATCTAGATGTGATGTACTGGACTATTTCTTGGCCATGTGCAGTGAAACTCGGTTCAAGCTAGCTTGTTTACGCTTGTTTCCAGTATTCATGCCAAACTAAGATAACAGGCTGCTGGCTGCAGTGAATTAAACGCACACATATGAGATATCGATCTTCTTATTTAACTCTGCAAGAAAACAAGCATATTTTCCAAAATGTCAAACTATTGCTTCAGGCAAGGTGATCTTACAGAAAAGTAGCTACTTTCTGTATACATGTGGCCACAAGGATTCAGATTTTTTCAGTTGCTCTTGTCTGTGCTGACTGCAACTGCACTACGTTTTCTTACACGGAAACCCAGTGTAGTATGTACAGAACCTAGACAGTATAAATATGGACGTCGTATCCATCACGTCACCCATAGGTTTCTGAAGAACCGCATGTGAAGCTCAGAATGTGGTGGCTCTGGCCGCCTCCTAAATCTATCTCCTGTATCGTCAGTGGAGCTGAGGCAGGTGGAATGATATCTGGCTTGCTCAAACAAGCCACCTGTAATAGCACCCACCTGTCAATCAAAGTGCCAAGATGTTAATTATGCTTAACTTTAAGCCTTAATGTATTTTGAAAAGGGTGAGTTAAACAGAAGTTCACACTCAGTACAGTTATTATTATTATTTCCCCCATTGAAAAGTTCCATTAGCTTCCTTTGAATGGTGTACCCAAAGCAATATAATTCTAACCATTAAAACTACATGATTAGACTACACCATTATAGCTAACAGTTTGTTCTTGCAAATCAAAAATTACTGATTCAAAGTCAAATTCTTATAGAACTTGGTATATCATGTTCAAACCTTACAAGTAAACTTTAAGAAAGATACTGTTTGATGGCTTTGTATGAAATATTTTTCTTTTAGTTTATTTTTCAAGGTTCACCCTTGCTGGTTTCATTTGAACTTCAGTTCAGCGCTTTTGTAGCAGTTCAGTAGTTACAAGCCAACACTTCTACCAAATGAATAATAGGATAGACACTTTTTTTTTGTTCAGAGTCACTCAAAGATGAGTACATAACCTTCACACAACCAAGGTGATGCTGAATTGTCTCAACTTCAAAGCTATGTGCTGAGTGTTGGCTTTCACACATGAGGTAGATATTTTAGCAAGTATATAAGTAGTTTAGACTAAACTATGTGGATTTCCATTTTTTTTTTTTTTTTTGGCACTGCCATTTTACCTCTGGAGAATTCCAAAGGTAAATGCTTAAAACATTCCCCAAGGACACCTGGCAGAAGTTAAACCTAACAAATATGCAATAAGCTGAGACATGAAATGAGATTAGAGCACCTTCATAATTGTCCCCCACAATGAAATCAGGAGAGAGACTATGGATCGACCGTGGTGCGTCCATCCAAATGTCACGCGTAATAGTGATTGGATTTTAATAAAACTTTGTTTGGGTGGACTGGGCGATGGCTGTCATTGCTTCATTGTGGCATTTTACAAATTACACTGATTAGCCAAAGTGGAGCCGTCCATATTCACTTGAACATCATACACAATATCTTGGATGGTGCTGTAACTGTTGTCACAAAGGGTAAAGGAGTTCTACATCTTATTAATCCATCTGTGCAACTTTTAACCTCCTAACATTTCTGCTATTATAGTATCTTTTCATAATTAGTATAGTGATGAAAACATTGCATTAATAAATAAGGAACATAGTCATACATACATCAAACAATATAAAACTTGCAAACAAATGCAATAAACAATAAAATAATGAACAAATGCTTGGACGACACATCGAGCTACAAACAATACATATCCTGGACAAATGTATATCAAATGAACATATTGCACCTTCTTTAAGCAATGTTATTGATGCTAGAATTCAATTAAATAAGTCTGTGCGATCTCAGTGGCAACCTTTGCATGAACTCACCTGGAAATATCACCAAACTCGCTTCACAGCTTTGATCTCTTTTTAGCTCCATTATTTGATTTTCCAGTCCAGGCATAGACTATATGGACGAGTCTTTTATCAGCCTTCGTGTATAAAACTACAGAAGTTCAGAGAATTCCACTGTACACTACCTGCCAGGAGAAAAACTCCAAGTAAATGAGTCCCTGGTGACCAACTAGTAATTTGCATTTGTTCAATTAGAGATAGCAACTTAATTATTGGGCTGTATTTACCTTCTTTTTTTTTGTTGTTGTCAAAAAATGCTTAATACAAATTTTACATCTATCCATCCATCCAACTAGCAAGTCGAGCTGAAGCCCAGCTAATATTACTTACTAGTCCAACAGCACGATGCCATGGTCTTCATCACTCAGTGCAGATCAGGAGTGACACCGGAAGACCTCTTTTATTAATGCATTAAGCAAAATATTATCATTATTAATTTGAATTTGATTCAGTTTTCTTTACATTGTGCCAATCATAACGAAAGTTATGAAACTTTCCATATAGAGCAGGTCTAGGCCGTACTCTTTATAATGTAATTTACCCAACAATTCACACCATGAGCAAGCACTTGACAACAGTGGCAAGGAAAAACCTTTGTTTTCTACATTGTGTTCCACCATTTGAGATTCTGCTTGCGCTCTTCATCTGTAATGGTTTAATGGCACCCTGCTGGGGAATTAGCACCACTGACTTGCATTAATCCGTTGTCTTGATTTTTTTTATCTAGTCACTGACAACCCCAAAGCTAACAAAACATGCGAGCTGAAATATTTAGTCAGGGTAGCTGACAGATCGAGGAACAGCTGAGGACAAAGCATTTAACCCAGGTTTAGCTCCGTGTCGAGCTCAGACAGGTTCTGTCCGCAGAGCTGAAGCTCCAGTGAGACTCAGTTCTGAGTGAGAGATGATACAGCTAATTGTTTTCTGCCAGGCGTAGAAGTTGGATTGACCAGCTCACAGTAAGGGGCCGTGACTGCTCGCCAGTGTCCAGGCATGTGTTAAAAGCCTTCCCACAGTGCAACATGCTCTGGACTCATTTCACACCCTTTTCATTGTGAGGGAGCCCAGCCGTGTTCGTGTGTGTATTTGAGTTCGATATTTAGTTTGTTTGTGTGCGACTGAGCGTGCACACGCTCACTCACATCTCTGTGTCTGTGTTTGCTTTTTTCTCTTCGTGGACGGCACATATGTCCCCGTGTGGTTTTTTTTCCTGCGTCTGTGTTTAGGCTCACCATCCAGGCACGGTGGCCAAAGATAAAGGCAGCTACGCCTCTCAGCATGATTTGTGTTGCCCAGAAGATTTCTCTTCGTGAAGAACATTTTCTACACGCCCGCTCCTCTTTCCACACTCAGTGGGAGAATCTTTCGCTAATCCAATTTAGCACTAGGAAAAAGATTTCTCTCATGTGGCGCTGCTCTCAAAATATGCTATCTTTCTATACTAATCTGCAGGAACGCTGTGCCAGTGTGTGTTTCTAGAAAAAAACTTTGAGAAGTTTGATACCTTTGTTTGAAAGTTTTATATCTGACTTAAATTTAAGAATAATATCAACAGCAAAAGTGTTACAAATTATTTGACCAAATATGTTAATAATAATAAGTCAAATGCTTATAGAACCTGGTATATCATGTTCAAACCTTACAAGTAAACTGTAAGAAGGATACTGTTTGATGGCTTTGTATGAAATATTTTTCTTTTAGTTTATTTTTCAAGGTTCACCCTTGCTGGTTTCATTTGAACTTTAGTTCAGCGCCTTTGTAGCAGTTCAATAGTTACAAGCCAACACTTCTACCAAATGAATAATAGGATACACTTTTTTTTGTTCAGAGTCACTCAAAGATGAGTACATAACCTTCACACAACCAAGGTGATGCTGAATTGTCTCAACTTCAAAGCTATGTGCTGAGTGTTGGCTTTCACACATGAGGTAGATATTTTCAGACACTGAGTGACCTATGTGGATTTCCATTTAATTTTTTTTGGCACTGCCATTTTACATCTGGAGAATTCCAAAGGTAAATGCTGAAAACATTCCTCAAAGACACCTGGCAGAAGTTAAACCTAACAAATATGCAATAAGCTGAGACATGAAATGAGATTAGAGCACCTTCATAATTGTCCCCCCACAATCAAAAACGCTAGTGTGCCAGTGTGTGTTTCTAGAAAAAAACTTTGTTTGAAAGTTTTATATCTGACTTAAATTTAAGATTAATATCAACAGCAAAAGTGTTACAAATTATTTGACCAAATATGTTTTCTGTGTCTTTGTTACTTAACAGGTGGAGTACAGATTGACAGACAAACCAAGCAATTTGATAAAAGGCAGAGAGGGGTCAAAGGGTATTTTGAATCGTCGAGAGGCCTTCACAAATAACCCGCAGGGGTCAAACAACCATCACTTAATGGCTCGTTGTGCTGTCAAGATCCTTCAAGGCTCTTGTGTGTGTGTTAAGTGAGTGGAGGGTAAATGCCATGGTTACATGGATACATCCTGTTAACCACCTGTCCATTTCATTAGAGAGAGCGGTGGATCTATAGCGAAGCCATCAGTGATCAGTTTAGATACACATGTATGTGTAGCGCACACAGTGTAGAGGTACATCTTATCTGTAAAATAAAGTAGCGTGTCACAGATGGGCTGCAGGCAGAATAGAAAACAGGATTCAATCTGATCATGTTGGTTTGCCTCCCCTGGACATAAAAGATGGCTTTATGGCTTTAGCACGTTTTAACAGTTATTGTACATAGGGAGTATTTTTCTGGCATGTTCTCAGTGACATGCTGCAGAAATACACAATGGCGTTTATCCAGTGATATTTCTGCCAGTCTATTTATACCAGTGTCTGCACAGAAAATATGATTGTCTCAACACTAGAGCGTTTATACAGTATGTATAAGTATGTGTGAGCTTTTCTTCTCCAGTAAATGATGAGAGTTTTATTTTTGGATTTATTAGCAATATGTTGTCTGGGCCCTCAAAGACATAATGTGTTCGAATGTTTATTGTGTGATTCACCTTGTAAATGGAAACGGGTAAATGGTGTTCTCCTGTTGTTGATTACTGGTCTACGAGATGAAAAAGCACTACACAGTACTTTTAGGATAGTTATTCTCTGGGCCAGTGAAGAGTTGGAGGAATAAGCTGGTGATCTGTAAGACAGAAGTGAAGTAAAGTCCCGTGAGACCTCTGAGACCAAGTCAGGACAGAAAATCTGGAGTGAGTTTTGATGTTCTGAAGCGTCTGCAGAGACTTCAGGCACAGTCCCGTACGGAAATCTCCTCCCATTCACAATTGCATTGTGGTTAAAAGGGATGACATCACGTGGTGCCAACTAAAGGTGTTCTATCTGCTTTATGTGCTCTGACCACATGGCTTTGGCCTGCACTCGTGTCTTTGATTGAGGCCTGGTAATCATACATTTTGCCAAAATGAAATGATCTCAGAGTTCTTCTCTGCTTCGGTAAGTATTTCCCCTCTAGGTCACATTCCTCTTGCTGCTTCATCTTATATACAATTCTAAGCTCCTCTTTTTTTTTTTTTCATTTTGCACAAAAAGGCCCATGACTTCAGTACCAATAGCTAGAAAAAAGAATGGTATAAATCAGAGTAGCAGAGGTTGAGATATCCTGACTTTTATGTATGAGTCAAACTTCAAAAATGTTTAATCCCACAATGCAACGCAATAGCTAATTTTATTAGTTCTTTCTGCCTGTCAAATATCTTTCAACTCCATGCCACCATTTTGTAACGTCTTTCAAATATTCAAATATTATAGATCTACAAGTACAACTCAAGCTCAATCTATCAATTTTTTTTATACTTAAAGCTCAAAGAAAGTCACAGAAAACATTATACAACGCTTGTCATATACTGAGTAATACCCCTGTAGTGCCCCTTTAAAGTTACCCTGGGGAGTTTTTCACCACTAGTAGTGCTATAGAGCAATGTTTTGTATCTTGTGCATACACATGAGGATGATCACGCAGGTTACCTTTAAAATACAGCAGTGCTTTTTTCAAACTTGCTTACTTGCATGCAAGCAGTGCTACAATAACTCTCTTCTTAGCTACAGTTTAACACGCTTAAGTTATCTATTAATAATGAATGATACAATCTGCAATTAACTGTCGCAAATGTACTTTTATCCAACTAAATATAACGTAATTAAACTAAATAAATCAATGCTGTCATGGCTAACTAATTCAGATAGGTACGTGAGATCTTTAAAAAAGTGTGTGGACACATATTTTATTGAATTGCATGCACACGTTAATTAATTTAATTAACAGATATGAAGAATTTATCACTGAAAGTAAATTGAACATAAAGAATAATTCAAGTGCTGCCGTGTACATGTCACAGTGTGTCCTCAGTTTATTCAGTTGTAGACAAATATGCCAAATATTTGTCCAATTATTATTGTTATTGTTAATAGATTTATTTATTATTTTATATATATGATTGTTATTGTTATTGTACTAAGATTTCAGTCATGGTTAATTTGGTGACACCTCGTTACTGGCTCTAACAGCAAATGTGGTTTAACACTTCAGATCACAGAATTATCTGGGCCGTAAAACAAACTATTGTCATTTTAATTAAGAAGTCAGGCAATAATTGGCCTTTTTTCCATCATTCTGTGAGCAACCATCATCTGATTTTAATGCTGTAAACAGCATGAGTCTGTGAAATGGGAGTTGAAATGGGACTAAATGAGAGTGAACTGCAGGGACAGCAATCAGGTAAACTTGTGTTCTCTCCTCTTTAAGTTTGACGTCAGACAATGACTTGACTGTGAGTTTGTGCCCGATAAAAGTGAGAGTGCAATACAACTATGTGTTTTGTTTGATACACACCAAACACGCAAACGTGTATATAAACTAAAATCAGAAAAGATAACGTGTCTAACAAGACACATTTTTTAAGCAGTAACTGTTATGGAATTTTCTATCCTTAGGTTACACGAGGTCACGTGTGGGCCTTGAGGTCCTCGGCGGTACTGATTGTTTGGCTTTGACTGGGAGCAGTAGGTGCCAGTCTATCTCAAACACTGTGGTGGCCAGGGTCGAAGAGACTCTTGCTGCCTGCTTAGACATAATAGATAGCTGGCCGTTGACGTAAACAGACATCTGTGTCTCCAGACTAGAATATGTTGACAATAACACCACTCTTGGTAAAAACATTCTCTTTGTCTCATTTGGGGCGTATAGTATTTGTGGTGTTATCTTGAGGTTTAAAGTCTATCCACCAGCACGAGTTCGGCAGAATGTGAGACCGACTCAGGCACTTCTGATGCACTATGAGAGTGTCTGTAATTCTCCTTGATCAAGCGACAATAAATACTACAGCATAAGACATCAAAGGCTTCTGAACACTTCTTCATTCCATTGATTCCAGCAATTTCTCCACAACAGTAACCTTTGTTGGGATCATTCAAGACAGCGCACATCATTTTTAATCTCTGGACTAATGTAAGATGGAAAGCAATGGATTGGTTAAATTGATTAAATATTGAAATGAAAACACACTGGGCAATATGGATGTATTCAGTATTCAGACAAGCCATAGTATAAGTGCTATTTTTATATATGAAAATATTTAAAGGGAATCTTGGGGAATCCATTTGAATGGACAGCTTCATAAACTAAAAGTTTATGCTATGTTTACTTTTGTCAGTAGAGGAGATGCTGGATCATCAGCCAATATTCACATGTTTTAGGACTCTATAGACAATATTCTATTGTTTACACATCACTCTGTTCTGTCTACTTATTGTCAGATCGACAGATGGAGCAAACAGTTTTAAAGGAGGGAGGATTGTAGTGGGAGCTCTGGGGTGTCAGATGTGACTGTATGGTAATGGCAAATGGTTTACATGGCTCACGGGTCAGGGAGGAGGACCCCTTAGCAGAATTCTGCTTCAGCCCCAAGGAGGTCAGGACCAGCTATTTAAATAAAAACTTGTCTTAACTGAGCTTGAAGTAGCTCTAGTTGTTATTTACTTAAAGATTTGTTTCACACAAATGACATTTTTCATGTAGTATTCAGTCATACAAACAGATAATAATCGCATAATCGTCAGACACCTTTCAATGTTTTTTGAAATCCCCATATTTTGACTATAATAAGACATATCAAGGAAAGCTGAGACACTAACTGTTAATAATTTATGCTCATTAGAAACGGCACAATAGTGGGACATATAAAGAGCCAATCTTTATTCATTCAAATAGAGGTCACCCACACTAGGTGTCTTTCTTCTGTAGATTATAAATTGCTTCTCCTTCCGTCTGTCTCTCTCAGTCTTTCTTTCTCCACCCACCATCTCTCAGCGTTTGAGAAAGTCGACTGAATTTAAATGGGATAAATCATAGATCTGATTAGCTGAATATTCTCTGTGATCTGGAGGGCAATATGGAAGAAAGGTGATGAATTGAAAATGATGAGGAGACTTCTTTCATTTTTATTTTTTTTTTTCAGTGTCTGTCTTCCCATACACCCCCCGTCAGGAGTTTAGTTGAATAATTTACCAGCAGGGCAATAATGTGAGGTATTTCATTAGATGGAAAAGCTCTCCGGTGTCAACGGAGACGTCTCCTAATTGAGAAGCCTTTGATGAATCCCGATCAGGACCGTGACAATTTCAACAGTCTCGAGACGTATTACAGTAACCTGTAATTTTGAACGGTTGCCACAGAGGTTTCATACTGCTCCACAAACAGTCATTAACTCGCTATTAACGATTGCCCAAGGTGGACTGAAGCACACTTCCCCAACCTAGATTAAGATGTTGGATTTGGAGTGAAAACTTTAACATAACTGGGTGTCTTTCTTTGATGGAAACTTTGAAATCATTCTTACAGACAGAATGACAGGACAAGACATTTTAGACCCTTAGGGAGACTAACAACACAACAGAAAAATACAATATACTGTCTCAAGTTGATAAAGGTCAGTACTGTAAAAGGATTTCTGAATGTGGCCATGGATTGTTGGCGTCTGACACCTCTGACACCGCCTGTTCCCCCAACAGGATCAGAACTTTTTCCTACCTTCCCGCAATGAAAAAGAATATACTGCAGCTGAACTGACTTGCTGCTTTACTTCAAAGAAAATAAAAGACTCATATTTAATCATAGCAATCCTTTTTACATTAGGCTGAAGATGCATTTCATTACAGGTTGTAAGGTCAGGAGGCAGCATCGACTTCTAAGCCTGATGACTTCACATTATTCAGTCTTACGCCATTAGCTGCAAAGGTTATTAGCTCAAAGTTTTAGAGCTTTATCAGAGTTTGAGGTTAATGAAAAGGAATGACATAAAGTTATTACACAAAATGGGTTCTTTGCCGGCTCTGTGGCTCAAGATATTCAAGGAAGGATCCATAAAGATTTTATAGAAACACAAAAGGTTTTACTGACTGGCAAATGGTTCTGCATGTTCCACTACAGAATAGTTTCATGTACTGTTATCTCGTCCACTTCATTTATTCTAAGAAACCCCATAAGTTGAATAGACCAACAAAAATGCAGTCTGCTTTTGGAAACGACCAATAGCAATATATTAAGCAGTGATTCCCAACCAGGGGATTGTGATTTGATTAAAATAGAATGGATCAATGGTTAAAGACATCTAGAAACATAGATAAGTGGTAACACATCCAGCTTCTGCCACTCTAAGTAGTAGTACAAAAGCAAAAAGACCCACATTTTGTAACAATATCTACCTTTATCTAATTGTTAGTGTTAAATAACATTCAGTTTGAACACTTTGCAACATGACGGATGGTGTTGATGAAGAGGTACTTTTGAGTTCATCTGACAGGGCTGTGGCAATCTTGGAACCCATCAGCTTTCGTCTGACAATGATTAGGCTCTGGGGTCAACGGCCAATATATCTGGGCTTCCCGGTGTATCCACTGAATATAAAGAAAACGGATAATGGTTATTCAAAGAAGTCAGCTGCAGTCCAATTAGCAATTTGATAAGCAAAAATGACCAGAAAGAAACATTTATGCTAATCTCTATAAACACATAATTGCATAAATTCAGATACATTTTTAAATTGTCTTCAGACAATGTGTTCCACCACTTTTTCTCTCCACACAGACTGTTTACCTGCATGCAACCAAAGCCCACTGAGCGTGATTTGTCAATACTACTGAGACTACAAACACAAACAGCTTCCAATGCCAAAATCTTGGACCCTTGCCTACAGAGTCTGCATTCATATGTAGATATCTGTTTGTAGATATCAGGCTGTGGGGGCACATCAGACCAAAAAGTTGTTGTGTAAGAGTATACTGAATATTCTTCAAATGTAGGCGGAAGATTTGATTTAGGGAGCACACTGTGCATATCTAGTGCCATGAGACAGCACACATGCTGCTATCATGACTTTTTTTTTAATCTGTGATTGCTGTTTTGCATGGACATGCATTCAGATTGTACATTACACAATTTATACAATGTGTGCCCATCTTTTATATGTAAGCATCTATAACTGTCAGAACCCCCAAGTTTATTGATAAAAAACACACCAGTACATCCCTTTTTTTATCTAATCCTGGTGACCTTCTTAGACAGGCACATTAGATGTAGCCCAGACTCAGTAAGCATACAGAGTGAGGAGCTTTTTTCCATGTCAGAGGCACTGCAGAGGAGAGGCCATTGATCTGTGAAACATAGTGTCAAACCTCTGCTCTGTGAACAGTGTGTTGACTGCAAGGCTGCATGTAAATGGAAACTTTTTGATCCTAAAGGTTTAAATACTGTAACTTTTCACTACCGTAATATATACTGGACTACGTGCTGAAGCTTTGGGTGACGTGAACTGTTAACCTGAGGTTAGCCAGTCACACTTCTCATCCCATACTGGTATCAGTCAGTGGTGCATGTCATTCATCTTGGTATGAGATGATGTATGGGGTCTTGGGGTCTCTTACTCTGCATTTGTCAAATTGTTCAAGGTTACTGTGTTGACAGGGTCGTGCCTTGTCCTGGGTTTCTGATTTTCATAGGCAGGATTTTGAAATGCATATCCAGCTTGGCAACAAAGTGTAAAGTGGCTTGCGTTGAGGTTTGTGGACCCCCAAACCTAATGCCACATTTTTTTATACATGAAAAGGTGGCTTGCTCCATCCAGACAGGAGGAATGAGGAGTATTGTTGTTACTGGACATGTGGGACCCCATGAAAAAAATAAATGCAGAAGACTTGGGAGGGTCTCAACTTTTGTTTCAGCGTGATGCAACGTTATTCAGCAAGTTGCCCAATCAAATACGTGCAAGCACTCATTCCTTGTAGACTACTTTGTAAAGTGTTTTTCTGCTGATTACTTTGTTATTGTTGAGAGAGAGAATAAAATCATTGCTGCTGTGTTCTTTCCCTCTGCATAGTAGTAACCACTGTTCAGTGTTTATTCTGATCGGTCTTCAAATTCAAGGATGTTTTACTCAAAAAGACCTTCCTCACTTTTATTTCATCCTCTCACCGGTACTAGTAGCGCTAATAAACCCACACCAACACAACCCCTTGCATTTTTTATTTGAACTTTGAGCTGTTTCCTGGACACCTGGGAAGGCTGAGGGATGTGAGGCACACTGTCAATGGTAGCACCAATAAATGAGAGAGAGAGAGCACTAGTGACTGACCACAATGAAGAACTTGGCAGAAACACAGATTGTTTTCCTGGACTATTTTGACATTTCAACAAAACACAGCTGCATCGCAGCACTGCTTTGCCCATTGATGTATTAAGAAAACCGAATATGATCTGGCCTCTCAGCTTTGCTGGCAAATCGCCCTGTTGGCCTCTCGAAAGGCATTATCCCCTTAGTTTTAAAAGAGATAACTGTAACACTGCTGAAAGGACACCTCAAACTGCAAACAAGGTCAATTACTACTTATTTTTTATTTGCAAGACTTTCCGAGAGCCCGGAAAAGCTATTTTTATGTTCATTATGTATCGCTATGTAGAAGTCTATGAGCCAAGTGGGACCTAGGGCTATTTGCTAAAATATGGTAAAGAGCTCTGAAATCCAGGAGGACCGTAGAACTGTGCCATCTCCTCTTCCATCTGGAGAGGACCCACTTGAGGTGGTACGGTCATCAGGTAGTAAGTGTGCCTCCCACTGGAGGTGTAATGGGCATGGCCACCTGTGAAGGAACCCCAGGGTTGACCAAAGATGCGATGGAGGGAATATACCTCACAGCTGGCCTGGGAACACCTGGGAATCCCACAGTTGGTGGCAGTTGCCCTGCAGAAACATGTCTGCTCTGGCCTGCGACTCTGAATAGTACTGAACGACTAGCAAATGGAGATGTGAATAAATGGGAATCCCTGAGGTACCCGATAATTTGCTATCCATCCATAAAACCCTCCATCAATTCCTCCATGCCATCCAACACACCTGAAAGCAAGCAACACATGAGCTGCACACAATCCAATTTTTCTGCCCCCCCCACACCCACCCACACAAACAGCCTCCATATCTCCCACTGATATAGTATCACAGTGACCGGCACATTTGAGCCACAAACCCCTCTATTTCTCCATCGCTCACTCTCGCTATCCCTCCATCGCCAGCTGAGCGGGGCGTCGGGATGCTATCACGCCCCAGGCAATCAGAGATACAGTCATATGTCACAAATAGGTGTCAACTCTTATTACAGCGGGGAGGGGGTTGAAGGCAAGTAAAAACTCACTTATCAGAAAGGACATAGCTGTGACATCCCCCCCTCCCTCTCACTTTCTTCATTTGCCAGGCCTGTGCTGGATATCACCTTTTTTTCCCTTCACAGGCCAGCGATATTTGACCAATAACACAAACGTAATACCTCTCCCCTCCGCTCTCCACCACTATCCCAGTTGATTTAATGGACCTGTAAACTGCAAGTATAGTTTATTCAATGTTTTTTTAAAGGATGGGATGCGAGCCTGCAGGGATGGGAAGGACATACAGGGCTTCATCTCTACTTTCATATGGTAGCCTTGACTATTATCAAGTTATTTTGTTGGAAATTGGTATGATTTATTGCCCGGTGTTAGTTTCGGCCTAGTTTAGCAAAGTTGTTATAGGAAAAGTTTTCATATCTCTTATCATCTTTTTCCATTTATTGCATTTCCTGTCGCCTCTAGGTGTTTTTGTTGAGAGTGTTTTTGAAACAAAGTTTTAGGGTCATGTTTGCGCAAGTTATTGTCCAATTGTGGCTCATGTAGTGTTTGGTAACAAGTTTTTGATGCTTTGTCCGAAGACTTTTCTTAAATATTTCACAAGTTTTAAAAAGTTTGGTGTCTGCACATTTGACATAAAGTCTATAAAAACATTTACGGCAATATTTCACAGTATTGTGATTTTGTAAATATTCGTGATCCCAATTTGCCCATAGCATGTTTCTAAAAGGACATGATCTCTTTCATTAATTGATTAAACAACACACAGTAAAATGATCAGAGTCGCTCATGTGGCAAATCTCTATTCTCGCAAATCAATGAACTCCCGACCAAAGTCAAACGATCGGAAATGAGAATGAAATCCATATCCAGTCCTCCCCTCTGTGCTACAAATATAGCACTCATTTTATACAAAAGCACACTGGAGCTGAACAAAATAACTCACATCCTACATCATATGGTTTATGGTACACTGACTTTGCTGATCAACGTTGCAGCTTTTGTAGCCTGGGGTCATGACAACGTGTGATAACAAACACTGCATTTGTAGCTAACAAAAGAAGTACAGTGCACATCTTTCAGAGCAAAAACAATTGTATTACAGTAGTGAAGAAGTGTGTTTGCATATTTCTGTTGTATTCTGTATATTTGTATACAAGAACCACATATTTCCTTTACATGTTCAAAGACAAGCATGTTCCGTTCTATCAACGAGAAAACATTACACAGGGTTGTATGCTGCATTGTTTTCAGTAAATCCCATGGGTTTAGATCTGAATCCGAATCCAGCATGGGAATGGCAGACTCTGCTGCTACCAGTATATAATGATGTAGTGAGGAACACAATATTAAATATAATGAATGGCTATTTTAGTAAAAATGCTGACCAAAAATAGTCAAATCAAAAATGGGGTTTGATTTTGTGAACCCATGAAGGATTATTACTATAATTTTAAGTCATTTTCAGTACAGGATTCCAGACAATTAACAGTCAGTGCAGAGCTATGTAATTATGTCAAAACTGATCAATTAATAGATTAATTTCCTGAATGTTGCTGAGTGCACTCAGTGATACTCTGACTGAATATAATGGCAATTCCAACAATGAAACTGTCACATTTATTGTTCTGTACTTGTAGTTTAATTTAATTAATCAATTTACCACCAAAATACCACAAATATGGCAAAACATACTAATGACTGCTTTACATATTAAATGGAATTATGCCAGCCCAATTTAGCCCAGTTTGCTGCTCTGTCTTGCACATGTGGCCACAGGGGCCCCAGCTGTTGCTGAATGGATTTCACTTGTACAATGTTTTCAGAGTGTTTCACACTGAGCACTGAGTGGGAATTCTTCTTTAAAGGTCCAGTGTGTCAGATTTAGAAGGAGCTATTTACTGTACAGGACGTGGCAGAAAAACGATGTTTTCATTAGTGTATTATCTCCTGAAAATAAGAATTGTTGTGTTTCATTGACATCTACAGAGTCCACCATGTTTCTACAGTAGCCCAGAGTGGACAAACTGAACACTGGCTCTAAATAAGACCTTTCACATGTTTTGTCGCGACCGTAGTTTCTCCTACATGCTCACAAATGAAGGTAAGGGTTATCCAGTTGGTTGCAATCTGCAACTTCACCACTAGATGCCACTAAATCTCGTCCTTTAAATAAACGGCCAAACTTCAAAAACGAAACCTGAAATTCCATTAAATCTTTTCATGCTTTCTATCATACTTTTTCCTTTCCTTTTCCCCACATGTCTGTATTCAACCAATCCCTCCCTCTTGCTTAATCTTCACCATTATCGCAAACCATCTCCCTATTCCTTTTTTCTATCTGCTCAACACTTCTGTGATTTTATCGCTGTCTTCTTCTCCGTCACCATCTGCCTGTTTCTCTCCCCCGTGGCAGAAGTGGAGGCTCCTGGACGCCGACTTCGTCTGGAGAAATGTGGGGAAAAAAAAAATAAAAAATCACCTAGCGACAACGAGTCAGCCATCAATCTTCCTCTCCCCCATTCCTTCGTTCACCCTCTCCTGCTCTCCTTCGCTATCGCTTCCTCCGTGTCTGTTCTCTATCTCTGTCTGTCCATCTCCTCCCCTTCCCACTCTAATCCCATCTTCAGTCAAGGTTGGACATGTGTGATGGCTCTCCTTTCTCCTCCATGCCATCCAGCTAGACCAATATAACCCACCTCTCAGCCCTCTCCTTATTACTCCTCTGTCTAGATAGGATCTCCAGGAGGCTTCAAACCATTGTATTTCTCTCGCTCTCTGTCCTTCAGTGACCGTCTTTATTGAATGGATCCGGATGGGAGATGGCTTAGCTAAAGCCACAGTGGAAATCCTCAACTGATGGTTTCATAAGAGGGGCTATCCTAGCTTAGCTGCCACATTGGGCGTAATGTGCCTAAAACCCACTTTCAGACACGACTTTCTACTGTAGCCAAGAATGAAGATGATGTTGGTTCGACTGTAAGCCAATTAAGCTGCTTTTGAAAAACCAGGGCAAGATCCATAAAGATAAAGTTGTGGATTAGGTATAAACCTTGTTAAACACTTAAGGGTCTCAAAAAAGGGGACCGGGTTATGGCCTCCCGTTCAGTGGCTAATGTCCGTATATGGAGCCTGGGGATCACAGAGGGGTTTTAACCTACCCTGTCAGCCTAAATTAATGAGGTAATTAAGGGCTCAGGTGGAATTAGCAGTAGACACCTTAAGTGCCCTCGGGCAGTCAGATAGGCAGACAGGATGTAAAGCTGCAGTATAGCTAGAGGACAGATGCTGCCATCGAAAGCTGCGGCGAAGACAAAAGGTCAAAACAGACGACTGCTGTTCAGTAGGACTTCGTGTAGACTATATTAAGTTGTTATGGTGACAGTTTGTGAGATTCGGTTGACACGTCGCTGCTGTTTGTGATGACAGGGGAATGATTTAGTCCGAAAAATCACAGCAGTTTGTTTTTTCACTTCAGGTCTATGGTGATAAGGGATCATGTGAACATAAGGAGAATTTAGGAGGCTCTTTTTAGGGAGTTTAATGTGATTATATTACATAGACTGCTGCAGTCATAAAATCACCCAATTTAAAGCACCCATAAAAGACTCCTCCTGGAATAATATTCAGATGATGGATCCTTAATACTTGCTCTATAGCTCAATGGTTCTTCCCTTTCACTGGGCTTTTTCAGTTTAATCTTATTCCAATTTTGTAATGTTACTTTTAAATTAGATTCATCTGATCAATTTAACTGATCTAAATGAACATTAAAGTTGTAAGACTTTTGTCCTGGTTGATTTGTCATCACCTGCAACACAGCAAGTGGGGTCTGATACTACAGCAACAGAAGAGCAATTTGTGTATCTGTGTATCTGAGAGAAATCAGTCAATAATTGGTCTTTTTTCCATCATGCGTCGTTTTCCACACAACAGCGGGGCACAGTAGAGTCGGTTACCTTGCTGAGAAGTTGTAGGTGTGCAGTCTGTTGCCTGCAGCTCTTCATCAGACAGCTCACTGTGTCTGATCCTACTTGTTCCGTTACCCTGTGCAATATCTAAAGCTGATCAGCTGCTGAAAAAAAAAGGCTTTTCTTGTTTTCTGGACACAATTGCTAACTACAGTAACAAGGACATTGCATTTCCTGTGACTGCTTCACAGTTTATGCCAAAACATCAACAGACATTATGAAAGTGAACAGTAAGCAGTGAGGCTAGTCTCTACTTGGAAATGTAAAGAAAGAGAGAATCCGTCTTTTTACAGTTATCCTCCCTTAAAATGTTGTTTTAGGAGACAAAGTTTCATCAAAGGTCAATGTTCTAAAGGGGAGCATGCGTTGGGGGTCTTTGACATGAAAATGTTCTCAAACCAGGCTCATGGCCGATGAAGATCATTTTACAGGTAGGTGCAGAGCAGAGATGAGAAGTTGAGTGGCTCCACATTAGTGACTGAGTCACAGACACAGGTGGGTTTTTAACCTGACGTTTTTCTAATTCAAAACACGGCGGGGAACCCCCAGTCGTTTTCTCAGGCAAACACGTTAAAGCCTTATTACATTCACAGTGATCATTTTCTGTCCATCGGGCAGAGGTAATTAGCTTCCCCACTCACACTGTCTCTTCCAGTGTCAATGATATCTCATCAGAGAGAGTGCGGTATATAGACACAGTAAAATGAGTAATTGTTATAGAGAACATAGCCTGTGGGTGTTCCTATCAATGACATCCACCATCCATGCATTCATGCATGCGTTCATTAATGCGTCCTCAGAGACATACCCAACATACTCAGAAAAAGACATACAGGAGAATTACATTATTATACTGGAACATTCATTTGAGAGAGAAACTTTATCTCAACTAAGTCAGTTAAGGTAGCACTCTGACTGTAGTGTCAGGTTTGTGCAGTAAAACAAATAATTACCCTACACTGCCTCCATTAAGTTGAAAATCTGCATGGGTGGGAAGCCAGTGAGGGATCATAGCTTGCTGCAGTAGAAATAGAGACAAAAAGTCAAAAGAAAACAAGAAATAAATAAGCAAGTAAACCCTCTTACTACTTAAAGTACAACACAAACAGCTAGTACGTACCAAATATCTACCCATTATTGGACCTATTAAGGACTTATTATTCATACATCAACAGATGTATATATATAAACAAGTACACATAGCTTGTTTATATATAAAGAGTTCTTTCGTTCCTTTTTTAAAACGTTTAAAAATGTTTCTACAAATGGAAATTCACATGGCAATTTTTCCTCCTTTTGATGCTATAATAGGTCTTGTCAAACCTCAAGTAAGTTGAAAGCTCAAACAACCACTGTGAAGTATTTGGCAAAATAAAAGCTCTCCGGTGAATAGCAAAGCACTTCCTAGATGCCATTAAGCGCTAGATCAATATATATTTTGTCATATGAACTCTAACTGTCTCGTCTAGCAGTACCTAATAAAGTCACTGATTTAACAGCAGATTGTGACGACAGATTTCCAAAACAAGGTTAGACAAAAAACTGACACTTCTGCATTCCTCTAATGCATCTTTTCTGGGGTAATTTGTAATATATTGTATGTAGCCCCCTAAAAATACAAGTACAAATAGTAGGGGTACAAAAATAGTCTTGCAAGAAAGTGGAATGGTATTGTACTTGTTTATGATAGCGGCAAACTCTCCAGCAGGGGTTGTGGTTGCTGTTGTTGTCCTTACGGTATGTCCTCTGGTGTCAGTCAATAGTGTGGTTCCCGCAGGTTTGACTCTTCTCCTCTAACACATGACAAGAGACCTGCCGTGTACTCTGTTGGACCGGCTCCCTTGTCCTCTCCTCTCTCTCCTCTCTCCTCTCTCCTCACTCTTTTCTCTTATCCCGGGGTTGTCCACATATGACACCTGCCACGACGGCACTGTAGAAGGAATCTGACATTTCATTCTCACCTGCAGATACGACCTCTTCTCCTTTCTCACCTTAACCTTGAGTGTTTACACTCATTCGCGACCTCAGTGTCTACAGTCCAACCCTCAAAACACATTTCAAATGTCAAAGATGAGGTATGAAACTAGACCAGCGTGAGGCCACCAAGCCGAGGGTCATATTTATTACTTCGCTGAGCTACTAACTTAAACCCACTTTTTGTCATCCTGGCTTGCCCATGTTTCATAAATGTCCAGGATCAGGTCACAGGGCACAGGTGAATTTGTTGTAACTGACATTTTCTGCAGTAGTGTTCCTCTTCTTCTTCTTCCTCCTCTTCTTTTTTTCAGGCTCAGTGAACTGAGGGAAAATGACATTTAATTACAGGAGAGCAGTCACGCAGTTCGGCTAATTACGATCCCGGGAGTTCAGTCATCATATCTAATTAACTTTCACTTTCATGAAAGCTTAATGCAGCACCATAGCTAGGCGCTGCATGTGCCACACTTCAGGAATATTGACAACTCTTTGGAAATTAATTTCAAAATAGCTTTTTTCCCCCCCCACTCGCTCTCCCATCATTTCCAAAAACGAAAAAAACAGTGCAGAGTTAATGTTTTTTAAGCCTTAATTTCAACTCCGATGTTTGGTTTATTTATGGGGCCATTGAAGATATTCATAATTGATCTCACCCTGCATTACGCTTAAATAGAAATGAATATAATCAATCACTTGGACGGTGGTGGCAATTCATAGCCTTATTGATTGTTAAAAGCACACTGCATAGTCTGATTCACATTCATTATGACACTCTCAGAGGACAATCAATTCATTATTATGCTTGCCCTTGACCACAGTGTTAGTGTGCTTACTGGGGCATAATCCACATAGTGCATGTGTGTATTCGTCGGTGTTGTCATCTTTCATAAATGTGGTGAATCGGACTTGAAGACCTACTTCTTCCCTGTTTGCAGTCTTTTTTTATGAGCATTTTTGACCACAGATTTGTTTATTATCATTATTATGACGACTTAACACTAAAATGTGTTATTATTTCTATACGCATGGTGCAAAACAACCCCCTTGTAAAACCTCCACATTGCAACACAGTGTAATACAATGTGACCTCTACTCAAAGAGCCCCTTTTGTATCCATTTGTTGTTGACCGAGTCGTCCACGTAAGAGTCCTGCCTTCCTGCTTTATATGCTGATGTTGTTGATGGGATGTGTGTCTCGGAGAACCTGAGATCGCACTAGAGCAGAAACCGGAGTGCTAATTGGTGGCTTGAAATCCCGTCAGTGTAGCCTGAGCTCTGTAAAGGTCATCTCCACTCATAAAATGGAGTGCTCACTTGTTTTTTTTTTCTTTTTCTTTTATTAACCGGGCTGACAGACTTGGCCCAGAAAATGAAATAAAAAATTGTACTGATGTTTTGTTTCCCGTGGCCTTGTTTAGGTCACAAAGCTTAGTTTTTGGTTTCTCGTCTTGCCTCTTATTGCTTGAATAACCATCAACATTGGATGTTTATTTGTTAAAAAATGTATAAATGGCTAGTAGCTTTCTTGTCATGAATATATATGTTTTATGAAAATATTAAAGGAATACTTCAACATTTTGGAAAGTACTCATATGTGAGTTCGACTGAAAGATTGATACCACTGACATGTTTGTACACTGAATATGAAGCTACAGCTAGGAGACGGTTAGCTTAGCTTGGAAACTAGCTGCCAATAACTGTAAAGCTCACTAATTATCACATTACGCGTAATCCATATATGTTATATTTAAGTTTAAATGTGACAATTCACCATTTTACAATCCGTTACACGGGCGCTATGAGCTTTTGTCCCCAGTCTTGCCGAGCCTGTGTCCTAGCTCGGCTTCATATTTAACGGACAGATATGAAAAATATTCATCTGATTCCTTTTAAATAAATGGGTTGCATGCGTCTCACCTGTGTTGTATTCAAACGAACACCCACTACCTCAGAGCTACTGCATTATAATGATGACACAACATGCCAAGCACATAGTTATGATTTAGCATTACACTTACTGGTGGCCTTCTAATTCCAGCCCCCTCCCACCCTCACGCAGTGGAGACGTGAAAAATGTTAGTGGCCTGCCATAATGCTGCAAACATCAGCGAACCCCACAAGGAGGATTAATGCCTCGTCTGGCTTTTATTATGCTGTCCTGCCGTCCTTCGCGGGCTGGCCATTCATCCTTGTAAGATGTCCATATCTGCTCTCAGTGTGGGCGCATACGTGGGCTCATGTGCGTGTCTGCTGGTGTGTGTCCTCGCACATACATTTGCATGCGTTATGTATGTATGAAAGTGCTTGCCTGCTGCCTGTGTGAGATCCTAAAAGTTTATCCCAGAGGGGGTTAAATCACTTGTCCAGTCGCGGGCTTTCCAGGGCCGTGTCTGGCTTGTCTTATCAATCTATCGACGTGGCACCTGCGCTGCCGGTTGCGCTAGGAGGCCGATGCAGTAGACGGCCCGGGGCCCCACCGCGGAGGAATACTAATGGGGATGCAGATAGCTTTTGGTTTGGCCACCTCAGCAGACATTGATCCCCCTGCGGACTTCTACGGTGGTGACAGATGGACTGTCACCTCTGAATGAGAGGAGATTGGGACACGTCCCCTCACATCTCCCTCAGTGGGGTTCAGTCATTGCTTCTGTGCGTGTCGCTTCATCCGTCCTTTCTTTCTATCTTAATGGCCCTTGCTTGCTCCATTGTCATTCCCCCTTTTTTCCTCTCTCCTTACTACAAACTTAAAGAGAAAAAAAAAAGGTCATCTCATAACAGAAAGGCTGTAGCTTAAATCTCTGCAGCTGCCAACTGTCATTCACAGACACCAAACCTCTAAGCTTATTGAGATGTTCCCAAAGATCAAACACATAAAGTCACAGAGGGAACATTTTTTAAACCCAAAATAACTCGAGTGGCTTTCTTCATTTAATTAAGAAGAAGGAAGGGGAGTGGAGATGGTTTGTGCTCACCGTCACTCGAGAGGCAGACAGAGTGATAGAGGGGTTCAGAGTGTGAGGTAGTTCATGATGAAGGTGTTTATAATGCAGTGTTCGGTCTCTCCCTGTTGTTGAGGGTGAGCGAAGAGTGTGTCACTGACTTAAAGATGAGTGTGTGTGTGTGTGTGCATGTACACAGAATTCAATGTGCCAAGGTGAGGGTAAAGAAATATGTACATATTTATATGTTTTTAAAGTCCAAAAAAAAATCATTTGAGCTTCACTGTGTAGAATGATGTATGTGTAGAGTTTGACACCAGATGGTTGTGTTCACATTCATTGTCACTTTGTGACATCACAACTCGTGCGGAAGCCAGTCATGGTCCAGTATGCGATGAGGAAGACGGAGTGCTTTTAAGAATTTTGTAACAAGTTTGTTTAATTTTTCTGTATCTAAATCATGTCAGAGACAAATTGTTTAAAGCAGAGTACCTTTAAATTTCCAGAGGCTATCTTAAAGATCCAGTGTGTAAGATTTAGGTGGCTCTGTATACATAAGAATTAATTACATTTACATGATATATATCAATATGTAATAAATATGCTTTCATTATTGTATATTCACCTAAAAATAAGAAGTGTTATGTTGAGCCTTTATATCTACAGACGCCGTGGGTCCGATTCCACAGAGTCCACCATGTTGAAGCAACATGTTTCTACAGTAGCCCAGAACAGACAAATTAAACACTGGCTGTGGATATGGCCAGAGAATTAATTAATGGAGAAAAAAATCCACAGAATCATTAATAATTCAAATAAACAACAACATTAAATGATCAAGCTAGGTCCACTTTTGAATACATCCAAACTTTTGTTACTTTAACATATATCTCCAATATCTTTGATTTGATTTTAAACACGTAATGTAACACCTAAAGTTTGTCCCCACAATAAACAATAAATGGGATTATACTCCCCAGCATTTCCAAATCACCGATTAGGCAGTTTTGGCTCTAACCTCAGAACCTCTCCTCTCATCTCCAAATCCGACTTATCAGCCACCGGCGCCTGGATCGTATTGAGAGGAGCTATGCAAATGACTGGGAAGGAAAGGCCAGATCTAATCTTAAGGTTTATTCTAATTAAAAGTGATTTACTTTCCCCGCCATTCCCTGAGAGGGAAGCTTAATGTCCTGTTCTCAAAGGAGATGGCATCCTCTAACTCAATTAGGTAGGAGAAGATGCACTTGGGTAAAGTTTACTCTGGATGGAACTGCTTAACATGCAGCGTAAGAACAAGCAGTGAAACCTTTAGACGTATACAAGGAAAGGACAGAGAAAAGTCAAGGTTAAGAATAGCCCCGATCTGTTCCACCTTGTGTTTGTATAGGAATTTGACAGCTCGGTGTGTTCTTGCTCACAGGCAAACATAACCTCAGACTTCTCTTAAAAGTGGATCCTGCAATCCATCAAGAACTATGTTTTTTTTTCTTTTTCTTTTGTGAGAACTTAAAACTTTTAACTGGTTTATTTTTAACCGATTTTCTTCTCTTTATTTCTCTGAAACAGCGATGATGACAAAAATGTCTTCTCAAACAAGTTTGATGAGATTTTTTTCATGTGCCGCCTGGCAGATTGGATTGTACGGCAAAATGATGAATGGAACCTAAAAACTTTACAAGGTATTCATGCTCACTGAATACTGAAATTAGAAATCTAAGTCTCTTTCAAATGTTTTCATCTAGTATTTCACTGCAAACTTCAGTTCAGGGACCTCTTCACCAGTCAACCATTCAAGAAACTTTGACCACTCAGTGTATGAAAGTAATGAAATTCACAATTTGTTGTATAGAATATCTATAAGAACAAGAGTGTAGGTTTGGTTAGCAGGAGCATTTTTTGACTGATGAACAGTTGTGCACTTGGTTTCTAGTATTTATTTTTCAATTTCATAGACCTTGATTCTGCAAAAAGGGACTTTTATTACTATATAATTCATCCATCCATTTTCTGTAACTGCTTATCCTTATGAGGGCTGGAGCCTATCAAAGCTGACATTGGGCAAGAGGCAGGGTACGCCATGGACAAGTCGCCTTATTATATAATGTTTATATAAATGTATTTATTTTATATATATATATATATAAACTTTGCAAATTATATTTTTGAAGAATGTGATAATGGTGCCATTTCATTTGGCTGTTCATTTGCTTTTTTAATAACATTATCATATTGAATACTGATCAGTCTGGTTGCAGATAATCACATGGTATGAAATCATAAAATCATTTGAACTGCTTTTAGAGATATACATGGTCTCATATAAGGTTGTCATGATACCAGAATTTTAAACTTTGATACAATACTAGTGTTAGAAAACGATACTCGATATATACACACAAAAGAGGATATACTTTTATACTCCTTTTCTAAATGAACAACCTGAATACAGTGTTTGTACAGAAAAAGTCACTGAATACAAGTTGAACACAAGTAACCTCCGTGGCTGTGAAGTGAAGCCACTGCAGAAGTGCCAAAAACTGCAGTTCCTCAAATGTCCACTTGAGGCTGGCTACAGAACGGGTCAATCTCCATAAGCCCCCATGTTAAAATGTCCAACTCGAAAATAAACATCTTTAAAGCCTGGTACAAAAAACTGTTTTGGTGTCTATAGCTAATTTCCCATTCATGACAACTGTACTGAGTCTGAATTTTTATAGAACTCACCTGTTCAAATTATATTAAGGCTTAAATTATGCATAATTAACAGTGTGGCTGCTTTGATTGACAGGTGGGTGGCGTTACAGGTGGCATGTTTGAGCACCAAGGCGACATTCGGCCCGCCTTAGGCCCACCAACAATCCACATCTTTGTCCATTTTTAGATTAGGTGGGAGGTGGCAGAACCAGCACTGCCAACATGGTGGTGGCCAGAGCCACCACACTCAAAAGAGCTTCAAAACAGAAACCTGTGGGCGGTGTCACAGATACGCGGTCCATTCTTTATACTGTCTGTGGTTTGGCACCAGTTACAGTGTTTCCCACAGAATTCTTGGAAATACTACCCTGTTTCTAGTAGGTAATTCCTTATGTCACAATTTTAATTCTCCACCTTATTTTGGTGTTTACTCACAAGCTATTTTAATCTGCTCACCTTGTTTTTCATTGTTTTTCTCCATACACACACCTACACCTCTGTCTGTTACTGCACACACACACACACACACACACACACACACACCTGCTTGTCCCACATCTTTCTGTATCTCTCAAAATTGTATTGTTCTGATTAATGATGAGTTTTTTCTAACAGTGGTACTTTAGATACTATCAAATGCACAATTAACAGAGATCGTATCATTAAAAAGATGTCATATCCATAAAATATCAAGTATCGACACATCCCTAGTCTCATAGTCTGGAGGATGGTAATCAGCTATGCTCATTCATTTATTCTTACTTAAAATAGACTACTTAAAAAGAGATAATGTTAGGAGCACCTTGACATTTATCCATATCCTAATCTAGGCCCATGTATGAAATATACATATTTAGAATATAACAAGTACATAATGCCACCCATAACATTTTAAGTAAGACTTTTATTTGTTTGCCTGAGCAGTTCATTAGAACTGTAAGTGAATTGTTGTCTTGGATCAGATAAGTAAATGTTGTTTTGGTGACTCTTCTCAGTGACATTTTAATAACATTCCCCTGTGCCCTCGTAGCATTTTATATCCGCTTGCAAACGCACACCGGTTACATCATCTCGAGTTTGTATTGTGCCGAAGCAACCTGCCAAATAATTATGTGGTCTAACACCTCAGTGTCCTTCCACTAAACACCTCCGCTGCAGCTGTCCATCTTCTCTCAAGCACCAACGCCGAGATATTTGTTATGTCGTTAAAATTAAAATAAACGATTAACAGATCCGATGCTCTCGTGATACGTAGTCTCACTGCTCCTGGTCAGTAGCTGCTGGTAGAGGGATAAAAATATCCCAATTTGGTGCGTGAGACCAAATGTTCAGTTATGAACAACTAAATGAGTCTGCAAATCAGCAGTCTGAAATTTGAACTTCTGAAAATGCCTCCAGGATATTTATTAAGATACATTTGTGCAAGAAACTGTGATACGCTGAATAAAAATGATGTAAACCTGAAGGAGATAGACAACTTTGATATGTAATATACAAGCTTTCTTCTGTGTGTGTGTGTGTGTGTGTGTGTGTGTGGATCTGAGTGTGTGTATGTGTGTGTGAGCAAACATTTTGGAAGCTTATGTTACGCTCAGATACACCTAGAGAGCATTCTTGTCACTCATGGCCATCAGATGGAGAGCTGACATGCTGGAGTGAGCGTGCTCAGCGTGATCAAGAAGAGCTGGCGTTTACTTTGTGTGTGTATGTGTGTGTGTAGGTGTGTGCGTGTGTGAATTCAACAAAGTTAACTTCAACAATCATAAATGTAAAATATATTTCTTCAATGCACATTTCTGGAAATAAGCATCGATCATCCTGTATCCATTTATCACCGGAAATGTCTAAAACTTCACACTAATATCAATATTTAAACACATATACAATGAAATCAGATTTACCACAACAGTTGGCACATGGCAATATTCAGCTTTGGTTAAATAAAATGTTAGCGATACTACCTTTACCTATACATTCACATCATTGTAAACCCTTTGAAACTACTTCAGAACTACATCCAAAATGACCTTCGAACACTCCAATATGCCTCATGCCAGGAGAAGACGGATTTTTGCACCCCTTAACATAATGGGCACCTAAAAGGTGTGATTTTGAAAACTGAATTTCTTTGAGAGCATCCTTCCAACAATTTCTAAAGACAGCTTACTCGGATTGAATTTTATAAAACACAATTAGATATTGCAACTCAAAACCAAACTCTAGTTATGACTAATCACATCTTCAGAACTAATGGGCTGTTAGGATTGTTCAATTCTGTTTCAAAAGATCTCAGAAGTGTTTCTCAAAGACGACCGGTGTGTTTTTGGTCTACTCTTCTTAGACACTCTTTTATTGCAATTTTAGGTAAATTTAGCTGAAGTTCCAGTACTTGCTGGAGTACTTTTGGAGCAACAGACTGCTGTTCATATCCTGTTGCCATGGCACCATGAAGTTGGCTGGTTGAACTGTCTTCATACATTTTGCGCAGATATGGACTTGAAGTATGGAGATAAGTGATTTGCCTTTTTTATGCTTTGTGATGCATCTGTGACCCGTTCAGAAAAAGCCACAGCAGCGCTAGCATACTCTCTGTGGAAAGATTGGAGATGCCTGCTAAAGTGAGGAGATGCAGAGCTGGATGTAAGCGCCAGGAGCAGAAAAGACAGTATACAAGCCATGCATACCGTATGTTACCATGGGGAACGAGTATGGAGAGTGTAGCATCACAGAGACGTGACTGAATGAACTCACTTTGGACTCGCTGGTAACTCTTATCTTATCTTATGACGTAGTTTATAGTAGCTTATAATACATTACAAATCATTGGGAATCATCACCACAACTGGTTTAAATACAAACAAATATCTATGTGATGTGATCATAAAGAAGAAGAAGTTTATGAAAGATGCTGAGCTCTGGATTGTGTTTCCATCATGCTCATTTGGAATGCTAATAGACAGAGTGAAATGTGCATTTCCTGTGCAGGCCCCTCATTGACACGGGCACCATTTACCGCTGTCACCCTCCCCACTCTCTTCCTCACCACCACCACCACTTAGTGAATAAAGGTCAGGCAATCAGGCATCTGGAAGGACAGCTAATTTGTCATCCCTCGACAAACGTGTCAGCGTCCGATCTTGTCCGCAGGGCTTGATACCGCAACAAGCCGTAAAGGTTAAGAGATTCAAAGAACGCTCACTCCCCCTCTCTTTCCCCGTCCCCCGCTCGCGCCGTCTCCATCTCAACAAGCAACATGCGACAGAGCAGAAAATTCAATTTTGGATTTGATACTGTGAGAGCTACGTGGTTTCATGGCTGTAACTCTTCAGAGTCTTTAGGCATGTCGTCCGCCTTGCTCAGTTAAACTCTACAGGAGACCCCTAGATCGAGACGTTGCTGTCTTGTACGTGTCATTCTCAGCTAGTGCGCCGTCTCCTTCAACTGATTACTGTTTTTTCTCCCCAATAATGAAATGTCAAATGGGTGTGCTCTAAACTGACAGCAATAGGGCTTTCTGTAGATAAGGATTATCATCCAGTTCAACAAATATTCCTCCAATTTTTAATTGGAAAATAAAACCAGTGATTTAAAAAAAAAAAAAAAAAAAATCTGTATTTGAATGCTACGGAGCCCCTAAAGGGACATGGAAAAAAAAAAAAAAAATTAAACGTTTCTAGTGAGCACGAGATACTTTCTCGTGAGCACCAGAAAGTATCTCGTGCTCACGAGATACTTTCTCGTGAGCACGAGAAAGTATCTCGTGCTCACGAGATACTTTTCTGGTGCTCACGAGAAAGTATCTCGTGAGCACGAGAAAGTATCTCGTGCTCACTAGAAAGTATATCGTGCTCACTAGAAACCTTAGGTTAAGCACAGGCAGTTGTGCTTCCTGTGCGTATGCCTCTAGGCTCGTTAAGATCATTAAAGGAATGGCTGCGTAAATGACTGCGGTAAAGTTGGAAAGATATTGGCAGATTCGAACTTCCGGGATCAATAACTCTGAAGTGAAACGTTGTTAAAACACAAAACACGCATATTTTCAACCGTAGTAAGATAGACAACGAGCTACAACCTAATGTTCATCAAAACGAGCCATGCTCAGAGCCACACCAACAACATTAGTGTTTACGTGCAGCCGGCTGTGAGAGCAGCGCGCAGGGACCGTCTACAAAGTGCAACACCGAAAAGAGATATTACAACATAATAATAACTATACTATGATAAAGTGTAGTGTCACCAAATTCACTACACATTTCATTGATCCCCTACAGATTACACTACAACATTTATATGGGGAAATAAGGGCTTTTCATAATTTCTGGGAATTTTTATTAGGAATATTAATCAATAACTTTGATGCTTTTTCATGCTCTGCTCCTTTCGTGCCCCATACCGCTGTGGAGTTTCGTGCCCCTGGTAGTCTGCCTTTAGACTTTGTTGTTTTTCACGCTCTGCCTGACGCAAAATTCAAATACCCCAAATTATACTAAAGCCCTCTCTCACAAACTAATTGTTGTAGTACCCAACAGGAGTGGTTGAGCTGAGGTTTATGATACTACACTGTAATAGTTATTGAATATAATTCCTAATAAAAATTCCCCCAAACTATGAAAAAAGATTTATTTTTTTTTCAAACCAAGTGTAATCTACAGATTACACTACACAACACAAGCTTTCAGCACCACGGAGAGCAGCCTTCATGTCACCAGCGGCCTGGATGTCAATCAGTTCACTGTGATTAGCCGCCTCGACCAGCGGCATCACCCTCCCCACGTTAGCAGTTGACAGCCTCATGAATATGAAGCCTAAAATATCGTTTCCGCCCCCTTGTGGCTCGCTACTGTACAGGTAATATGAGTCTGTTAACACTGACAAAGGCTAAAAAATAACATACATTTCAACGGCAAATTGATATATGAAATAATAATATATTACTTGGGATACAATATGAATTTAATTTTACGAGAGCGTCTGGCCCTGATAGTGTCTGCCGAGAAAAATTCTAGCCCTTGGACAAATGTAGTTGATGACCCCTGCTGTAGGAGATCAATGAAGTGTGTAGTGAGTTTGGGGACACTACACTGTATTATAGTACATTATTGATTAATATTCCTAATAAAAATTCCCAGAAATTATGAAAAATGCCTTTCTTTTAAACCAAGTGTTTCTGTAGGGGATCAATAAAGTGTGTAGTGAGTTTGGTGACACTACACTGTATCATAGTGAAGATATTATTATGTTGTAATATCTCTTTTCGGTGTTGCACTTTGTAGACGGTCCCTGCTCTCACAGCCGGCTGCACGTAAACACTAATGTTGTTGGTGTGGCTCTGAGCATGGCTCGTTTTGATGAACATTAGGTTGTAGCTCGTTGTCTATCTTACTACGGTTGAAAATATGCGTGTTTTGTGTTTTAACAACGTTTCACTTCAGAGTTATTGATCCCGGAAGTTCGAATCTGCCAATATCTTTCCAACTTTACCGCAGTCATTTACGCAGCCATTCCTTTAATGATCTTAACGAGCCTAGAGGCATACGCACAGGAAGCACAACTGCCTGTGCTTAACCTAAGGTTTCTAGTGAGCACGATATACTTTCTAGTGAGCACGAGATACTTTCTCGTGCTCACGAGATACTTTCTCGTGAGCACCAGAAAAGTATCTCGTGAGCACGAGATACTTTCTGGTGCTCACGAGAAAGTATCTCGTGAGCACGAGATACTTTCTGGTGCTCACGAGAAAGTATCTCGTGCTCACTAGAAACGTTTAATTTTTTTTTTTTTTTTCCATGTCCCTTTAGGGGCTCCGTAGAATGCAGCACGAATGCAGTCAATCAATCTGTCGATCTAAGCACGGCCTTTGTGATTATAGAGGCATTACAAGCCGTCCCCGTCGTCCCTGAATGCATCCTAATAGCCTGTTTAGTGAGGCCGTCTACAGCCGCAGGTGTGTGTCCCCTTCTGATTCCCAAGAGTGTAAGTGACAGAGAGCGAGAGAGAGCAAGAGAGACAGAGAGAGAGAGGGACATGAATGAGTGACTTTGATCAGGTCAGTTCACCAGGCCTCTGTGCGTGTGTGTGTGTGTGTGAGTGTGAGTGTGTGTGTGTGTGTGTGAGGAGTGTTCATTGTGGGATAATGGAGAGTCAGGCTGACAGCTGCATGTCAGATACACTTAATGTACATCATTGCCTACAATGGCTTCAGCCTAAGCGTATGCACTCATGAACACACACCTGAGAAATGAAGCCACATTCGCAACCTTTTGGGGGGAGTTTGCATGCAGTGTTGCTAACCAAGATGATGGTCGTGTGACAGATGAAGGCGACGGCATTGGTACTGTAAGCGATACATGTACTGTAAATGTATCATTTTGAACATCTGTAAGTTACTTTACAATTTCTCCTTTTTTATTTCTAGTCTATGTGTATGGCTAATTCATCATTAGTTGACTTTCAGCGAAATCAAATCATGGCAACATGATCTTGTCATGTTGATTGTGAAACAATCAGGAAATAACTTTTTATTTCACTGATTAACTGGCTTCTCGATGCCGGTGCTCCCTCACTCTCATTCACTGTCTATATCTATCAACCCATTGCTCGCTCTCTCCGAACACAAACCAAGGGTAACTTCTTTGTGTCACTATTTTGCAGCGAGCCAAGCTCAGATTTAGAAGCTGGATACATGAAATAAACAAAGCAAGAACACAACAGGTAAAGTGTCAGCGTTTAGTCCATGAATCCACCTGGATAGTCACGTTTCCAGTGACATTTCAGGCTGACTGTGGAGGGTTTTATTGGTCTGATCGTCTCATTGGCGGCCACAGAGTGACGTCGAGCTGCTTTTTTTTCCCAAAAGTTGGATCTGTCTCAACGTCTCCACGGCAGGTCGCTGCATTTTTTGGTGGACACAAAACGCGCCATCACCACTCAAATGAAAGGAAAAATCTGCGTTGATTTTTACCATATCAGTATCATCCTAGTCTGATAAACATTGACTGCAAGTACCTTTTTATGCCTTGCCCTCCACAGTTTCAGTACCTTCTCTCCTGCTCTGATCTCTTTCTCTTTCACCTCTCAATTTTACCTCATTTCTTTCTTGACTCTCCTTCTCACCTTCACAGCTCCCTCTCCTCTCAACCTCTACCTCTTCTTTATGTCTTGCTCTGTCTATTCTCTCACCCTCCCCTGATTCACAGCCTGTCACTTATACACTGCCATCAAGCCAACGAATGAAACCGCACCATTATATCTCGTATTGCATGCCAAGCGTGTATTTATCAAGGGGATACGTGCAGGCGTACATATCTGCCTCTCTAACAGAAACTCAGACAAACATAAAGTTTGTGTATCTGCTAAAATCTATACATAGCTGGCGCACCACAGGGGGTGTCTCGGTTGCAAGTCACCGCTCTGAGCTAATGTGATGGCAGGCTCTCCTGCAAAGTAAGGGAGGGGGGGTTGAGTGGAGGGAGAAAAGGCGAAACAGAGAGTGGTGAGTTGAGTAGGCGAGGGAAGGTGGATGTCACGCTGAGAAAGCATCACACTCATGTATGAAGCCCAATCAGGCACAATCTGCTTCACTATGATGCAATGTGCGCTTTGACTGTGTATTTTGTATTTATTTGGAATTAAAGCTGTTGCACGCTCGTTGCTGCATTTCATTATGCAGCACATTAAAGGTATCCAGTGGAGTTGATGAAACGGCGCTAGGAGGTGCAGAAGGAGCAGCTCCTGGAAATGTTTGCATCACGTGTTCTTTGAATGGGAGAACACAGAAGCACAAACATCAGCAACATGTCACGTCAAGTCAAAGTTTATTTATATCGCCCAAAAATTGCGAATTTTCCTCAGGGGACTTAAAGTTTATCGCAAAGGGAGGTTCTCTAAAATTGTTTGTTGGCCTGGCTTTAAATCAGACAAAGTATATGAGTCAAAATGATGCTGGCAAAGCACCTGATGGCACAAATGAAGAAGCTACAGAACTTTTGTGAGCTACAAAATGTATTTAAACTGTCCTCAGTCTGTTTTGGAGAAAATACAAATAGAAAGTAACGTGAGGTGGCTGAAAGTTTCATGGAACTTTTGACCAGCATAATGCGATTGGTCCAAGAAAAATGTGCCTAAGGGGACGTCTTTAAATTGTAGAATAAAGAACTTGAAACACGCAGGTACAAACACCAAAGATATTCAGTTTACTATAACATGAAATCCTCAAACTGGAGAAGCTGGATCCTGAACATGGTAGATATGTTTGCTTGGCAAAACAACACAAAAATATAAAGAATATAAACATATAATTACCAGGTTCCTGGCTCGGTCCTTAATAATTGGTGGTGCGGTGGTTAGCACTGTCGCCTCAAAGAGGACTGCTGGTTTGATTCCCGGCTCTGGCCTTTCTGTGTGGAGTTTGCATGTTTCCGTGTCTGCGTGGGTTTTCTCCGGCTTCCTCCCACAAGACATGCAGTTAATAGGTTAATTGGTGACTAAATTGTGCGTAGGTGTGAATGAGAGCATGAATGGTTGTTTACCTCTATGTGTCAGTCCAGTGATGAACTGAAAACTTGTCTCCTCTCACCCATGTCAGCTGGGAATGGCTCCAGCCCTCCACAACCCTGATAAAGATAAGTAGTTATAGAAAATGCATGGATGGATAAAAATAGTTTAGTTTAAAATAGTTTTCTGTCTGTCAACTGATTGATTAATTAATGCATAGTTTCTAATGCTGTTACCTACATCATGTGATAACACAATAACAGTTGTACAACTGAACAAAGACCCTATAGAAGAGGATCCGCTTCCTCTGTAGATAAAAGTGCTCATTCGATGTTAACGATTCTGATTTTCAGGCAATTTTACATGAATAAAAACCTACTTGTGAATATAATTTTCCATTTTTGACATATTTTGTAAATGGATTCCACTAAATGTTACACACTGGACCTTTAAAGGTCTGATTTGAGAAAGAACAATCTGAACAAAACGTCTGATTTCTGTCCTCAAAGGCAAATATGAGAAAATTAAGAAAATACATTTCATAGCGCAAACATTTATTGACGTCCGTTGCCTTGAAGTTATCACTTTTATCAACCCTTTCATTAGTTTAGCTGCAGTACAACAGCAGCCACCACCACCATCCCTACAGTCTTCATTATGGTCACAGCCAACACAGCTACTGAGCCTAATGTGGGCTATTACTGAGGACATGAACCACAAGTGGTGTTTGCATTACAGCTTCTGCATCTGGGTATCTGAGAAAGAGGGAGAACTTTCATCACCATAACCCGATTAACTTGCAGTTACTAGTAGTAACAACATAGTAGAGGGACAATATGTATGCTAATTTGTGCGTTTTATGATACAAAAATGACACATAAAACAGCAAAATACAATTTTTGAGGTGGTTATATTGGAAGAGTCTAATTATGTCGCAGTTTGCAGACTGCTTATTGGTTGCTCCAGCGCTAATGATGATGTGATTGACAGGATGTATTTCAACGCCAGTGCATGATCGACTGCTAATAGGCGATGTTGTCCAAAGGGTTCAGCTGCAGCCATCTTCTCCACGCCAAAAAAACAAGGGAAATGACTTTCTTGGGTCATCCAAAAATGACAGCATCTCTGGTTGTTGGCAGACTCATGATTAGTTATAGGCTGTTGTCCCAAAACAAAGATCTCCTCCTCTCAGTGTGCCCAACCTCTCTGAAAACAGCCTTGTTTAGGAGCTGTGCAAGTAAGTTGTTGGATGGGAGCTTCAGCGACTGTGAAATGGTGACTAATTTGGGGTAAAGAAGCGTGGCCTTTGATCTTTGCATTGAATAAAGTTGACTGCGCCTGCCTTGGCGCCCCTTAGGCCTCATTGTCAGCCTGCCAGAACGTCATCTTTCTCCCATCACTGAATATAAAGCTGTGGAATACATCATGCAAATAATCAGGCTGGAAACAAACACAAGCAGTGCTTTCCCCCAAAGGAAGAGGCAGCCGTCTCTAATGAGCAGGGTAAAATTGGAATATTCATACCTCTTTCCTTCCGCAGAAACGATTGAGTGATTCCCACCTCCCCCCCTCGCTCCCGTCGCTCTACCCCACTCCTCTCTTCTTCGAGGCTTCTGTTCTCCCGCTTTCATTTACCGTTCATGTCTGTCCTTCCCTCTCACCTCCATCTCCCACTCCTTCTTCTCCTTCTTCTTCTTCTTCCTCTTCTTCGCTCGCTGTCTTCCTGGAATGCAGTGATAAACAGTAACATGAATAGGCAGCCAGTGATGTTGACAAAGCTGTTCAGAGATTACGCCCCTGGATCAGAGTCACAAATCTGCCAGAGCGGAGACGTTTGTTTGTGGGAGAATCAGTAATGAAAGCAAAAGGAAAAAAAAAAAAAAAGAAGATTATTAGGAAGGAGTCAGAAAGACTTGAACAAGTCTGAAATATCTCCAAATTTAGACTTAAGATTTGCAGGCCTTCCCCCACATGCTGGATTTAGTTGTCAGAGGTGTTGTCAGACTCTTGTCTCTTGGCTCTGAGTCTCATCCCACTCAGACAATGGGAGGTCTGTTGAATGATATTCAAAAAGGCCCACTTGTAAGCAAAAAAAAAAAATCATGTTTGTGTGGCTTTAAAATCAGATTTTGAATCAGCATGAGCATCACAGGAGGAGGGGAGTGCAGTAAACTGAACCTGGAAACAAGTGGGATAGTGGAAAGTACCTCTCAGTTTATTTAACACCCTTTATTTAACTTAATGAAAAAAAAGTCTCTGCGTCTGTGTACTGACCCCACACTGCATATTTGCACTGTGGACAGGTGAACGCCTGTAACTGAAATGAAGAAAAATGTGAGGTAGCGGAGGAAGATGAACAGCATGATGTGCCTCAAGGCCAGCGATGGATGATGTAGGAGGGGAGGGATTTTATTTCTCTCTTGACCACCTTTTCAGAATGACCTAGAATGGGAGAAAAATTATCTCTCTTATAGGGTAAAAAGTTTTTCTCTTCTGAGTGCAGAAATAGCAAAGTTCCCTCACATTTCCAGGTTGAATGAAACAATAAACAGCATGGCTGCTTTTGGCACTCTAACACATATTTCTGTTCTTTAAAATGATCTTACATGTTAAATCTGCTGTTAGTTTTGTATTAAAAATGAGTCTACAGCTGAAACAATTGGTTGACGAATCAGTTATTTTAATAATTAAAAATGGCAAATACTCCAGCTTCACAAATGTGAGAATTTGATTTGATAAGATAGATTTTATTGATCCCACACTGGGGAAATTAATTTGTTACAGCAGCTCGAAAGGCTGACCCCCAATTTCTATCGGGCGTGGATGCGCCGCGTTGCGGTTGCCGCAGCGATACGCGGCCATTCTGGTCAATGTTTCAAACCCCACCGGCTCCACGGCGGTCCGTTTCAGAAGCGTCCCAGAAGCGGGCCTCCGCTCGGCTCCACGTTGAATACACGGCTATTCTATTTTTGCGAGCAGCCCACGTCAATTTACACAGAGCAGCTTGAGCTGGCCGGAAGCCAAACACAGAAACAGCATAGAGAATCTGGTCGATTTTCAAAATGAAAGGCCCCCGTGCAAACTGCCGGTCGTAAAAACAGGCAAATTAACAAACAAATTAACCCAGTGTATCATGAAGTAGTCCATATAACAGAAAAAAGGCAAACCATTAATCTCCATATTTCCAAATCCATGTTTGCGCACAACACGGATGGAGATTGGTGTTGTTCAGAGCTACTGTAACTGGCTGCTACCCACACTGCGCCATGGCATCATGATGCTTTTCTTTGTTATATATGACAGTAAACTGAATATATTTATGTTTTAGACTCTCTGTAAAATAAAACAACAAACTTTATTACCTCCGGGCCTCTGAGAAACAAACTTTAAAGTAAAATGTAGTGAAAGTTGTGTTTATGCTAGAATCATCTGTCCTTGGCAGCAAACTCTGCTGGCAATCTATGGGAGCTCTACATCAAACTTTTAAAAGACCCTAGTATGGAAAATGGTGTGAATGGAATGCATAAAAAAGGGAGAATGTAAAGTCATACTTTGAATCACCAACATCTGCCAATGAATTGGTGACTACATAATAGAAATTTCAGGAAAGGTTTTGTGTGTCCTATGAAAGAGCTTGCCCACTTTTCGCAACTGCGCAGAAGTTTTTTTTTTTTTATGTGAGACACTTCTATAACTATCAGACTATGAAAAGAAGTATCAAAATCTAAGCAGGAGAATCAGAGATTAAGGAGTGTTATACTAGTAATGTAGCCTTGAGGTGCAAGCCTCAAACAGAGATAAAGGGCGGGCTTCATTTACCAACTTGAGGCATTTCATCAGAGTTTGTGGAGCTCCTACTGGAGCTCTGGAGTTGTTATCATCTAACAATGTTTAATTTGCTTTATTAATGCATTGTATACATTTAATTTTTGTACAACACAATTTTCTCCAACTGTCGATCAGCACAATAGTGTGAAACCACGTTCAGTTCTCCTATGTGCTTGCATAATACAAAAGAACAGGGGCCCACTCATTAAAAACATTTAGGGAATGTTTAAAATTCAGTGTAATATCACTAAATAAAACACAGGCGCTATTGATCACCAAAGCAGTTGCCAAAATAAGAATTATGCTGATTAATTTCCATTATTCTTGACTGAACTTGTTGAGGTTCTCAGGACTCCATTTGGGAAAGTAGATCCAGATTCCCACTGACTGATGTCCTTTCTCCCCTTCTTACTCTAATTACCCTCCAAAAATGTTTTAATCTGTCCCATGTGCTCATCTACTACCCAGTTTACCCCTCTCATATGACCAATCTGTGGTCACATGAATATTGTAGGGTCCCAACCCACACAAGTGTTACAATTGATTGCTTGTTATTTCAGTGATCTAAGAAGCGTATTCTCATGTTACAGCCACTAAGTCATTCTTGACAAGAGAATCTGTTAAATCCCTGAAATATGAGGGTAAACCCTGAGAGGAGGCTGGTGGTGAAGTGTTTTCTAAAGTAGTAGTGTAATGAGATGCAAGGTGGGCATTCGAAGACAGGTGGTGTATTAAAAAAAACACATGGAACGGATGAAGGGCATTTGGGACAGGCAAGCTGGCTGTGATAACGAGGGAACAGCAAGAGACAAGAGGGGTGTTAGTGGTAGGTCGAGGAGCCTGGAGGTTTGGGATTAAGGAGGGGCATTTTAATCAAGGTGTGTAAAGAGATAAAAAAAAATAAAATTCAGCTTTGGATGTATGAGATATCAACATTTTGTATTGTTTGGCATATTCCTGGAGTTCCAGTTCTCATTGTTAAATGACAATAAGAGAGGTGTTGGCCAAGTTGCTTGAAAAAAAGTAATCTATTGCTGTACTACTTATAACAAAAGTCCTGTTACATTTCTTGTGATGTTTTTTTCCCATAACTCTGCACAGTTCTGTCAAAGAGGCCTTTAAAGAAGTTCAAATCCTCAGACCGCACATTACATATTCTGTATTTAACACATGTAAGAATATAAAATAAAGACACTGTGCTTTAAAAATCAGCCAGACTTCATTTTGTAAGTATGTACGGCCCATCAACAGCTAGCTTAACATTAGCTATGGTGCTAACGTTAGCTTAGCTCCCGTGAGTCCCATTCTCAGAGTTAAACTATGAGGTTGACACATCATCCAACTGTAAAAATAGAAAACAAATCCTTTCTTGATTTAGGCTTAATCGTAGCTAACGTTAGCAAGCCGGCTAATGAACAACACAAAACATGTAAATAAGACAACTTTGGAGTTACTGGCAGTCGACTGTTCGAGACAGACAGTTCTATCTGCAGACAAGGTCTATTATGACTCTTTCTACTATGAATTTTTGCTCCAAGGAGGTTTTATATTTGTAAAACTTCCCTCGAGCCGGAAAAAGTCTGTAGGCCAAGGGTAAACTCGCGGGCAGGGTGGGAAAATACAGTGGGCCTGATACCCCAGAAGTAACCCCAGAACCTAAAAACGTTTTTGCCGTATGCACCACACAAGCAATTCTCATTGGACTGAATAGGCTCCATCTCAGGGTCCAGTGTCCAGTTCTAATAATGCATTTATGATTCCAGTGCTTCCAGTCCCTGCACCAAGCTAACATGTCAGGATACAACCTGTCAACTGAACGCAGTTCACTTTACAGTAATTACACATTACTAAGTAATACTGAAGATAAGAGTGGAAAGAACATCTTGCTTGTTGACTTTGAGGCCATGAGGCAAAGAGCTAATGCTTCCTTCTATCAAGGAGTTCATACTGTTCCTGCTCCCATGATTCATCCAGGTCGTACTTTTAGAAAAGACTGTTCCTTTTCTTCATCATCAGACATTCAAATCATTAGCAATTCAGTCAAATATTTGTCCCACCTAGCTTTCTAAATTGACAACCTTTACTCTTGAAACGCCTCATTTGGGCTTTTAAAAATGTCACTTGTCTGATGAAATTAAATACAAATTCCATCCCTTAACCGATTTCATAGAATAAAAAGGGAAATGATTACAAAACATCTTGACCATGTGCACGTTCAAAGTATTTTTCATCAGAGATTTACTGGTACAGAGACATGCTCCTTTGAGAATTTAGGTCAAATGGTTAATTTGAAAATCTGTCTACCAGAGGTCACCCTGACCAATCCTGACTATTTTAATACAAAAGCATGGTGGAAAATTATCATCACGACCTTTTGTCTTTGACTTGTAGGGTTTCTTTGGATTGGCATGGGAACTTATGTATTTAATAACATCCATGGGGGAGAATAGTGTTGTTGACACTGCTGCGGATGAATATGGAGATGACAAAATTATCTCTCTAGGGTTCTAGCTTGTAGATTTGAATTGCAAAAGGTAATTTTAATAACTATTCCATTGGAAAAATCTAATGAGGGAACCAAGTTGTGTTGGATAATTCAAGCATACTCACTCAAAATAGCAGATATGGTGGTGAACAAAATCCTTTTATGGTGGCAAAACATGACATAAAGCACTGTTACTTAAATGTAAGATTATGGATTATACTCGTCACTCTACCTATCTATGTGTATCCACAGTTAGGTCCTTATTTTCTGTACTGGCTGCAGTCTCTCAGCAAAAACAAGTTTTAACAGCTACCCACTCTTTAATACGTTTTAATATTTGCTAATAAAATGTTGAGAAATTAAACTGTGTTTCATGAGCACCACCATCAGTCCAAATGTAATCTTATTTTTAAACGATTTTCTTTGCCTCCTCAGCAGTGTTACACTCTTCCACAGTGATGACATCTATCATCTATTTCTGGCAGAACAGAATGTACCACTGTACATAAAAATTTGAATATATTTGATTGGTGGATGTTGTTGCAAGGCTACAAAGTTGGGTGTAGATGAGATGCATAAGACGCAGACATTCCTCTTAACTTTGATCAAATATTTGCTTGCCTTCCTCCCACAACACGTTTTCTTTTGTATCATTGCCTGGAGGTTACTTCTGATCAGATTTGTTTTGCATAAATGTGTAACAACATCACTGCATCTCTTGATTTCTCAGTATGAGCGCCGTCTTCGTCTCCGCTAATAATGGCGTGTCTCTCATAAACAATCACTAATATGTTAAATATGTAAAACAGTTCCTCTCCTATTTACTGACTGTCTCTGCAGAGCATGACTTCATCCCTCGTCATGCATTATAATAAAGTGCTAAATGGCATCAATTAACACAATCATATGAAGTCAGCTGGCAGACTCATTTGGCTAAAATGTTTTCATATGTATTTAAGTCTGATTAGGACCAAGAGGAGGTCTGGATTGTGAAAGTCATAGACCTCGTTTTAGAAAGATGGAGGCAAAAAACACTTATGGGAGAATATATTTCTTAGAATGTAGACAAATGGTATAAATGTAAATATCAAAATCATATACTTTTAGATTGTTCAAATGTATCTTCTGTATGTGACAAAGGGGAGCTTTAAACATTGTTTAAAGATAATAAAGAAAGGACAACCATTAACTACAAAGTATTTCTCAAATGTCCTCCCCCAAATAGAAATTGTACAATAATAACTGTATAGCAGGCCTGTCCAAATTTTAAGCTTAAAACATTTAAAGAATTGGTCTTTTTTTCTAGCCGGTCCTGGATGATCAGAATCAGACCAGCGGTCCACACTCAACTCTTTGACCGTTATGAGCGCACCATCTGGGTACTCACTGTACATTGCATTCTGCAGTGGTCATTTTAGCCAGCAAAATTGACCATTGTCGGTTAGAAATGTTCTTCTGTCTGTAATCAGGGACGCACTGCTTCAAAAATTAGTAACGATTTCGAGTGTTAAATATACATGTGCCGTGCATAGCTGTTTTTAGATACCAGAGCTAATATAGAGATGTTCATTGCCTCTCCTGACCCCCTTCACACAAACAGGTTATTGTCTTTCATATCTAGTATATTTTATTGGTACATTCAGTGTCTACATTTCTGTAATTTGAGAAACAGGGAAATGGCTTTTTTTCAGTAGGCGGACGATATATAGACCTTATGCCAGCTCTTTTGTTGATAGTTAAGAATCCCACGCACAATGTATGCTACTATGTGGAGACAGGCAGGCACTGTGATACGGGCCCTTTTAACAGGAGAATGACCATGAGGTCAGGACGTCTCACTTATGATAATGGAGACACTTATATTATATTATATATATATGTTATATATATTGTGTTTTTCATTAAAAACTTCTTGACATTTCATTAAATACTGATGACTTAAAAGAAAACATTCAAACTAGCTTGTAAAGATGTTCAGATAGCTATGCTGACACCAAGGCTCTCTTTAGAACAGATCAGACAAAAGGTGTTTCAGGAACCTGTGCTGACGCTCTGTCTTATTAATATTTGACTAGCATTAGTTTTTCTTTCATATTTTCTGTTTTGAATTTGAATTTTTTTTTCTATATTAGTAGAGCAGCGAGAAACATTACCAGCTGTGGGAATTACTTTTTAAGGAAAAGTTTCCTGCCATCCCACGCAATGAGGACAAAGAGCAAGGCAAGGTGAGTAGAATATTAAAAGCATTAAGATACATATAGACAAAAACATCCTTATATAAGAGTTAACAGCTATATTTTAAGAGTGAAAACTGTGAAAAAAGTATGCAGCATTTGGCAAAAGTGTCAAAACATACAGAGAAAAGAATCTTAGGCCATAATTTTATTTTAACCTGGTATGGGGAGTAAGTTTGTCTGTGATGCCTCTGGTTATTTGCCCCAGTTATGTCTTGGTAAATCAAACATAAATGAGTTAACATGAGTTGGTAGTGCAGATCAATATCTATGGGACCCGTAGAATTCTAGAAATCTAAAGTAAACAGCATAAAGATGCTGTAAAATACTGTAAGACATGACCTGATCTGACCTTTTCTACTATTTTAGTCTTTGTTTGTGAGATGAGTGTCGAGATAAACAAAAACATATTATCACTTTTTAATTTAAAAATTTTTAAAAAGTGTCATCCGGGACAGACTTGATGTTCCGTATTCTTAGAATATACAAAGCCATTCGTATAAAATTGGCTTCCAAACAGCAGTAGCCTTGAATGGGATTTTTACAACAATAACAACACACTTGGGAGTATGAGCCATATTGCTATAGCGAGTACCTCATTAGATACTTCTGCAAAATAAGTCAGTGAAGCAAAGTGAATTACTTTTACTAATTACTTATTACAGTAACTTTCTCCAATACTGGCAAACATGCGCTACCACTGGTTATATGTCATTAATTCATCAACATAAGTTCCAGCTGATGTACTGCACCTGGTAAGTGGTCCATACTAGTGATTAGTGCAAGAGTAATTTCTTGTCCTTTGGTGTGAAGCAGATCCATTTACACTGATTTAGAAAAGACCCAGCAGCAGATCTTCACTACGGTCTTATTGGCAGCTAGCTGGATGGTCATTACTAATCTAAAAGGTACCCGCGGGAGGAAAAAGGGAGTGTTTCTGCATGCCAGCACGCCTGTACATGTACGTGTGTGTGTGTGTGTGTGTGTGTGTGTGCGGTGGGTGAAAAGGTTGAGACATTGCAACGGGGTCACACTTATAAGATGTGGAGGTCAACAGCAAAGATCAGCTGGGGTCAATGCTATAATGGGAGTCATTTTTCATAAGGCGCATTTCTCATCCCGCTCTCGGAGGTAGGGGCGAGAGTTGAGTAGTGAACTGCGGAAAATGGCATTTCAATGTGCGTAACCTCTCGCCTCGCAACGTCCCCTCTTGACAGGGAATGGCAGGTCCTTCTCATCTCTCTCAGGCTGCCTCGTATATCACTCACACAGCTCTTGCCCACCTCCCCATCCCAGGAGACGGAGGCCTGAAAGAGTGAGAGGAAGAGTGCGGGTGATGCGAGTGGACTGCTCTTCAATCTAGCAGCTACTCAACAATCAGGAACACATCTATCACTGGCCCTAAAAGTAATTTTGAACCAACTGACACACATACACGTGTGTCCTCGACCTGTGATATAGATGAATCGTACGCGACAGCCGCTGAGCTGCCTTGAACATTTAAAAAGGAATATCGAGCCTCTTTGTGGCGAAGAAAGTCCAGCGCATACACCGAGCCGGATGAGATAAAAATGAGAGAGTGGAGACTGCAGTGCTGTTATTCCCCTGTAAACCAAGGCAGTGCAGCCACTTGGTGGCACTAGCAGCCAAAATCAATGAGAGAAAACAGAAGGGAATGTGTCTGGATATAATAGATAGAGCTGTATGAATATTCTGTTTCTATAACATGAATATTCTCAACAGCAGGCATAGGAATATCAAAATAAATCATGTGCTGTAAACATCTTATTAAAGATGAATATTTCAGTTTTGGGGGCTGCTGTGAGAGCGGTAAGATCTGCCAGAAGCACTGTGGGTAACTTCATGTGAGGATAGGGAGCACATTCACATTCACATATGCATGCAGTAAATGCATCTGATAAAAAAAAAAAGCCCTTTGTGTGCCAGTGCTCCTTTCACTAGCAGCCTCTTGTTCTTGGTGAGGCGGCAATTAGAAGTGAAACACTTCAGAGGACAGAGCGGGGGAAGCTAGTTTGTGATTCAGGTCATGCTTGAGCCTAAATGTCAGTGGCCAGAGTGCAGCAGGTTAATTGAAGGCGTCTTGTCATCATGGCCTGCCTCGCTGAGATAGTACTGGAAGAGGTGTTTGGGGAGGGGGGGGGGATTGACCTGTCCTAAAATCTGATTGGTTGGGCCACAAGTTGAATGTAAAAAAAAAGCCGTTTTATTTTATTTTTACCAATAAATGTATGCAGACTATAGCTGAAACAGTTAGTAGATTCATCAACTAGTCAGTTAATCATTTAAAAGCCCCCACTATGATGGTAATAGGATATTAGTACTGTTGATTTACTGTATAAATACATCAACAGAAGCGCTGTTTTGCCATATAATTGATATGAATGCCATATAAAATAAAATTCTAGCTGTGAAATAGTGTTTTACTCTACAATTAACAGTCTCGAATACTAAATACTACTTTATTCTGTGTAAATTCACTCAGAATGCTGTTTAAATAAAGGTTTTGAAATATGATTGTGTTTTACCGTATACAATGAAACACATTTATTTATATTTATATTCATATTTTACACTCTTTTACTGCCCTGGTAAAATCTATAGACATTGTGTATGTTCAAAAATGCATTTTTCTTATCAACCTTCACTGTGCTGAGTGATGTATGTAAAGAATTTGACACAATGGGCCGAGCATAGTGCAGCACACTTGTTCACAAACTGTGGTATGAGTAACAGTGGTGGTACGCGACCTTCCTGTAGTGGTATTTGGAGGAAAAAATGTAAAAGCAGATTTTGAATGAAATTACACAATGAAGTCGCTGGAATGTTATAATGGATCAAGATCAGGCTGGCTGCTCTGGTGATGTTGGAGGACCTTGCCGTTGTGACTATAAGTATTTAGAGATTATGTGTGTTTTTCTGCCTCAAGATGCTTCTACTTGAACTGTAACGAGGAACTTTAGATGGTCGGATGCAGTGAAACCATGTGATTCCTGATCTTTGGGTTTTGACAACTCAACAGGAACATTTCAGAGGGAGCTGGCGGACAGGTGTGGAATATCTTGGTCAGCATTAAACTGTGGCATCCCCATCGTGTGGGATGACGTTATCTACAATCTCAATCATGGTTTCATCAGATTCCCAATACACTGAAGGTAAACATCATAATGGAATTTGCAGCAGCGTCCGATTTTCCAAACGTAATCCGAGCAATTGATTACACACATGTTTCAATGAGGGGAACATCGGGAGGATGAATTTGTATCTGTAAACAGAAAGCACTTTCATTCTTCGAAATGTTCAAATCAGTTCTGATATTGTGATCAAATGTAGTAGCCAAATTGTCGGTCTCAAACTGGTGCAGTACCTGATGGACGGCTTCTTGGTGATTTGTTCCATGAATGATTTAAAAATACATGCTTAGTATTTAAGATATGTTGTGCTTCACTTTTTATAGGGCTACCACCTGCATCCCTTGGCTATTGACCACCTTTATTAATCCACAGACAACGCGACAAATGCACTATGATATTGTGCATTGACTTGCTCGCTCTGTAGTTTTAAAAGAAGGAGTCTGGATACATCCATAGATTAGAGTAGATTATTATATCAACCAGGAAAGGTGCGCAAGCATATCTGGACCTGTGCTGTGTTGCATAACGTGGCACAAAAGAATGGTGTTCCCTTCCCACCTGAGCGCCTAAAAAAACCCGATGACCGACAGGAACCTGGGGTCACACACGAGCCAGCTCAAACGTGTGTAGGCTCCAAGACACTGTAGATTCAATGTATTTTTTTGTGCTACTCACCTCAGGCAAAACAGTTTGCAACTCTCTTAACTCCATTGCAACATTGTCCGTTGTATTAATGATATCCTGCTGTGACTCCAACATCATCTGTGAGGACGCACCTGCGGGGGTAGACAATGACAAAGATAGCGAACCAGCGGGGGAGGCGATCACTCCACGTGCACTCTCTGGTGTCCCCGTAGAGGCACTGGGGTCACCACCTGAATCTCTGGAACATTTTATTAACTGTTGAATTTATTTTTAATAACCTGTTCTATCTGTGTATCTCTTTCCCCTCCTGATCACCAACAATTCCACACAAAGCTGTGTGGCCTAAAAGAATATGTGTTGTAGATAAAGCAGGGGTTGCTGGCCCTCCTCCTGTTGCCCTTATGCTTTCCTCCTGTGAACTGATGCGCTTTTTTCTGCCTCTCGTTTGTAGTCCGACCATTTCTTTTCTACCTCTGCCAGAGTCCTTTGCTCTCTTTGCTCTTACAGAGTTGATAACCTCTGTTACTTTCTTTTTCTTTCTATTCAGTAGTTTTTGTTGTCTGTTTGTGATTCCAGAACTGAGACCACCAGATAAAACACATTTCCTTTCCTCCACTTCTCAGACGAGTGTCTCAGTTTCACACTTTGCTGTTGTTTTCACTGCTATATCCAATAAGTTGTGGTGCAAGAAGCATTTTTATATCGAAACCACTAATTAAAGGAATGTCTACACCCATTCCCAGCAAAAGAAGACCATGCATACACACGACTTTATAAATCTGACAAAAATAATGCACATTTCTGCCTTTGTGCCCACACACAGCTTCATGCATCTGCCGCTAGAAGTCTGTTTCATCTGCTCAAGGAGGAAAGTTTCTTTGTGCTCAACTGATAACACTGATAATGAATGTATAAGCAGGACCTGGACCCCTTACACAACTTAAATCCTCCAGTACACATACTCTAAGGTATGTAAAGCATATGTGAATATTCATCAAGCGAGAATTTTAACAATTTATGATACAAATAAATAAAACAAATGTAAAAGTTTAAGAACTTTAAGTGACTAATTAGGCAAAATTTCAGATACGGTCTGGTTCCAGGCGAGGTTATGCTGTTTTTCTTTTGCGAATATCTTCCAGTTTTGGAAAAAACATTTCAAGTTGTCTAGGCTTTAATTTGTTTTCACTATTTTCTGACATTTCATAGAGTAAAGAATTAAAGGATCAATTGAAAAAATAATCAATACTGAAAACAATACAGTTGCAGCCTGAGTTGAGATGAATCTATCATTCTTAAATGCTCATAGATCTGTAATCAGAGGTCCTAACTCTACGAGAATCTCACTTCATTTGCAAGTAAATGTTAAATGATACATTTTCTTTATTCCTACTAAAAATATTCATAAATGTAAACAAATATTTTACAGTCTGATACACCAGATTTAAAAGAAAAAGACTAGAAATGAGTGCCATTTACATTCTAAACAAATTATCATCAGGGCTAATGTGTTTCCACTGCAGTCAGTGTGTTTGGGCCTGTAATCCATTTAGGCAATCACTACTGACAGTTCTCGAGTGAGAGCGTGATAAAATCCTTCCATGCAGCTGTCAGTAGAACTGATACTGTAATTATTTTTATTTCATTTCAAATATTGCACTGTCACTGTGAAGTCTGGCAACATTTTCAAATCAAATACGATGAGTATCACACATATTAGACTGATTAATTAAAATGTGCATTTTTTATTTTTTTTTTACTCCATATTTCTGAAATAGTTTTTTTTTATGTCCTCCATATTGTTTCGGCATGTAGCTCGTTCTGTTCTGGTAATTAGTCGGAAGCTGTTCCTCTTTATAAATATTAATTTTCTCATCTTTCTTTGCCAAAAGCCTGAGGCGTCCAGCACAGGTGTTTTGTGAATAACACGGAGGACAACTGGCTAGCTGCAGCAGAAACAGGAAGTTGCTATAATGACTGCTGTCCCTAGTGCACCCTGCGTAATAATCAGCCCTCGTTTGTCATAATAGCAGGTAAATACTCAAGCCCGGCCGCAGTAGTCTTCGCAGTAGGACGCTGGCAGCAATGGCAGCTCGCAATAATTTTTCACTTATTTTTCTGAAGTGAACAGGCGTTGGGGTTGTTCTCTGTGGCTTGTTAGTGTTTACAGACACAACAGCAGAAACGAAAAGGGCAAGTCATGGCAGCAGAGCAAGAGCCAGATTCAAACGCAGGTCGAAGTACACGGGCGGTTACATGAGCCTAGTCAACCGTCTGTGTGAATTATTCATACGGTAGTTTATAGTATTGTTTGCAGCCTTCCTTTTGTTGATTGCTTGTCGAGGAAGAGAAAAAAAAATCAATTATGTCATATTTAGTGCATCTTATTTTAATAACAAACGAAGTGAGGCTTTATTGCTAAGAGAAACCGTGTTGCTCAGGCTCTTTCTGGCTGGTTATGAAATGTAAAAAGCCAAAGCCCGAGGCAAAGTTTCTCTGTTGTGCTTGCCATCTCAGTGAAGAAACTCTGAGATAAGACAAATGGTTCAAATGACCTTTGAAAAGATCACCATCTCTCAGTTCGCATGAGAGAGAAAGACGGCAAGAGGGAGAGAGAGAGAGAGAGAGAGAGAGAGAGAGAGAGAGAGAGGACAGAGGGGTGGAGGGTGAGGAGGGCGAGGAGGGGGCTATTTCTATATAGTGAGGGATAAAAGTGGATTCCCAAACTGTGTGAGTGTGTGCCCTATTCGTCTTCCCCCCTTCCGAATGCTTTCTGCTCCATTTACACAAGCTAAGTTTATTTGTCTCTGTCTAGGACTCAAGTGAGGCAGCAGAAGCAGAAGGGGAGGATGCTCAAGTCTGCGTTCGTTACTCATTAACTGACAGCTCGTATGATTTTCTTTCATTACTCCGTTTTAATGAAGAACTTACGTTACCCCTCACCACAGAGGGTCTTCACCCTACACAGCTAGCTGCTAGCTCTGCCGGCCACATGGGCCTTTCATGGTGCTCATTACAGCTCAGTCCTAGGAGAGCGAGAGAGAGAGAGAGAGAGAGAGAGAGAGAGATAGCTAGCTACCTCTCAGTTGTACGCCCACTCCCACAAGCCATTCATCTGTGTTTGAAATTTCTGGATTGCTCTACAGTGCGAGCAAAGACGTTTTGTAACAAAAGTGTAATGAAGACTTGACGCAAACAAACGTGTGAAAAAGAAGATAAGATTTCTGAAGTAGCCGTTCTCATAAGTACAGGCTTCATTTCTGCAATTTCTCGTAAAAGTGTGCAGATAGAGTGGAATAAGACATGTTTGGAATATTCCCTGTACTTATAGTACAAGATGTTAAGGTTTTAGTATGTGTGAAAAGCACTTAGACAACCACATGAACTATATGAAGCAGCTCAGTTCTCTGCACCCTTAATATATGCGTATACATAGTGGTCTAGCAAGTTAAATAAAATCTTTCATAGCTCTGATATATTTTTTCATACATGCAAATGCGTAAGTAGGGATGGCAATGTTAGTCTGACGGTTCAGTCCACCACTTTGGTCCAGACCAAGGGGCAACCTCCCTGGCTGTGAAGTGGAGCCTTTCTGAAGTGCTAAAAACTGCAGTTCCCTGGACGTCCACTTGAGGCTGGCTACAGAACAATCAATCTCCATAAGACCCCATGTTAAAATGTCCAACAAGCAGAAATAAACATGTTTACAGCCTGGTACAAAAAACTGTTTTAGTCTCTATAGTCAATTTCCCCGTTCATGACAACTGTACTGAGTCTGAGTTTTGTCTGTGTTTCTTGTTATTGTGACAACTGTCGCTAACCAACTAAACTAGTTAACATGGTAAACTAGCTCAAAGTACTGCTCTGCTTCAGTAGAACCTCACAGATCTGCTAGCACAGCTGTAGACTCTTGTTAAAAAATCCAGTTTGATTTTCTTACTAAAATCTTTCTGGACACCAGAATCAAAATGAGGAAAGAGAGGGAGTGGATAAATATGTTAATATACTCATATGAGTTACCTTCAATCATTCCCAGAGGCTCACAGCAATAAACTTAATGAGCAGCAGTGGAAGTGCTTTGCAGACTTTTTTGCCCCATGTTTCGCCTCTCAGGCAACACGCAGTTCGCTCTGTGTTATCAGTGTAAGAGGAAGACTGTAGTCACAACTTGGAGCTGATAAGATAAGTTACTAAAGGAGAGTACTGTCTGTAGTAAAGATGCTAATAGTTCTACATTATTTAGTGAAGAATTAGTCAAGGAAACGGACCATGATTTTGAGTTGGGTTTACGTGTTACTGATGCAGATACACTTATTTTTCTTATCCTAACCAAACCAACTATTGGTGATAACCAATTTATTGTATATATTTTTGTATGGATGCTTGTATATATTGATATGTATCAAACACTTTTTGTCTCCCCCCACTTCTGAAACCAAACCCTTCCTCTGTGTTTGAATGAAAGGGCTGTGTTGTTTGTTAGACTCTCATAGTATTGGTTGCTTAAAACTGGTGTTTCACTGCAGAAATCATTCTACCGCTGCACTCACTGCTGGGTAAGTGCATTAGCTAAATGCTTGTTTGTGTTAAATGCGGTGCCACAACAGGGTGTTTCCTGCCTCGCAGAATTAAAATGTGAAAAAACCACTTCCCATGACGTAACCTATTAAATTCGTTGGTGTATGTGTGTCTGCGAGTGTGTGAGGGGAATACAAGGAAAAGACAAAGACTGGACAGCAGCATCACTTGTGACCCAATTAGCAATGCAGGGCTTTGAATGGGTCTTTAACCTTAGCAGAGCTTAATCATGTAATTAACGAGGGAGGTGGGGGGGGTGGACTGCCCGTCTAATGGCACCCTCCCACTAGAAAATATTCGTTCCAAAACATTTTCTAGACTCCATGTTTTCAGAGACAAAGACATCATTTGTGACCTTTAAGACAAGGAGAGGGTTTGCTACTTAAGGCATTAGTCTTTTATTTAGCCGGGCCCTGTTCTAAATTAACGTCTTATTGTTATTCGGCCCGTGTGCGTGTGCATGCATACATGGCTATGTGTTGGCTTTGTGAAGCCATAAACATCTACAGTGTGTATCTGTGTGTACTTTTGCATATCACCCCCCCCCCCCCCCCACCCCCACCCCCCATCTGGGCTGATGGCTGATTACCCACCGCTGGCATTTAAACGTCGGTTGCAAGACCGCACGCTCTCCCGCTTGGACATGCCACACATCGAGCTGGCTGACTGGTTGTTTACAGCAGCCCTTGCTTTTAATTGCTCATCAAATTATTTGGCTTAATGATAAGACATGGGAGATTGAAAGGGACATATGGATTCGGACAGTGGCCATCAAAAGCTTGCCTTGTGGTTTTGCATCCATGGTGACTATTAGCTAAACAAGCTGAGGCCTATTTAGCAGTAATCAGCAGAAGCACTGTGGAAGATAAAAATCAGCCATGGGCATTATTTTCCCTTCAGCCTTCAAGAGTGACAGGCCTATTATACAGTGCATGGAATTTATGAGATGATCATCTTTGATGGCCTGGATGTCCGTCGTTCGCTGTAATGTTTTCTATGGTAATGATGCTTCCCCTCTGCCTTAGACCACAAAACCGCCATTCGCCTTGTGACTCCGTCTCTGTGCTGAAAAGTGATTGTTGACGGCTCCATTAAGGGGTGAAAAAATGTTTTCTTTTCCCTCCACCCCCTCCCACCCACTCAGAAGCTTTATATTCACTCGTCAACTGAGCTTATTTATTGTCGTCTTCCTCTGTGCGGGGATGCATCAGGTTTGAACTTGTCGCTTTGATGGGGACGGCGGTGATTTGAAACGACCTTGATACAGCTTCTGCACATGGGGAACGTAATGTCACCACGGGGTTTGTACAGGGAATCAAAAGCTGTGGCCTGGAACAGTGCACGCTGTTTGTTGGTCATTATAGATGCCCTATAACCAAGCCACAGCTCTCTCATCTGTCTAATGAAAAAAAAAAAACCTGTCAGGTTGTACATTAGATTTATATCGATACATCAGTCGTATGTGATATAGCTTCAAATGGATTTGTTTAAGGGTGCGAACACAGAACACTCAATCAGTTTCTATTTGGCAAGTGAGGAAAGACGATGTATGATTGAGGTCCCCCTAAACACAAGGGACGTATTAACCTGCAAGGGTGGATAGAGGCAAAAATTAGATATAGGACCTCTCTTGATCCCTTGTTTCCTCTAGGTACACATCAGATACAAAGCTCATGACAGTCTATATTATAACTTTACCCTTAAGCGCAGACTCCACCTAGCACTCATACCATGCTGGAATACTAGCCAGTCTCCTGCTATGTGTCAGCGGTAATTTCAGTCAACATAATTATGTCTAAGTGTGATATGAACTGAAATTATGAATCAAGAAGAGGTAAATGTTGAAATATTTAAAAGTATGGTTGCTGCAGATTCCGATTGCCAATCGTCTATGAATACATCGCAATACACTATAAGTCTTTTTAGGTTTAAGTTTTTTAGATATTTTTGGGGGCTGTGTTTAACATATGAAGAGTGCAGGAAGGTGGGGAAAGAGAGAGGGGGATGACATGCAGCAAATGGCCACAGATTGGATTCGAATCCTGGGCCGCTGCAGAAAGGACTGAGCCTTTGTTCATGGGGGGCACGCTCTACATACTGAGCTAACCCGGGGCCCCGAAAATAGCATTTTTAACAGTGCTTGAAATTCAAATGAACCACATAAGGCTGTGTTTTCTGTTTTTTCTTTGGAGGTGTCAAATTTTGAAGCATCACAGTCTGCTCCTCTTCTTTCTTCCTCGCAATATTGAGCCCATTACCGAAAACTAAATATACCAGGGAGATGTAAATTTGAGCCAAACGTGGCTGGAAATTGAACTTTATAGTGATTGTTTTTTTATTGTTCTGTTTTATACAGACTTCAGTGATCAACAACCGCTTGGGTAAAATCAAAGCTTAGCTTAGCTTATTAAACAGTTGTTTAATAAGTTCCAAAGATGGTTTTTGTTATTTTGGGTATGATGGCGTGTATGGGTATTGATGTTATAAAAAGGAGGTTTCACATCATGACTGACGGCTGTGCACTGCTTGTGATCCGGCCGGGTGTATGGGATAAATGATGTCACCGGTGCAAAATTGCAGCAGTCTTATACGAGATATTTTTGCTTCAGTGGGAAGAAATAGAGACACGTCATCCATCTTCAGATATGTCAGTGGGCTGTACACATATACTACACAAATTACTTTGAACGTGTTCAAACTAGATTTCGCGTTGCAGTGCTACACATGATGAGCCTCTTTCTTGTTTCTGATAAATTTGACTAGATACACCAAAGTGCATGAACTTCAATGTCAAAATCGATGTATAACTTTGAGCGTCCATGACATTTTCATTCAAATGCAGACAAATTTCCATCATATTTTATATTAAATGAGTGGAAGGTGAAACTTTACTCATTTAGAGTTGAATTCTGCCCGGTGCAGCAACACATCGGTGTACGTGTTCTTCTGTTGGGGTATAAAGTCAGCATGTCAGAGTGTTGAGGCTCCGCAGCACATACCATATTTTCAAGTCAAATTGTTTGTATTCCATCACTTCAGTGGTCTCGCAAAACAAAACAAAAAGCACCTCTCTCATCATGGACATTTATCTATTTCAAACTTGTTTTATTGCAGATTCAAACAACAGAGAGAATATGAAATATGACCTCTGAGGTTTGGATCTTTTGACACCTGTTTTTCACTATGGGAATCATAGCAGTAATTGCTTTTGAGGGGTCCCTGATCCATTTACACAGCACTATGCTTTCCAAAGCCGGAAACATGATTTGTATTTGACACATGTCCTCTTTTCATCTCCTTTTATGTCTGAGCAGTCTTCGCGGTGATGTTTATTTGGGATAGATGTTGCTTTTGAGTTTGAGACCCTCTGGGAGGGAGGATTGATTTGAAAGACAGCATTATTTTTTATTTTCTATCTGAGGCTTTTACGCTTCATATACATACTTTTAAAAAGAACATTTTCACAAATACAGTGTTTTCCCCGCACATCATTTCAAAGATTTATAACTTTAAGTCAGAAAATGAACTTCCAAAGAACATTTCATGATAAAGAATAACATCAGTTGCTTCTGTGGACTCTGTGTAACACCGTACACAAACCGTCTTGTAATCATACCAAACACTGAACCACACAAACACACAAGAACCAGACACTATAAACACTTGAATTGCAATCCAATATCCTCTCTGTTTTTCTTCACTTTGGATCTTGAATATGGAGGTGTGCAATGCAATTATCCTTCGTTGAAACATGAATGCCAAAGACAAAGAGAAACAATATCCCGAAAGAAAAAGAGGAAGAAGACGAAGGAGGAGAAGAAGGATTTGTCTCTCAGCTGCAGGGAATTCATTTAGTCTACATCTGAGAGAAGAAATGGAGAGCGGAGAGGACAGAAAGGGACCAATCAAACATGCCTGCTGTCTTGTGGTGGGTGTATAGTGGCCATGTCATTGGCATTCAAACACCAATTGGATTCTAAAATTTAGCAAACATATCTTTTTCTCATTTATCCATGTCCAGGCTCTTTCAATCCATTTATCAAAGCAGCTACCGAGATGATTTCTACCCTCACTTTTCCCCTATTCTTACATATTTATTCCTGCCTCAGTCTCTTTGGCTGATGTTAAAATCAATGCCAAGTCCATGTTCGTGTCCTTGTATAAAACATTTCTTCCCAAGAAAGAAAACTTCTCTCCACAATGTGAGCACAGAGATCAAGTATTTGCTGTTTGAAATGTATGCTTGCTCAGACAGTCATGCCTCTGTGTGCAGCTGTAAGTGGTAATTCTGTGTTCTTTTGTTCTATTGTATTGTGATTGTGCTTCCATAAAGGACACAGATATTGAGAGAGAACCTTTATCTTCCTCTTTAATACTGGCTGATTTATCCTGGCAGAGCACAAGGACGATAGCCTCCTCAGGCTGTGAATCATTCTTGCCAGCTGACTCTAATCACCAACTAATTAATAGTTGATGTGCCGGCTTACAAAAACACGACTGCTATTAACCTGTACATGCTATTGATTTAGCCTTGCTTTAGGTGTTTCGGCGGATTCTACAGGGGGAAGTGAACGTTGGGCTTCTGATATTCTAGGAAATCAAAAATTAGAGTGTTTACGAGTCCTCAGACAGGCTGAGGCCTCAGTGTTGATCGACATACTGTTGCCCTGGGTTCTATATTCAGTGTTGAATTTAATGTTTACTGTGTATCTGGTCTGGTCACACCGCTGTTTAAAACAGCAAAATGAATTCATCCGAGGGGGTGAAGTAAATCTGCACAAACTTTTCACTTCAAATTTAACTTTGGTTAACTTAGACTTAGTAACAAGCCTTCTTGACGGTGCCGACCTTTGGAGTAAAAAAAGTCCAAATTGGAGGACTCTTGCTAGCTTATTAGCTGCATTGCTCCATCCCGCTTTGTTTCCAAAGAAGGGAAATGTTCGCTGTCAGTGGTACAAATATCTTTTAAATAGACTGAATGTGTAATCTCATTAGCAGCCGTGCTAAAAAGCTTGCTAACTGCTCAATACCTGTCACTTAGGAAGCTTGTTAGCTCAGATGTTAGCCTTTCCCCTCTCCAATAAAACTCTTGATTAAATGAAATATGTATAATACAGAGAACCACATGCCTGGGGGAAGTGACACAGTGCAGAGGAAATAGAAAGTTCAGGGAGCTATTGTGACTGATTTGCGCTAGTATCTTCATGTCAAGCTAGCCTTATAGCAGTTAGCTTTCCAGCTACAGTAGTTCACCAGCTATCCTTGTAAGAAGTCACTATTCAAGCAATGCTTCTAGACCCAAACATTTCATGATTTGTTGTGCCACTTTGTAGTGTGACCAGGGCTCACCAGTTTTTTGAGAACTTTTGAACAGACGTTTGCAAGTGTAATAACTAGCTGGTTTAGCTGCTGAAGCAGTGTGTTGCATGGGGTTACAATCCAGTTCTTTTTTCATACTTGAGACTTCAGTACATTGAGTGAAGTGTGAAAGAAAAATGCGCATCTGATATTAGCCTTCTTTTAAATGAGATCGTGAAGGTGACATGCCATGTGCACACTGTTTCCATGGACGCACTTTTGGCAGTTAATCCGCAGTTCAAAAGGATTTATCAGTGAAAACAAGGTTGCAATAAATAACAACCAAAGAAACAAACCTGGGTCTGCAGCAACTAATGCAACTAATTGTTTGGTTTATAATAGTCTATATGCTCATCGTACTTTCTTAAAATTGGTTATTTTGTCTAATACAATACCAGTACAATTTAGAAGCTGGTACATGAGAATATTTGGCATCGTTTGCTTGAAAAGGGTGATTTAAAAATTATTTCGCGTCATTAAAATAAGTGCTGATTTATTTTCTGTCGACTGACTATATTAGTGAAGTAATTGTTTCAGCTCTGCCTTCGTCAAGACTCAATTATGAGGGTCACAAAGTGCTAAAATCACACATCGCAACACGTCTGGTCAGGTCTTCAATTTTTAATTTAAGGTAGCTGGAAGAATTCAGTGACCCCCACTAAATCAGGTCTAATACTCGTAATGTGTGCTTTTGCTGAATTAGTTCTGAGGTTCTTTGATCTCACATAGTGAATTCTGTCTTAACGGTGAGTAACAGTGCTTTGTTTGACCATGAATAAATATTGTGTTGGCTTAATAACACCATATCACACCCCAAATTTTAGAAAAAAAAAAAGGATTTATAATTTAGCATTTTTGCACTACACAAGGTCTGTCTAATTGGTAGTCTGGCTGTATGGTTAACTGTGGAATAGCTGCTAAATGGTTTTAAATTGTATATCCTTATCGTACTTATTTAACAGAAGTTTCTAAGGACAGTTGTTAATTTTCTGAGAGATACATCTACTGTTTAGCTTAAACAATCATAATATCAGATAAATCAGTGCTATAGCTATTTGACAACCTAATCTACAGCTTTTCATCACGAGGCTTCATTTGTTGCTGCTTTCTTCCGCTGATTTGATCTGTTCAGTTACATTAATAAATGAGATTTCATAGGAAGACACATCTGCGGTTAAAGTGCAAATAAAACCATCTCCCTGACGACGCATGTTTTACAGCTCACAGAGAGGCCGCTGAATTAAGTGTGATGCAAACACGGCAAATTGAATCAATTTGCCTCCCCTAAATAGATGTGATGCGTGGAGCCTGAACGCTCAAATGAGTAAGAAAGAATTTCAGAGTTTAATGATGTTGTTTTTGTTTGTGCATTTCTGATGAAGGTTCCAGAAGATCGGGTGAAAGGAGGAAGAAAGATATCACATAACAAGGCGGCGTGGATGCATGGAGTGTGGCATCACGCGCTCCACGCTGCAGCCACCGGGAATGAAGTGACAGGCCGTGGTGGAGCACAGGGACAGAATTAAGAGGTGAGCGGAGCATATTAAACTGATAAGTGGCCATGCGGAAAATAGCGAGGGCCACACAGACACACAAACATGACAGAATCCGGATGTGCGTGCACATGTTAAGGCACATTTACATGCATGTGACCAGAAGCGCAGAGCCAAACTGGGAAACAGTTTTAAAGGAAGGAGGCCCGGGGCGCCCTGGCAGCTCACCTGGTAGAACGTGCACCCCATGTATAAAGGCTCAGTCCTTACTGCAGCAGCCTAGGTTTGATTCAAAGCTGTAACCCTTCACTGCACGTCATCCAGCTTCTCTCTATCCCCACCTTCTTATCACTTTTCAGCTGCTACTATCAAATAGACGCCCAAAAAAACCTATCCTATAATCTTAAAAAAAAAGAAGGGAGGCTCGTTAAAATGTGTTAAGACTCACATTTAAAGCCCTGGCTCTTGGCAGTAATGGAATCTACTGTATATTATCAATGATTACATTGCTTATTTACTGTAATAAATTAATGCCAAATAAATAACTTTAAATGTTGTAATATGAAATAACATAAATAAATAGCTCCTATCTGGACACATACAGGTCAAAGGCCCCATATGCCTCAAAACAAGACTGAAAGAGACACAAAATATCACATATACGTCACTTGTTTTGTGTCTCTTGGTGGCTGTTATCTGTCTCTTTGTAGTCATTATGTGTGTCTTTATGTGTCCCTGTGGTCGTCTGTCATCTTTTTGTAGTCATGTTATTGCTCTTTGTGGTCGTCTTTCATGTCTTTGTGATCGTTTTATGGCTCTTTGTGATTGTTTTGTGTTTCTTTGTGGTCGTTTGTGTCTCTTTGTGGTTTGTATATGTCTCTTTGTTGTTATTTTGTGTCTCTTTGTGGTCATTTGTCTCTCTTTGTGGTCATAGCAGTCACTTCATACAAATGGTTCATACAATTGTTCTCTTTTTTTTTTGCGTGTGACACAAAAAACAGGCATACAGACATCATGACGTAAGCAAATTTGTAAAGGAAACTGTCTCACATGCATAAAACACTGTGGGCACTTCTCAGGGACAAGCCTGTCATCGTTGCTGACATATTGATCAAGAGTAGCCTTCCTTTTGTGCAGACGGTCTGCAACACTTAATGATCAACGTGGCAACACAAAGCTTCCGGGAAGTGCGGACACATTGACAGCCTGTGATTAAATCAGTAACAGTGGCAGCATTGTTGAGGACAATGATGATAGCGCTAAGCGCACTTATCAAAGGAAAGGACCAGTTGCTTACCACCACTGCTGATGTTCATAGATGCTGATAGAGGAAATTAATTTGAGCGAAAAAACGAAGCATTTATCATCAAACTGAGTGGTCAGCTAACACAGAATTCTGCAGAGCTCATGAATAATTGTTTCCAAGCGTTATGTTTTGCCTGTCAGTCAGAAGTGCTCGGCGTTAGCTGTAATACATCTGAATTAAGCGCCTGGTGGCACTCTGTCACGTACACCCCGTCGTAAGCCGTTAAATACATAAATCGGGTTTAAATGAACACACACACCACTTGTCTTGCTTGGTTTGCAGGGTAATTCATCTTCCAACTCCATGATTCTGTTATGCAGTCAAATTGACAAGTAATCCATTGCTGGTGTCCTTGTTGTCAACATTAAGGTCATTTCTGATTGTTGCATTGAGTGAACAGACTTGCAGCTTTGCAACACTTTGAAGGAGGTGACGGAAAAGACGGCAGGCGAATGCATCGATACATAGTGTGAGAGTGATTTTGAGCTGTAGCATGACAATCTCCTAAGTTGTTGAGAAACTATATACCTTTTATTAGCTGTTTATGTCCTTATATGTTTCAAAATATTTAAGACTCTGTAGTTACTTCTCAAGCATTCTCGTGAAATCCTCATTTTTTGGAGGCATCTTTGTTACAGAGACCGAAGGGTACAGGCCTGTGCAATACATGTCAGGAGACTACACATGTATTATATAGAAGAAGCGTGCTCAGGCTTTAAATGAATTGAAGCTCATTATACCCAATTACGTTTCAGAATAAGCTGGGAAATAGAGAGAAAATCCGATTTGGTGGTTTGTTTAAACTACTTTCAGAAAACCTTCCAGAGGTGCTACATCAAGCTATAAAAAGATTCATTATTTTGTCTTAATTAGTACACTTGAGAAGGTTTTTTTTTTTTAGGAAGCTGCTCATACTTTCGAGGTCAAGATATGGAATCGATTGCTTTTTAAATAACCTCTAGAAACCGATATCACTGTTTTTTTTAAATAATTATTGTCCAGCATTTCAACATTTGCCTACTAAAACAATATCCCAGATGGCTTTGTAAGGTGTTGAAACGCATTTTTATATTTGTCTATTTTCCTTTAGCTGTTTCACAGCAAATGTGTAATATTTGTTTTGATAAAGTTTGGTGCAAATGAGGTGAATTTCAATTGAATACCAACAAAGAATTTGCAGTCAGCTCTAATCCGCAAAACAGCCACGGAGCAGGGAGCCTTGTACAGATCTTGTTAGGTTAGACACAAACAAGTTGTGAGTACATAGGTTGAGAGTCTGTACTCTCAAATGCACCTGAGCTGTACAGACATCTTGCATTGTCTCAGTGTTTTGGGTGAACCTAAAAATATTGCTGCTCTGCTTGACTGTCAAAAAGATCATATCCTACGAAGGGATCACTGACTGGTTTAGAAACCCAGCAGCTCCCACCAGTAAACATTTTATGTCTTGTCCATACTGCTAGAAAGATCATGGGTGCCAGCAAAAGCCTTCTGTTTCCAGGATGTGTTTGAACAGACTGCCTGTGGACAGGCCATGAAACTCACAGCAGCTTTGCACTAACATCAACCCGCACGAGCACAAAAACAAGTCATGTCTTGTTGATCTTCCCTCCCTGGAAGTTGATAAGATGCCCCATGGTAAGCATATGCAAGAACTATTCCCATTATTCCTGTCAATTAAAGACTGTACACCACATTTTCTTAGATACAACTGCTGTTTGCTTCATGTTTCTGAGTCATCTTATTTATGTGGTTAGGTCATTTCAACCTGTAGTAACCTGACTGTGCCAGATGGTTCTGTGTAACAAAGTCAGTCTTGGAAACTGTTTGAAAAAGGGCAGACCAGGCCTCTTCAGTAGCTTCCATGTCAAACAAGCCATCTGTAACTGCACATACCTGTTAATCAAAGCAGCCACACTGTCAATTCTGCATAACTTTAAGCCTGAATATCATTTGAACAGATGAGTTAAAAAAAAACATAAACCCTTAGTACAGTTGTCACGAACAAGGAAATTATCTATAGAGAGCAAAACTATTTTTTGTACCGGGCTGTCAACATGTTTATTTCTGCTATGACGTTGGGAACTTTTGTAGCCAGCCTCAAGTGGACATTTGAGGAACTGCAGTTTTTGGCATTTTCACAGGCTTTACTTCACACATACGGAGGTTGCTGCTTGCTTTGGACAGAGCTAGGCCAGCTGTTTTTCGCCAATTTGTGCTAAATGAAGTAAAACTAAATTAAGAATGGTATCAGTCTTCTCATCAAATTTTTGGAAAGAAGGCAAATGTATGTTTCAAAAGGCCAAAATATGATAAAAATAAGAATATATAATTCACATAGGAATTCTAAAAGTAGTAAGAAGAAGTAATATCTCTTTTCAAGTTTGGAATTTAGGCATGACATATTCAAAACTACCCGGGCCTGTAATAGAATATCATTTAAAAAAAAAAAAAAGAAGTAACGGTGGAATATTTTTTTTGACTGTGATAACAATTTTTATGCTTATTTTTGATTGTCTTTCACATATTTGAAGTATAATTTTTTTTTTTTTTTTAAATACTGTAGTCAGAGCAGAGACACACCTGACTCCACTGTAACCTGATTGTGGCACCACAGCTGCTGCCGAGATATAATCATCAAATCCAACAATGCCAAGGTTGTAGCTGCTTTTCTGACAAATAGTTTATGAGACAGCAAGTGAGAGAACGTGTTTCTATTTTTTTTTTTTTTTTTTTACAGTTTAAGCTGTGTGCTGATGTTGCGTGTTCAGCCAAGACAAAAAAAAAAAGTCTCAAACTCAAGCTGTCAGACATAAAGACACACACATTGTGGTGAGCACATTCTGAGTGACAGACGAGAAAGAGAGTCTGGGTCATGACAAAACCTAGACAGCCCCAGTACCCAACAGCAACCCCCGGAGCCAGTCTGCACCCCCCTCTCACACTCTTTTCACCATGCCTGACTGAAATGTATCCAGTGAGTGGAGTTATTTTACAAAGCCTCGCAGGCTGTGTGTTTGTGTCTGCACTCCATAGAAGCAAAGCATCCATTTCAAACAGAAATTCTCATATTCAAATTATGGTTCATTTTTTTCAAACATCTCTTATTTCATAATGCTACACTTACAAGTACTCTATGCTATGCTACACTAAAAGTATATAATGGCATATAAAGTATAATATTTTAATTTCTCATAACAGTTGTCTGTGGGAATTGCTACTCTTCTTTTACTCAAAAATCTGCTCGAACTCATTAAGCAAATGTTTATTATTCATCCTTTCAAAAGAAAAAAAAACAAAAACATCTGCTCTGCCATTATCATCCATCTGCCTTCGCCATTTCTCCGCGCTCTCTTCTATGGATTTCTCCTCTTAACCCGCAGCATGTAATAACTGTCATCTTCCACGCCAATGAGCCGTGTAGTAAAACCACCGGTCTTTATATTTATCTAGGCTAATCTCAAAGCCGTCACGGCCGCCATTACAAAAGGAAATGATGCTTTATTTGGTGAAGCCGTGGAGGAGGGACGGGAGACAGAGTGGGAGGGCACTCCTGAGGATGTCATTTGGAAAACCCTTCACCTTCACGAAGCGGCGTTGTTGAGGCGTAGATGGTGTGGTAGCTGCTGACAAGTTTGATGAATATGGATTATATACTAGTTATTAATGTTAATCCTTTTCTGCTGTTTAGTTTGCTGTAAAGAAGTAAAACTTTTTATTTACATGTCATGTTAGATCACACTTTAGCATCTAGCTCTACTTGTCTTGTCGTGGTCTGGCTGTCAGGCTGCCAGTCTGACAGCTGATGGCTATGGCATGAGCCAGAGAAACCCATGGGAGGAGAGGAGATGTCTTATAAAATATGATGCGCCGCTTAGCCACTGAGTCGCTCTCACATCCTGCTGCGCTGCTTCAAAAGTGCCATTGAGCCATTTCGAGTGGATCCAGCACATCGTACAGCCTCCATGTGAAATGTTCAGTGAGCTTGCATACATTTGCTTTGTTGCTTCATTGTAATGCCATGGTGGGAATAATGAGCAATCAACATATGCGTGTGTCCACCTTTTGCACAGTAACGATATGCATAGCTTAACATTTCCACAGATTAATCTCATGGGTTTTGCGTGGGTGTTTCTTTATAAACTTCACTTGAAAAGTTTTTTAAAGTTCTAAAAGTCAGAAAGTGCCTCTATTTCCTGTTATCTCATTAAAATGAGGACACAGTCCAACGGAACAAAGCTATTGATGAGAACAATTGATTGAACTCTGGGAAGTGACAAAAGACTGAAATTCAACATCCCTGAGACGATCTCAGAGCTGTCTACACTCAAGTCAACACAGCACATCTCAGCCCCAGCTGTGAATCTCGCTCTCCCAACACTAATATTTACCTCCCTAATAAAAGTCATTGTTGTGCGACTCGCTCTAAATCAGAGGCCTGCTTCTGTCGGGGATGACAGAGGAAAATATAAAGCATCTCTCACAGTGATGGAGAGCTCCTGAGGATTTTATTAGCTTGGTGGAGAAGACAGCCCTCATAAGGTTCTGGTGTATGAATGCAACTGTGCGTGAAGCTGTAATACAATCTGTTTCTGGCACTCTGTACTATTAAGCCGGTTTAACACTTCAGATAAATTATCATTTACAGATTAAAATTTTTGATGAATGATGATTTCAGTGTAATGGCAGTTAGCATTTTTAGCATCTTTAACATGATGTATTTATAACTGATAAAGAATATGCAGGCAGGTTAGAATATAAAGAGATTTAAAGAAAGAAAATATTTAGGCATTTGATTTGATTTCACAATATGACTTAGCTTAGTTTATTTACAAGCCAAGCCAAGCTACCGTCTGCTATATGGTTGTAAAGGACTGTTAGCCTCCCCCATAATCATCCCCATAACCTCCCTCCATCCATCATTTCCCACAATGGACAGGTGGAGGACAAAGTACAAATGGAAAATGAAAGTTTTCGCCAACTCATGTCCAAACACACCCTTCCAAGCTGTACTCCATTAGAAAAACCCACAAGCTAGCACTGCTCGCTAAGTGTTTGTTTGTAAGGGTTTGTAAGGATGGGTTGGTTAGGTAGTTTTCCAAAATCACATAGAACTGAACTCAACTGAAAAATGTTGCTAATATTGAAATACACACATATGACTTATGAAAGCAGAGTCTCTGGAGAGCAACAGCAATTTGGAGTTAGCTACGACAGGGCTCTGCTAGCTACTACAATTTACAAGCTAACAGTTAATTGCAGTTTATAGGGGGCAGGGATTAGCTAGTCAATCATTCTTATTAATTAAATTGCTCCTAATGAGAACCAAGATAATTCACTGGAAACAACTATGCAATTAATTATAGTGAAAATGTAGGCAAAAGTGTAAGAGTTCATAAGCAATTGTCGATTTTGTCGAGGAACTTCTAGAAACCCAAACAAATATTTGTTAGTTTAGTTTAGTGGATATGTATTTTTTTAAATTAACGTTGAATTGTATGTCGCATACAGTCAAAATGAACTTCCTTCATGCATGTTCAGCTGACCTGCTGACTGCACGACTAATCTAGCTTTTAATTGGAATTCACTGATTGGGGGTGTACCCTGTCTGCATTTTACCTACAATGAGTGCCAAATTACGAATATATTAGAAAATGAATATGAATTTTACCCAACTTGAATGTTAATGAATTTGTTACCAGATAGATTTATGTGTATGCCTTTATCTGGAATGTTAATATCCTATCCTGATATTTGACAATTTCTTTAAAAACCTCTCAGCATATTGTTGTCTCAAGGCTTCAAGTTGTGTGACTAGCAGTGCACGCACATATCTATAAATAAAGCTTGATTTGAGTTACAGCGCAACACAAAGCACTGAAGGAGACATCAACGCAGTGTGCCGTACTCTGCATCTGGACGCAGGAGAAGTGTGAGGTAGAGGTCAGAGCGTTAAAATGGAAGAGTTTGTGAAGTGTGAAAATATGGGGTAATCGTTCACAGCCCTTGCTAATGCGGGCTTTCCAACGAAAGAGACTAGAGACAGAGAGAGACAGAGAGAGAGAGAGAGAAAGATGTACAGTAGCCAGCAGTGAAGAGTAGCTGCTGCCAAATGCACCGAGGGCTAGAAGAAGACGAGCCCTTGCCATCTGGGCTGCTCGAGGCGAAGGCTGAAAACAACTCCCGTTCCATAACTGGCTTCTCCAACTTGCATTCACACATCGTTTTTATTTTTCTCTTCTGTCTTTCTTTTTGCTCTTTTGGCCTCTGATCCCATTAAACCATCTCATCTTGACCCATGTTTTTCTCAAGCTGTTTTTTTCCGATTCTCGCTTTCACTTGGCTCTCATACCCCCCACCTCCTCCTCTTCTCTCCCGCTCAAGGATTTATCACTCTTAATTATCTTAACTATCCCGCTTCATACTCGGCTTGTATCTAGAATGTTTAATCTAGGATTCAGCAGGGCTATTAGTTACACTCAACATGCAGAGGATAATTGATTTAAGGAAGCAAGATTTGCTTGTTGGTGCTGATGGGTTTAACTAAAAGCTAATATAGGGAGGATGGAGAGCAGAAACGGATGGATAGGAGTGAAATCAAATGCTCAAATGTGTGTGTGTGTGAGTGGACTTTCTGCTGTCTTTGTAAACTTTGGATTTCTTTCACATGCTTTGATGTCCAAATCATTTTGTTTCGACTTTGCCCGAGCTCGGGGAGACACAGTATAGTTCATGGAAAAGAGGATTCAGAACTATTTTAATGGCTCGCAGTCTTTTCTGATACAAGTGGGAATTTATTCTCTCCCTGATTTACATGGGATAACTGTGGTCAGGATAAATATTTTTGGTTGGTGGGGAAACAGAACAGCGAAACAGATGTCTGTTTAAATGTCATGTTTGTCGCCGAGGCTGTGCTGACATTTTAGTCCCAGACTTTCACCTCTCGGATTTGTTCGCTGTGAATCATTACCAGAATCAGGTTGAGTCAGAGCTGTTGCTGTGAATAAATATGATCTAATTGATAGCTGACCTCTTGCATTAACGAGCAAATGAGACCAAAACCAGCCAAAGCCACACCAGTAAGACTTAACTATGTTTGTGTGTTTATCCAAATCATTGCATCCATGATTTATTTATTTTTTATTACCTCCCTTTTCTTTGCGTTTGTGTGTGTGTGGCTCCTACTGCATATGCAGTTAGGGCGGCTGGTGGCCACGGATATTGATAATGGCGTTGGGGACACTCAGCTTCTTGTCTTATTAATCACACCAGGCTGAGCAGTGACCTTTCTCCGAGCCCACTGCTTTGGGCCGAGCCAGATCCCCTGCCTCTGTCGCCCCCCGGGAGAAGCAGGCTGACATCACTCACCCTGTGTCCGCTAATGTCAGCCCCGAGCCTGGCCGCAGCGGCTCACCGGCCCTGCCTGGCGCCCCGGACACAGCCCTGGATGACAGAGACATTGATCACTCCGGAAGCTCAGGTTGTCCAGGGGTGGCTTGGGGGGGTGCTGCAGTGTTTGTGTGTATGTGTGTGTGCGTGTGTGTGTGTGTGTGTGTGTGTGTGTGTATGTTTTGATACAACACCAATTGAGACTGGTGAGCCTAATTAGACTTCACATCTGGGCCTAATGAGCAAATCAAGACCCATCATTGATCAAGGATCAACTGGCCTTGAGCTGTTCTCTGATTGGTTAAGAGCTGCACAAGTGCTGTGAACCCCTAGGTTAAATATTCCAGACACAACTAATTATTTATTTAGAAGACTCAACATGAATCCACACGATAACTGGATACATTATGGATTTTAGGCATTAAAGAGGAAAGATTAACTCAAGCATCTTTACTGCTTAAATAGTCGACCATGTTTCCATTTTATGACATTAATTTGAATATGCACACAGTGGACCACTTTACTTAAATAAAAGTCATACGATGTAATCATGTAAAGTGTCGAAACACTAAATCAAGGCACTAAAGTTTGACAAATGAACATCAAATTTGATTCATTTGATGCCTTATATCTGCACTAATATGAGTACAATATAAAATATCATGATGAAGCATTGATAATATCAATATTAAGTCATTATAAATATTAAATAATATACTTTATAAATATTATAAAGTCTTCCAATAAAAGAATTCAAGGATTATTTGTCCTGTGCATGTTATATGTGTAGTTAAATACAATGTGTTGCACTGCTAAAAGATTAAATAAACAAAGATGCGAAAAAATACAATGAAAATGTACATGTGCAAACCACTCACAGTATAAAGAATGGACCACATATGCATGATGTCATGTCACCTCTAGCTTTCTGAAGAGCCATTTTGAAGGCCTCTGGTTGCATATTCCGAGCTCTTCCGCCTAACAGCTAATCTACCTGTCAATCAAAGCAGCCACGCTGTTAATTCTGCATAACTTTAAGCCTTAATATAATTTGAACAGGTGAGTTAAAACAAATTCAGACTCAGTACAGTTGTCAGTTACAGTTGTGTTCTCAAATTAGCTATAGAGATCAAAACAGTTTTTTGTACCAGGCTGTAAACATGTTTATTTCTGCTGTGAAGTTTTTTTAACATGGGGACTTATGGAGACTCGTTCTGTAGCCAGCCTCAAGAGCCCATTCGAGGAACTGCAGTTTTTGACACTTCACTTCACAGCCACGGAGGTTTGCCGCTTGTTGTAAATATGCAATAAGCAAAAACGATAGCATAAAGTAAATAGAAAATAGATTCTGAGTAACATGACTGAGTTATTATGTGAGATATTCAAGGAAGAGTTTATTCCTAATACCATACTTCTGGACCAAGTCTGGGAATGAAGCCAGGATATGATTCTTAATGTGTTTGAGATGTGTTAGAGTTCTTTTCAATCCAAGAGAAAAAGAGAAATGTGTTTGTTTCTTGTAAAGTTATTTATTGGAGTTTAGCCCACTGATTTGGCCTCCATACTAACGCAGACAATTTCAGCAGCAGCGGCTGTGATACACAGCTCATGAAGTTAATAAGGTACATAAAAACCTTTGGTGCCCAGTGGCTGCAGTTTAAGTTAAAATAACCCTCTTTCTTCTGGAAGTCATAACTCAGACAAATCTGAACACAGTGATGATATACATATGTATTAGATTCAATGTGACTTACACTTTCAGAGGATATTATTACCTTCAATATCCACTGTAAATATAACCCATAAATCTGCTTAGAAATAACATAATAATAAAAAGACGCTCTTTATAACTCCAGAGTTTGCCTGAGAATCATCATGTTTTTAAGTTTTCTTCAACATCAAAGTTATCCAGTCGTTGTGTGTACAACCATGGGTACACTTCTAACTGGAGATTCGGCATACTTTGAACTGTGCCAATTTGCCAAAATGTTTGTTGTTGGTGGGGGGGTTCATTTGCTTTTGTCGGTGGTTGGATCTGCTTGAATGTTCACAGAAGTTGGTTTGCAAGAAAACAGTGGAGAAAGCGAGGAATTATTTTTCTGTAGAAATAGGAAATTATTGAATCCACAGAAAGCTCAACAGCATCTCTACTTCCTCGCACCACATTCTACATGACTATTGAGAACACTGTAGGAAGCGTCATCACTGCGTGGTTTGGCAATTCCACCATCTCGGGCCACAAGGCCCTACGGCGGAAGCTGAAAAGGCCATCGCGGTCTCTCTCCCCTCAGTCTTGGACAAGGCCAGAAGCATTGTGGATGACCCATCACACCCTGCCCATGCACTCTTCTCCCTGCTGCCTTCTGGCAGAAGGTTCTGCAGTTTAAGGGCCAACACAGCCAGGATGGGAAAGAGTTTCTTCCCACAGGCAATCAGACTGCTAAACAACAGCAACACATAAAAACAGTCTGCACATATATCCATACACACTTGGCACCTTTTATCTCTGCTGCTACTTAATTTGATTCAATATCTACCTCTCTACTTTATATACTCACTATAGTCACACTGTATATAACCATATGTACCTGCAAGTCTGTTACGCTCTGTCTGTCTGTTGTTTTTTTCTTTGTGCAGTGTCAGCACCTTATGTAGCCCTTTGTGATGCGTGTGCACTTTAATGTAGTCCTGTCTGCACTATGTTTTATATTTCATGTAGAACCATGGTCTGGAGCGAAACGCGTACTGTGTATATGCTTGAAATGACAATAAAGCCCACATGACTTGACTTGAGATTTGCACTACGTGAAAATGTGTTCAATTTGGAGATATTGATATTTGTATGGTCACCCAACTTTGAAGGTCCTTGGGGAAAGATCAGATCAAATAACTTCTGACATCTTGAAGAAATGTTGATGCCTAAATACTGTATATATTAAAGTGCCAGATCACAATTGGAGAGGTGAACATTTGTAAATTAAGATTAAATAAAAGAATCTGTCTGTAGTAGCAACTTAAACCACTGCAGACATCATCATCAATGCCAACATTTCATTATCTTAGCATCTAATAATTTATGTGTGACTGTGTGTGTCAAATATCAAAGCTGAATTCAATTGGGAACTCTACCAGTCCCTGCCAGATGTGACTCTAAACAGTTTGAATATAGCAATTCTAACACAGTATTATTTATTTTAAAATGTATTTCTTTTGTAAAATCCTCAGTGTTGCACATAATCTGTTTGTTTGTACAAACAGGCATTGTCGAAATGACAGCGTTGGAACTACTTAATGTATTTCATGGTTTCTCGTACACTTCATGGCGCTGCTGACTTTTTGTTTTGCAAATATACACAGTGGATTCTTGTGTGTTATTGTCTGGTCAATATATTCTTTTGTACATCCGCTTGTTGGCAGCTGCACCAGGCAACAGGAGACTGAGGCCTAAGGGATTCCCACAACATCCAGGAACATCCTGTCTGACTGATGCAGCACCTGTTGTCAGGATGGAAAAGACATATGCACAAACACGAGCCGCAGTAACACGGGACAGATATTGGCTGTGGGATCTAATATTTGGATGCACTTGGCCTCCATTAAATTCCATGTACACTATTAGTAGTGCTATGTTCTTTAAAGAGTCCTTAAAAACGTATATCATGGCATGTTTGTAAAGTTGCCAGGGATTGCTAAATTACATTGATCCATTTCCTTGCGCTTATCCGGGGTCGGGTCACTGTGGCAGCAGGTTAAGCAGTGTGTTCCAGATATCCCTCCTCCCAGCAATGCATTTTAGCTCCTCCTGGCATTCCCAGGCTTCATGGGCTATGTAGTCCAAGGGTTCTGGGTTTGCCTTGGGATTTCTACCAGCTAGATGTGCCTGGACCACCTCCAAAAGAAGGCGTCCACAAGGCATCCCAATCAAATGTCCGAACCACCCCAACTGGCTACTTTTGGCGCCAAGGAGCAGCAGCTACCTCTGAATTTCCGAGTTCCTAACCTATCTCTAAGGCAACCAGCCACCCTGTGGTGGAAGCTCATTTCCGCCGCTCGTATCTGCGATTTCATTCTATCGGTCACTACCCAAAGCTCATTACTATAGACTGGTCAGCTCTTCACCACAATGGCCCGGTACGGTGTTCACAATACTGCCAACACCACAAATTACCTTTAGTTGTATTTGATGTGTATACAGATGTCTTGCTAGACATGAAAGTATTGCGAGTGCTAGTCACGTTGCAATGTTTGTAATGCACAAGAGAAAGAAATGGACTTGTGGATAAAGTCATCTTTTCCTTTTTCCTTTTGTTGCCTCCCTTATTTATCCACTGATGTCAGAACGGGCAATATTATCTAGAGGAAACTGTCCGACCAGCTCGGCAAGAAACAAACCCAAAACCCCAAACCCATTAAAGAAGACATCAAAGTGTACGTTGATTAGGGCGCAGCAGCACAGGGGCACCAACATTAGGCAAAAATAATTTAATTCAAATTATTCAAGGATAAAAGGGTAAGAAGGAAGGATTGCAAATCAGCAGTTATATTTGTGGAGCATGCTGTACTTCCACACAACTTTCAATAAACATATTTCATAACAACCGCAGTTGGCACCTTATTCTGATCCGTTAATGAGGACGATGTCTTTTATTGTTGATTCGGTCCCCGGAGAACAAATGCATTCTGTTTCATAATTATGATTACGTAGTTTTCACCCCGATGACTTTGCCTTGTTTTGTGGCTAAACTTTTCCGTGTGAATTTATGTCCGGTATACAGTGAGCTGCAGACAAAGCTCTTCTATAGAGAAAGAGTCGATTGCCATCAGCTGATAAAAGACTTCATCACTAAAATGAATACTTTTTTTTGGGTCATATCACATGTAGCCCATCACTTGTATATTTAGGTCTAAAATGGATTTATTTGTGTCTCTCATCTCTTTATTATTCAGTGTTTTGACCTTTTTTTTGCTTTGTTTACTGTTTTCTTTCAATCACGAAGCACTCACATCTTTAAAGAATTCATAATGTGTTTTTTGTGCGTGTGTGTGTGTGTGTGTTTTCTTGCGCACGACTGCTTTTGTTCAGACAAAAAGTACAACCAACCCAAGTGGGGTGTGTGTGTGTGTGTCTACTTGTGTGGTCTGTTGTCTACTGGTGAGTGTTTAGAGAACAGATTTCTTTGACGTTGACGGCACCAAAGCAATACAGATTTGGCAATTAACCTTGATGTCACTGTAATTACCAAGTCACTTTAGTAAAATGAATTAATTTCCCAAAAGGACTCAGAAACAAAATTACCTCCTCTCTTCCTGAAGAGAGCCAATATGGCGTCTGATAATTAGGGGAGAAAAAGTGAGCCGCTGCCATATTCCTGTCTCTCATTGTGTGTATTCTGTGTAATCTGCCACGGGGGGAAAGCCACTGATCCGCCTGCCGCTCCCATAACTTCCTCTGGGTTCACGCTGTTGTGCCACTCACTTGTTCATTTTTCAGCTCGCCACATGTTGAGCGGCGTGCCTTTCTCTTCTCCCTCCAAGCTTTTCATCTTGTGTCGTCCTCGGCTTGTTTTTCATGCAACAGCCATGTTGCCCTGTATGTGCCATGGATTTTTTTTGTCATGTGTAGCTGGTATGTGACTTATGTGACACAACAAGTGGTAACCACTCTTGCTGTTCATCTTGAAGGATGCCACGAATACATCAGGGAGAAGGAGAGCAGACTTTCCACGGCTCGCTTCCTGAGGTCTTAATCTCCGGTCCCCCACTAAGGGCTGAGGTGTCTGTCAACCCTTTTATGCCGCTTCAATTAGTATGTAAATTTTTAATAAAATGTTTTGAGCTTGGTGGGATTTCTCAGGTGGTGCCAGAAAGGCAATGGCTGCCTTTGCCAGACTGCAAATAAACAGGGTGGATCGAGTAAAAGTGTATAAAACATAAAGTAATTGAAAGTATTATTGAAAGCTGAGCGTTGGGTCCCTCATGTGAATCCCTTCATGCCTGGTCTCCAGTGGAGCATCAGTCATATTCGAACATAATTATATGTCTAACCTCATTAGATTTATAATTGATGTTTTGTTTAATGTGTTAGATAATTTAGATAACTATTAGATTATTCATTAAAGATTATGAATTATTTTCAAAACATTTTACTGCGCACTGGGGCGGGAAGACGGGTGCTGTGAGGCCTGCAGCCATGTGAAACATGTTGTCAAGTAACATTTTACCTTTTTAAATGTCAGATAAATGTGACTAAGGGTCTACTAAGAGTACTCAGTGATGCCTTGAGCTAAATGCTAATGTCAGCATGCTAACACGCTCACAATGACACAACATGGTAGTTGTATAACAGTTGCCATGTTCACCATTTGATCACATTTGGTACAACCGGTCACCGAGTACAATTCTCAAGGGGAACGTGAACGTGTGCACCAAATTTCATGGCAATCCATCACACAGTTTTGAAGACATTTCACTCAAAACCACGGCCTCATGGTGGCGCTAGAGGAGAAGTCACATGATCAGATGATGTCGACATATTTGAGTCTAGTTCAAAGTGGTGGACCAGCCAGCAACCGGTCATGGCAGATGGCCATCCACCAATGAGCCGGTTTCTGACTGTTAAAAAGAAGTGTTTCCTTGACACTGTCGCCAAGCTCTTGCTCATGGTGGGAATTGCTGAGTCTGTAAATAATATAATAAAGAGTACGGTCTATTCCTTCTATGGAAATTGTCATGAGATAACTTTTGTTATTGTTCGATGCTATATAAATAAAATTGAACTGCAAAATGCATGTAAATTGCATGTGGTTGTGATTTGACTGTGTCATGCCATCATTTAGCTAAAAGTTGACTTGTTTTAAGATTCCCCGTGTTGCCTTTTATTTGCAGTATTGACCAAGTCAACAGTCGAGCTTGTGGCAGGTTTAAATACATATAATCACATGGTTGGTTATATTGTTAATTTTCAGCTGCTTTTGTAATTCTTCACAAAGTGCATGCTAGCGTGCTATGAAGAGAAACGTTTAAGTAGAAGCTACAAAGAGGGCATCACATGGTATGTCAAGGTTCATATTTGCATCAAATCTCAAGTGATGTTTGTAATATTTGAGCAGATTTACACTTGTCTATATTCTGTGTGTGTGCACACTAGAGAGCAGATGACAGATGGTAATAATAATCTCGACAACAGGTTCAACATAGCAGTTTTTTTTTACATTGATTTTCCTATTTTTTTCCTGCCTGTGCTGTTTGTCAGGGCACAAGTAAGCCTGGGCCTTAGAGAGCCATAAACTCTGCTATTTCAAGACTTAATGAACACTTAGTTTCCTATGTGGAGCTTAGTGTTAGCTCAGGCAGAACGCTGACGATGCGCTTGCATTAGCTCATTAGCATCAGCTGCCTGATTCACGCTTCACAATCATTGGCTCATTCACAGCTGTTTGGTTATCAGCTAACTTGTAACATCCAACCGCAGACGCGTACAGCGTGGCCATTATAACCTTTAAAAAGTCCCATTGCTATTCAACTGATAAGTTGAACCTTTCAGCTTATGGTCTAATTTTTTTGGTATTGTTGATTTAACTATACATTTCATGCATGTGTTTAATGAGGTTCTCCCAGCAGAGTCCTTGTGGATTCTTTGAGAGCCCCTTCAAAGAGAAGAGCCTTGTCTGTGAAAAATAATCTTAACTATAAGAATTTGCTTTAAGTGATTAAATCCTTGACATAGGTGTCTCTGTCATCTCTTAACACAGACTTACAGTACATGTCATTAACTTAATTAAAAGCAGGTTCATAATTTACTCTTGACTTCTTCTTTTAACAATTTGCTTAAAAGGCCCAAAGATGTAGTGACAGCTTCATTTTCATGTTTGCCACCGTATCTTCCTGATACTATAATGATGAACCTGAACTTTGCCCGTTCCTGTTGTCAGTGATGTCGACAGTAACTTCCAGCCATTAATGTTAATAGGCCGAACGAGCTGCTTCAGACTAGTTGCTCTAATATCATGGAATCTGAAGGTAAAGTTTGTTTGTTCTTTTAGTCTTACAAGATGTCAACATATGCCTTATTAGCTTTTCTAAGATGTGTTGTTGTTGTTTTTTTTCAGTTTTAAATGAGTGAAACAAAAGGCTTGACTTTTCGTAACATACTTTACACATAATCTGACAGTGGACAGGACACAGCCAGCAGGGAAGAGTTGAGTCAATTAGGCGTGAATACAAACCTTCAGCCTGCATTTGAATAAAAGGAGAGGAAGAAGCATGTTAAGCGAGTCTTGACCAAAGTCATGGGCGACCCTTCCCCCAGCTCCACATCATTAGCTAGCAGTGTTTCTCCTTTGGTTCTGAGCCACACGGATATGCTGCCTAACCCTGGTGGCACAGATGGACTAATTGCTCTTGAAATTGTCCAAAGAAGGCAAATTGTGTGCATGTACATGTGGCAGTGTGCGTGGCCGTGTTGTATTTCTTCATGGCTGTGCCCGAACTGATCCTGACATGTCCAGTCATTTCTAATCAGCTGCCAGCTCGTTGGTTGGTGTATGTGTGTGTGTGTGTGTGTGTGTGTGTATGTATGCATGGCAAATGTAGAGTTCAGAGCACAGGGAGAGGTCAGAACAGAGACAGATGTGAGAACAGGCTCTCTGACAAGAACCCCCGTCACAACCCTCCGATGTCGATGCAGCCTTCCCTGTGTGACTCAGGTCACTTCACACTGTGGGAGTGTGTTCATGTAGGTGCGTGTCTGCCTGTGTGCAGTGTCACTCAGAGGCTATGGGGAGTTCAGGGGACATCAGGCCTCATGATGTACCGAACAGAGAAAGATAGAGACAATGAAACAGCCCAACAGAAGCCCACATGTGTGTGTTTGCTTCCATGCGTGTACATACCCACGTGGGGATGCAGCTGCATGCTGTGGAAATGTGAGAGCGAGAATGTTTGGGGAGGCAAGAAAGGTCAGCAACACCTGTGACGTTATCGCTGGAGCGCATTGGATCCATGCACTTAAAACAGGAAGTTGGCGTCTCCTTACGTCTCGGAGACAAGGTCAGACACCGACATTTACATTCACAGGATGGTTATTTATTCCACAGGGTCACGATGTCACAGTCAGCACATCAGCCATGTATTTTTATAGACTTTGGACCACATTGTAAGCCTCGCGTACGGTTTAATCCAGAGAGGGCCATTATGACAATGTTCCCCCTAAAACATGAGCCGCAACCACCCTGCGCCCACCTGACCCCAATAAAATCAAGGGCAGACTCAAAGCTGTTAGCAGGCTTCTTATTTTTAGATTTTACACGCTGGATCTACATTAATTTTATGATTTATCCAAGCTACAAAATGAAATGTCCGCTGGTGAGGGTGCATTGTAAACCAGTTTGTGTACACTCAAGGATTCCATGTTTTTCGTGTTCAAAAAGACCAACAGCATGATGAGTCTGTCGGTCACAACCTTCACTGGTTCTTTGTCACTTGTTGCCTGCTGTTGATGATTGAAATCCATTTTTTTTTTTTTATTCTATTGTAGGGCTTCTACAGTCATGCTCCATGGCCGCAGACATCATCATCTTTGGTGGGACGTATTTTCACACTTTGTTGTGCTGTTGTAGTAGATGTTTCAGTAGGTTTTATGTTGTATTTCTTTGCAGTGAAAGAGTCTTAGTAACATTACCACTCCTCCTTGTTCCTCCTGACAAAATCAAAGTAATGGAAATATTTCCAGGCACTGAATCGTTTCCATCTTCCAAGCTACTTGGTGATGTGCGACAATTACGAAAATGAATCCAGGGATGTGATTTGTTGGATTCCACATGAGTAGAGGTGGTGACAACAGTAATTTTTTTGTGTGTGGTAACTGTAATATTATTACTGAAATGTTATTAGTAATTCATTACACTACTTGCTACTGTAGTAACACTGTTTGTAGATAGATAGCAGTTGAGTACTGACCAACAGTGCTAACGCTACCTGTTAGAAATAGTCGTAATCCCTCAGTTATGCTTTTAATCACATCAATAGTTTAGACATTTTACTCGGGATCTTTGTACATTCAGAACTGAGCATCAGTAGGTTGTAACAGTCTGGGTAGTAATAACAATCTCTCGCTAACTTTAGCTCACCCTCCGAAGGGGAGACAGGAACCATTTCAATGGATATCAGTTACCACTAAATATAATATAACATTATAATGTCATGATAAGAAGTATCGTGACAGTACATTGGTTTGTTCTTCTGGATACAGATGACGTTTCTATTTTTTTCAAACTGACAAATTAAATACAGACACATTTAAACCCTGGTGAAATAAAGGGATGTACTTGGTCACCCTATTGTTTTATACTTTCCTAAACTTCTTTCTTGTTTCATCTAATTATTACACAGTTATATCTAATATATTCTGTCTAATATCATTTCTCATATCATTTTCATTCACTAAGTGTACAGTATTGTATTTTTGTCCCCCTTGGATTGATCAATAGTCTAGAAAAGTACCACTGGTACCATTTTACTCCCTCCAAGGCAATCCGCTGCTCAACAAACCTCACCTGAAGACACTTTGTGCTGTGTGAAGATGGTATCAAAATCCATTTCCCTGTTTGAACCAGTGGGATGTTCATTATTAATGAGACCAGATGATAATTAATGTAATTTTTTTTCTCTCGATTGTGCTCCCTCTGTTGAAGAACAAAGGAAGAATCTGTTACACAGAGGATATAATCTATAATCTTGCATTGGTACAGTGTGTGCATTCACCCAGTCATCACAGTCATTAGAACAGTTCACTTCTTTCCTGTTTCTTATCTTCGCACCAAAAGAATATACATTTACCATACTGTTCACAACAGCTATATTTACTGTACATGGCATTTTAAAACAATTTCAAATAGAACTGAACTCATGACATGTTTTTTTTTCTTCGACATTGATAACATTACACAGTCTAAAGATGCAAAGAAACCCAGCAGCAATCCTGTGCATTGCACTGTGAAATACTGGCTGTGTGTGCGGTGTATTTTCCAGCATTTTAAGAACAACAAGGCTGCACTGTTGATGTGGAAGCCCAATTAAAATCATAGCTGCAAACTCGCGCTTCCTAATGCAAGTGTGTCTGTGAAGGCATGAGGTCTATCACAAATTAAAGTCATCTTAACTTCCTGAATTCTCAACCGATTTTTAAGAGATTTGAGTTTGTGAAAAATGATGTAAATGTAAATGATTAATTATTAACATATCTTATGTGGATAGTAAAAATAGTATTTCTATTAGAATTAATATTTAAGACACCCCCTACCTACCCCCTATTTGTTGTCTTGATGTCATTGTGTTTATAAATTCCCTCTCTAACTCAACTTCTGCCTCTTAAAAGGAAGTTTTTCCCCGCCACCGCCACCAAGTGCTTGCTCATGGTAGGAAATGTTGGGTCTCTGTATATATTAAGAGTACAGTCTAGACCTGCCCTATATGGGAAGTGTCATGAGATAACTCCTGTTATGATTTGGCGCTATATAAATAAAATTGAAATTGAATGCCAACAGACAACATTAGAACCGACCTTATAATGTCACTTTCAATGCAACTTCAGAAGACAAAACATGTTTTTCTTTCTTAAAATTTAATGCTTGTTAGATTGAATTTACTATATTTAGTTTTGTTTGCTTCTCAAGATCTTGTCTCCCAACCATCCAATTTCTGCTTATGTAAGTTCCCTGTTTCCTTTATGCATTGTCTCTCTTATTTTATTATACCTTTTAACATTCATAAATAAATAAGCTAATATTCCATTCAAAAGATCTTTAGGTATGATTTAACTATGTGAGCGTGGTTTGATTGTATTTAACAATGACCAAACAGCCAGTCATCAGAGTCTGGTTCAAATCCTGATTGGTGCAAAGGGGTATGTGATTGTGAGGCATCTCAGGTGCGGTGTTGTGTTGTTTGCCACCATGATACACGTCACAAGATAAAACGATCAGCTGTTGCACCCGACGCCCATTTTCATTCACACCCTTCATCTGTAGGGTTGGGCAATTATGAGGTTGATATTTTGTAGTCTGGACCCAACGTGAGAGAACGTAATAAGTTCAGAAAGGGTTTCAGTGGTTGCAGCATCGTCACTACACATAGAATCCTACCAACATTAAAAGAGTTTCTACTTTTTGTCGAGGCTCACAGCCATCATTTTTTAAAATAACATTTGATTATGATTAGACAAGACATTGGTTTTCCCAATTGTTTAAAGGTTCTTAATAATACACAAAGCTGCATGCACACACACACACACACACGCACACACACACACACACACACACACACACACACACACACACACACAACGTCAGTTTAATTCAAAGTAACAATAATCCTGCAAAGACTCACGTCAGTCTGATTAACTAGGACAAATAGCAAATTGAAACAACTCCCATGTGAACAAACATGGACAGAATGCATTGTTTCAAAGAGAAAAAGCACATGCATAATTAATTATTGTAAATAAAGGCTGCGACTCCAATTTTATTTGCTAAAAAATAGATCAAATAGAAAATCTATTTTGTCAGCTTGTCACGCGAGTTGGCTTAAAATAAAATAAAAAAACAAGGATAATAGATAAATACAGGTACAAACTCCAAAACAAAGCTTCAATCAAATCAATGACTTATTTATGTGTCCCCCGTGTGTGTAGGTGTGTGTGTGTGTTTGTGAATGTGTGTGTGCTCTTGAGGGAGACAGATGGGACAGACCTCCACCACCCCACACTACTTTCTCTCTGCATGAGTTCTCACCACAGTGTGTGGGTTGTTTTAGTGCCAGAGCATCACACACGCACACACACACACACACACACACACACACACACACACACACACACACACACACACAGTGGAGCTCATGTGACAACAACTACTGTTTCATTAATCATCTGTATGTGTAAATTAGGCATGAAAAAAGAGTATTTGGAGCATAAAGCCTTGGACATACTGTCCTTTGCTGTGTTCTCTGGTAATAAATTGGATGATGGAGTGAAGTTAACGACCTGCTGTCCTGGTATGTTTTTGATCACACCAAGCTCATGGAAGTTTACAGTAAATGACACCAGAGCTCATTATGTAGGTTATGTTTGTTCTGGACGGTTTCAACTTCTAGTGTTTAAAATGCAGCAGTGTCGTCTTACAGTAAATCCTGTGTTTCTCATTAGCAGTCTAGTTTTGAAGATAATTTTTAAAATCAACACGAAGTTAGATGAAGCTTTGGAATATCATGAAAGTTCAATGTTTTGTTCAAGTTTGCTCAACTTTCTCTGCGAACAGAAGGTTTCTGCCAGGAGGTCCACTTCTCACTTTTCCCCTTCTTCATTTCACTCTTTTACACATTCACACCTTTTCTCTCTTTCATAATCACACTTGTTTCTCTGCTTTCTATTTCCATATGTTCCTTTCACATTTAATACCCACAATTATTTATCTGTGTTGGCAGTATTAAAAGTCTTTTTGAACACTGTGTCTTTCCCCAAAGATGAACAATTCACCAAGCGGCTTATTAGAGCAATTCATCAAATCAGCGGGCAGTGCTGATTAAATCAACTTGGTAATAAATGGAATGATCTAAAGCCTTCTGACGCCCAGAGTCCTCGCAGCCCACCTGCCCGATTAGGAGGCAATTTATCCCGTAGCTATCCACGGAGTCTCATTCTTTAATTGGGGGAAAAATGCGAAAGTCACTCTGTTTGCCTGATGGCAGAAACTGCAGGTTCTTGATGAAGGATTACTTGGTAATACTTTGGCCCCTGATGAGAAAAAAACTTCTTGTAACCCAATGGCATTGCCAGACCTATTTCAGGGGGGCTTTGCCTTAGTAAATTTATGGTATGTCCCTAAATAATTAATTTTCCCTCTTCTGACTAATTCATAATGTAAGACCACAATATAGACTCCAGAATCACCCCACAAATGTGATAAGTGCATGTGCAAGGATCCATCAGATACTGCCATGCAGCAAAACGTGTGACCTTTTCCCCCCAGGATTGTGGGAAATGCTGGCTACTTGTTTTTCTTTTTAGTGTGCATTGGTACGCCACAACTGTGCTACATTTGGTGGACTGCAGCTGAAGAGCCATGGACTGAAAACATTTGATGAACACTGATACTTAAAAGCCAAACCCCTACAAATACATTTCTTGCCTAATTATTTTTGTTGTGTTAAAGCAAGAAATTGGCATTTTTATGATTTAGTGTCCCCAGTTTAGAGTGCTATGGCGTAAATATCGACAGTTGTACGGGTGTATTTGTTGAAACTAAAACTAGAAAACTAGCAAGACAGCAACTTTGCTAACAGCCCAACATCAATCAAGTACAGCAGCACAAGACAGAGTAGCCAGCTAATATTATGTACTAGTCCAACAGCAAGAATCCCAGCTAGGCGTCTGTCTTTCAGCCTTTTATTTAACAAAGTTCTCACCAAGGACTAGTCAATTCCAGATTTACTCTTGTCTGGCAGTCTCTTGTTCGGTCACTCGCACACCTTCTCTTCTAAGATCCCTTCATCAACATCAACTTCTGTCTCTTAGCCTCATTGAGCCCACATCGCCTGCTTGCCAAGCTCCGGTTCTGGCACGACACCAGCTCCATAGTGCCATAACAGACATAAGGGGCAGAGACTGGGAATGACTATTTAAAATAATTCAAAATCAGTTATTTTTATGGTAGAAAAATTGCACAATGATGTTTTAATATCTAAACACTGTTTGAACAATTTATAGTCTTAAATTGAAACAATACAAAACCATCATAACAGCACAAAACCAACACCAACATAAAAATGACCAATCCAACCCAAAACCAGCATAAAAGAAATCATACCATACACACCAACAACATCAAGCTAAACTAACAAAAAAGTGACCTAAATATAGCACGTTAACTACTTTAGCTACTTAGTCCACAAAGTGCTTTACAAAAAGAAGTCAGGTCACGTCAACCCTGAACGATAAAGTCATCCCCCTCAAGTGGACAAGAATAAACTTCAAATGAACCTTTTAATGGGGAACAAAATGCAACAACAAACATTGGAAAGGATAACAAGAGCACATTTCCTTCCAGGCCCAGTAGCTGATAGCTGGGAAGCATGACTAAAAGATTAATGAGACAAAGTTAACTTAAAAAAACTCAGTTTGCACAAGTGTTTACAGCTAAAGTTAAAGTAAAGCGAATGGTGAATTTATAATTTAAAGAAAATGTCTAACTCTACTAGTGCATATATACAAAAGGCGAGACACATTAGCTTTTACATTAGGTATTCTATTGTCAAAGGTCACACAACTTTACAGTGTGTCATGTAGGACCACTTTGTTTTGATTAATTCTGCATTGTTTACCACATAATCAAGCTCTAAAATTTGCCTAAATTAGTAGCTACCTTCAGTATGAATGCAGATGAGCAGGCCTATACGGAAATGTTTATGCTAATGCACATTCATTTCAGGTTCTGTTTGTACTTGTGTGCACAATCATGCATTTGTGAGTGTTAGCTGCGAGTGTGCTTGCTCATTCCCACCTTTGTGTGATTGGATATCTGTATGCAGGGGGGTAAAAACGGAGAATGTTGGCGAAAGCAACTCTCGGCAAGCATCAGATGGCTTGTGATGAATAGTCAATTAACTATAAACTTGTTCCAGGAATGACCAGCGAACAAGGGAGGAGAGGACGGCTGTTGGAAAAAAAAAAAGGCATCCATTATCTAGGAGCTAATTATCTAGCCACTGCCATTTCCATCCTCGAGATAGCTATGTGATTAAAGGGTTTGGTCAATCAAATAGATAACAGGGATTACAACTGGGTGGATGGGCGAGGAAGAGAAAGTGGGAAAGCAACAAAATGAGCCAGAGGAGGAGAGGTGGCTGCCTGAGGCTCAGTTTTATCTTGTGTACCTTTTTAACAACAAATGCAATGTTGTTAAATACCCGTACAATTTTTATTTTTAATGGCTTCACTGTTATTTCCTGGAACGGAGCGCCTGTATGATTTCATAACGTACCATTAGGCGTACAAATACAGTAAATGCATGCTCTACAATCTAAGTGCAGTCAACTGTTGATGTGTTCTGCTGGTTGACAGTGTGTCAGAATAATACTAGAGTTTTGTTAACAGTACCAAAAATGATACCAAACAGTACCAAAATTTCAATACCATATGGATGGACAGTAAAGTAAACTGCTGTGAACTATAGCTGCTGTTAGCTAATGTTAGCTCAGTTTGTTACCCAGGCTGGCCTGACTGTGAGCTCAGAGCAGTGTTAGTGTTTGTACCATAAGTGTTTTGGACCACCAGGAAGAGGAGGTTTGCAACAATAGGGCGTGGAGGAATGCTGACGGGGAACAGAGCCGGTGTCGTGCCAGAACTGGAGCAGCCTCTATTGACTTAATGACAGAGGAAAAGACTAAAGGGGACGGTGGCGTAGTGAGTCAATTCTACTCAATGCAAAGGACAAGACTAACTTAATTCTCATCTTCAAACACACTGCTGTCCTTGTATATAAAATGCGAAACACTAAATCACATGCTCCATCTTCAGGATTTAGCCACTTCATATTAGCTTAGTTTCAGTGCTTAATAATAAAAACACATATCTCTAAATCAAAGCGCCAACACAGGAATTTTTCCTAATTTTAACAACACCCAGGTGAGCAGCATTGCAACTTAATTACTTCAAGTCTGTCCCCATTTAACTGATTTGTTTTAGCATTGTCAACTTTTCCACCTCAGCCAAGTGTAAAATCTGTTTTGTGATGTTTTTTTTTTTTTTTATGCACAAATTGAAACTGTGAATAAAAGCAGGTAAATGGAAATTTACTTTATGATTTCAGGAAGATTGAGAAAGAGTGAGAGAGAGAGAGAGAGAGAGAGAGAGAGAGAGAGAGAGAGAGACTGGGAGGAAAAGCACGATGACAGTATGCACTGCAGCGGATATCACTTGTTGCCTTTATGGGCCTCTTTTGTCTTCCCTCAGACATGCGGTAGTTTCGAACAACTTGATCACAACATTTGTGTTTGATGGATCCTCTCTGATCATTTGGCAGCTCAGGGAGGCTGATTTAATCTCTGCTCAGTGGGGGCTTTGTGATTGGTTAATCCCTGGAGGGCTTTCGTCCAACAGGGACATGAAAGGTCAGGTTGGAACTCAAATGATGTGACAACCAACCAAGACATCAGTTTCACACCACAAACACCCCATTCCACACATGTGTACAGGCACACAAACACACACAAAGCCTTCTGTGTACATGTAGTGAACCACCCAGACAGAGAGCATGAAATATTAATGAACAGAATCACACTTTACACACACACAAACAATAAAATGGTCTGTCCTGGAGGGACTGCGATGGTGTGTCGAGAGGAGGAATGTGAATAATCTGCAGGGGGGAAACACCTCCCTATACATAAACACACTCCTTTCCCCATAGGACATTAATAGAGACATTCAACTTCACTGTGAGCCTGAAGGGACAATTAGTTAGTTTAGCTCATTTACAGTTATATCACGGCCAGAAAAATGACACAGTGACACCTGTTGAAATCATTTACACTGGGCAAAGTCACACATTGATCATTCTAAATAGCGTTGAGAAATTACTGCAAATCTCTCCATATTTATAATGAGAAATCAAAGTCAACTGGCCCGTGGTTCAAGAAACGAAAAGAAGAGAAGAAAAAAAAAGAGGTCTACTGTTGGCGATCCTTCAAATTAGCATCCGCTGCCTGATTTATTTGTGCTTTGACTTATTGCTTTTTGTAGGCGGATAAGTGTCAGTGGCTGACACCAAAGTTTTATGTAGGTGAAAAGGGTGAAATCAAAGCATCTAAATTAACACGGAGAGGACGGTTCTCTTGGCTGGCCTACCTCGTGATTCTGGCTGACTAGATGGGTGTATTTATGAAGACATTTGATGTGGGTGTTTGTATCTTTCTGTCTGATGCTGCAGACCACTATGTGCACTGGAAGTAAGGGTACCACTTCTTAGGGAGGTGGATGAATGTGTAGGATGTAGGAAAAGATGCTGATTAGAGCGGTGAGAGTGAAAATGGAGAGTTTTGGGGCGTAAAACCAAAACAATAAACTGAAAGATGCTAAAATGCTCTGTGGAGCTGAGTCCAGAGTTGGTGGATAATTACCTGTGGGTTTGACACTACAACTCCTTTCACAATATATCTACTTTTGATTCATTATTGATGCAAAAATATTGTTTTAAAAACCGGAGCTAGCATGTTCAATAGCAAACAATGGAACTGGCTTACATTAATAATACAGCATTCAATAATGTTATTAATTATACACCTGGTTTCCTGTTTTAATGGGTCAAAATATTGATTGTAAAAAGGGCTACAGGGTTGGGTGTTGATGTGAGGTCAAGGCTAGTATACCAGAGTTGTGAAGTTATTGTTTCTGTTTTGCACAAAGGATGCAAACCATAAAAACTGTTTAATATGAGGCAATGCAGCAAACACAACCTTTGTGATGCATGTAGTGTTGTATTTTTCTAATTGTTAAGTCTGTAGTGTTTTTTCTTTGTGTGTGTGTGTCCACTCCCCGCATATGCGAGGTTACAGTTTGTGCGCGCATGTGTGTGCTTGTGTCAAGCCTTGATAAAGTAATGCACGGTGATCAGTGTGAGCTGGTCACTGGGATGTGAAGGACAACAGTTGACCACCCAGCTGCTGCTGCTTCTGTTTTTCATTACAGGGAGGGGGAAAAAAAAAAAAAAGAGCACGAGAGGGAACGAGCTGCAGAATATCTTTTTGTGATTGCTCAGGCACGCAATTTAAAATCATCACCAACAAATGCACGATAGAAAAAAAACAAAAGGAGAGAAAAAAAACAAAAGATCTGCTGCCTATTCAGGAGAGTAGCTTTTCGGTTTTATGGCCACTCCCTGCACCACAGCTGCAGCCGTTCTGTGCGCTGCACAGCTCGGATCTACCATTACTTTTTACAGTTACAATCCACAATGAAATGCAAATATCAGTGGGACATTAAAGGTTGTGTCCCCTTTGCACTTTATGTGAGGACTTGATGCCCTGGCTCAATGCGAGTCCATTTGTAGTAAACTGTGTCAATATGTTTCTGCATCAATGTCACCAAGTCAAATTGCTGCAGTTATTGTACTTGAAGATTAAGGTGATTCTTATTTTAGCTGCAGAACGTGGCGGGCTGCCATCTCGTAAGGTATATTCGTTTAGCCACTGTCCTGAGCCCTGCCCGAGTTTATTTTTCAAATCAGAATATTCAGTAGACTTTCATTCAGTTATCATGATATTAAGCCTATTTCCATTCTTGTGATTATATATATTGTATAGTATGGTAATGTGTTTAGGCATTGTAAGACATTTATGTCACTCAAATTGAAAATTAAAGCTAAACAAATGAAGGAAGAAAAATAGAAAAGATGAAGTAAATAGATGGCTGGGTAGGATGAATTTACAGACTGTACAAGCTGAATGGATGTGCACTAATTGAGACAAATGAACAACAGCAGAGAGGTGTGTGAGAGAGACGACAGTGAATTTATCTAGTCCATCTTTTGCCCTTTTACCTCACTGTTTTTAAATCCACATCCTGGTTTTACTCAAGCATCGCTCCTGAATAACAATATAGAGCGCAGCACATCCCATCTCCCTATTCTCATACATTTAGAATCTATAAATCATGTATGGCAAACCTCATTGTTAAATGAGGTTATACAATAGAAGTCATTGTGAAATTCTCGCTTCTTCCATTTATTCTGCATGTCACACACTAATACAACAGGGAGTTCTTTCTTAAGTATTATACAGTGCAAATAAAATTAGTTTATTCTCGCACAAACTCAGTGTCTTTCAGCCAAGTAGTTACAAAGCCATTCCTTGTATTTTCTGACAGTGTGATAAATGCAGAAATTGATTTTTTTCTAAACACTGACTCTCGCATATGGAGCCAAAACCTTGCAGTAGCAAAGCACACACAGTTTTGTTTCAAATTAAGATATTCACTTACTGCAACAGAATTAAGACGAGTCTGGCCCTGCATATGAACAAATTATTATTAGATTAATTATTTCATGTAACAGTCTTATAACAGTTAGCTAAAACTAGTGGATGCTTAGCTAAGACGGTGAACGGTTCATATAGTTCGGCAAATGTAATGTATAAATGGTTGAAATTGTTAATGGATAAATTGTGATTAAAATAGATGGGCACAGCTATCAATACACAACAAACAGTGTGTACCAAAAGTTAGGTGAGCATTCCTATAAAAGAATCTTTTGACCCATTACTAGGCTGTGCCTCTTTATCACTATCTGTAGCCTTCCTCTGTTGCCTTCGGAGTTGCCTTCGTTCTTAGACGAGCCTATCAATCTCCAGTTACCGCTTTGACTTCACCACCTCTAAGGGTAACTTTTCCCTACTCTCACAACCCCCAAACCTTTCCGCACCATATTCATAAATTAAATCTCCCGACTTCTTTTCGACTGTCCCTTTCAGCCCTTCCGGTACACCTGAACCTGAATTAACAGTTGCCCGTGTGCCCTTCTCACAAGCCCTAGGCCAGTTCTCTTTGGGTTTCTGCTGATCACTCCTCTTTTGGCTGCCTACTCTTAGCACTCCCCTCTGCCCTGCCATTCGGTAATACCTTCTTCTTCCTCCTCCGTGGTAGGGATGCTGATGTCCTTTTAACTTCAGTTACTAGCTTTGTTGCTGGACTTCACCTGACTGATTGGATTGACTTCTTAAGAAGTACCAATCAATATAGGTTCCCTAACCAATACCCTCTTCACCGGTTCTTAAGCACCTTTTCCCCTTGGTTTAAAACTATTGAATAAACACCAAACAGATAAACATGCAGTATAAATGGCTGAAACATCCAGCATCTGCCATTTTAGGTGGTACTATGACTGCAAGCCCCAAACAGACATTGACCACTAAACTGTATCAAATGACGGTTGGTGTTAATGAAGGGGTACTTGAGTTATTTTGTCAGGACTATAGACATATCAGGGCATATCAGACAAAAATGGTTGACACCACTGTTTTAGAGGTAAGAGAACTATGTTGATTATGTCTGCATATACAAAAGATATGTCCTATGTTTAAGGGAGTAAATCAGAGCACCGGATTATCCTCCAGCAACACTTTCTTTCTACAACATAACACCAGTGATGACTGAGCACAGATCTGATGCTCAAGTAATCATCTTCATCTTTTTTGTTCTTTTACAATGCCGGCCATGTTCAGTATGTGTAACATGCTGGGACACCGCAGTGATGTTCAGACTATGAAGCCTTGATCTTTGCTCCTCTCTTAAAAAAAAATTCATGCAGTGACCTTGTCAGTACATGTTGGTAAAATGCCCTGTGGCTGTGCGACTGTGATAGAACTACTAATCTGGGGTCAGATGTTGCAGACATGAGCTTTAAATTACTGTGGTGACATAGAACCACAGAATCAACCACTATTGGGACATCACTGTTGGACAGTCTTACTATCATATTCATAGAAACTAGATGTACGTTTGTCCCTTGGTGGTTGTGTTGGGGTGCAAGCTTAGAAGTGTGCTGGATTCAGCATCGGAGGAGTTTTGATATGACCCAAACCGTTGCTTTCTGCATGAACTTTAAATGGATCGAGCAAGTTGTAATTTAAATTGTTTATACAGAAAGGGCAGAGCAAGTCCTGGAATGAGAAAATAGCTTTGATTTATATAATATTTGGTCATTTGAACTGAAAAGGCTGACACTGGTCAACAGGCAAAGACTCTCAAATGTTTTTTTTATTAAAAACCGTGGTCAAAAAAATGGTAGAAGGGCTGACCGTGGCCCTCAACTCCCACAAGGTTTGCTGTTTTGCAGGCATTTGTCAAAACCTTGAAGGCGTATTGATTATTTTTTTATTTAGTGCTTTGAGATCACCAACACTCTTTAAACTGAAACTCAAGCTGTTGTCTTAAATAATCCCACAAAGATAGCACCCATCTACAATAACTTTCACAATAATGCCGTATCATTTTCGAGCATGCTCTACAGTAATTTGTGCCTGTTGTTTGGACATCCACACACACGCCTCTGGCTGTTGCCGAAGTTAGTCCTGGTCTACCGCGTGATTTGATTTTTGATCTGCATTGACAGACAATTATTCTGCACTCCACGATGAGTGCTGAACTGTTTTGAAGAAGCGTTGTGATTGGTTAATGAGTTGGAAAGGGAAAGCTTCTTGATCTCATTTCCAGTGCTTAATTAACCTTGGAGTTGGAGATTTCCCCCGGTGCTGGGGACAAGGCAGGGTTACCTCACTCTTTCTCTCCGTCTTTGTCTCCATCTTGCTTCTATTGCTCTCTCGGATGTATGACTCTCCCCTGCAATGACAAAAGGATGTTTAGCTCTCCGTGCGTGTGTGTCCTTCTCGAGGCAACAACCCCTTTATTGACTGATTTATGAGTGCAAATATTCATATGCAGCGCTTCCACATGCACAGATGTTCAAACATGTGCACCAATATCTATGTCTTGTGCTCACATATATCTCCTTAAGTCTAGAATAAAATGATATAAATAGCACCACTGCCCCAACCCCCCCCCCCCCCCCCCCCAAACCCCACCATCCCTCTCCACTCTCCTCCTCCTCTGACTCTCTCCCCGGGCCAGCCCAGTTCTGTGGCCCCGGGGGTATGAACCCAGTTCTGACAGAATTGATCTCTGTTTCCTCGTCTCCCTCCCTCTGTCCGTCTGCACCCTAGGGCCCACGAGGACTAGCCCGACACCCAGCCTCCACAGCCGGCTCCGCACCAGGCCAGTATGTCTTGTCTCCCGCCCTCCTTCCTGTCCTCTCTTATATTCTCCTCCCCTCCTCCCTCCCTCCCCTCCTCCCTCCTTCCATCTGGCCCTCTGTACTCTATGTATCCTTTCCTCTCTAGTATTGTCTACCATTTCATCTTTCAGTTTCTATTCTCTTCTTGTAAAATTGCTTTTTCCACTCATCTCCTCTCTGTCCATTACCTTCCCCTGTTCATCTATCCACACTGAAAAAACAGTGGTTGTTCATTGAATGTATATTTTGTTGTGGTCTAAAATATTTAATTTCAAAGTTTGACCAAAGTGTTATTCCCTTTTTGGATTGAGTTGAAGTTGCTGGTGGAGAACGAACGATAACATTTCTAATTGGATTCAACCTAAAATTAGTAGTTTGAATTAATTTATTTCAGTCACATCTGAGGGTAGTCTTATTTTGTGCTCATGTTGTTTTACTTTATATTGTGCTCTAAAATGTTTCCACTGCTTTCGGCCAGTTATTGAGAATAAATTTGGTTATAATGTGTCCACAGTTTGTGACGTTCTGCATATAGCGCAGAGACTCAGGTTCCACGCATTAGTGGCAGTGAGGACACTGAACATCAAATTGCTCTTGATTTATAGACCGGACCTTTCAGAGTGTGCCAATATAACCTATTGCAGTTCAAATAAATTGTTTACTCTGTTTTTAAATGGCTTTGATGTAAAATGTATGCACTGTCAATACCACAATATTTTGTTTCGATCTGATATCTTGGAGTACCATGGCCAAAATCACTGATATTGATAGTGATACTGATAATATGATGCATACTAATTACTATATTAATAATAATACTACAATATTAGCCATTTCTTTTCAATATTCTCTATTAATTACTGAACCACATGCACAACAGCAGCAGAGAAGCAACGAGTAATTATATAAATAAAATAAAATTAGATCAATCCATTTTTTTTAGTTCATCCGCCCTTAGAAAGTCAAGTTTCAGTTAAATAAATAAATTATGTTGATTCAACTTAAATATATTTAGTGAGAATTATTACTGCATTTTTTTGAGTCAAGGTTAAACTTTTTTTTTGTGTGTAAACCCTCTTCGATTCTTCCCCACATTAATGCCAGATGTTGGTCAAAATCTTTTGAGTAAACTGGCATCAGTCCCTCTCTCTGCTCTTTCTTCTTTCAACCCACACTTCTTTCCCCTTATTTTTTTTTTTTGAGCTCCACTCTTCTGCCAGGTGAACCAGTGCCTCGCCGGCACCTGCGACCAGACTTCCCTCCCTCCTCCACACTCCATCCTCCTTGCTGTTACCTCCAGATTAATGCCAGGTAATTTGCTCCTCACCGTGCACCTCTGTGTTCCTCCTCCTCCTTCTTCCAGGTGAGAGAGCCACGTTTACTCTCTTTTTTTTTTTTTACCCAGCTACTTGAGTTGCTCTGCTCAGTTGTAACCCCCCTTTTGTTCTTTTGCTTTCTGCCAAGTAAGCTTTCCTCACCCTCTCCCGTGTTCTGTCCTACCCCTTCATCCTTGCCCCTTTCCTCCATGTCTCCTTCCTACCCCCCTCATCCCTCTATCAGAGACAGAGCCATATGGCCGGGTGCGGCCCAGGCCTGCCCAGCTCTCAGCCTCGTTTAAATTCACAGCCTGCGGGTCATTCTGCCTCTGCAGTGGGACGACAGACACCGCCACGGAGGAAGGGCAAGTAAAAATCACGGCGATGAGAGGACGACGGGGAGGAGAGAGGGAGGGCACAACTGCAACAGGAGAAAATACAGCATGAAATTCTTAATTATAGTTTTTAAAAAATGAAGGTGGACAAATTCCGTGTGTTAAAATGAAACAGAAGGGGGAGTCACATGGCTGAAACAGGTGGTAGTTTGACATTGAAATAATGAAGTGGAAAATAAATGTTGGTGGATACATTTGTATTCATTTGGATGACCCAGATTTAGTCACTAATATATGAGAAAGTTTGGAATTGTGAGTGAAATTTTCATTTGTAGCAGATGGATTTTGTTTTGTTTAATCGTGACCGAAAACTTATGCTAACATTAAATATATTTTGGATGCCAATGGGACTGTATAAAAAAATATTTGGATGGGGAGCTACACCTAAATTTTTGACAGGACCTTTAAATATCAAAATATCCATGTCTATTTTGCATTTCAAAACAGAAAACAGTTTTATTTTTTATGTAAAACATATGTAATCTCACATTAGAAGGCGGTATAAAAAGTCCATAAAAAGCTGTCCCAAAAATGTCAGATGACCTCCCATGATCTTGAAGAAAAAATATATTCTCCCCCACTCCCTCTAATAATTTTTATACACTCCCTAACCTTACCTGAAGTTGTTGTAGTGCAGTGGTTTTTGCAGCTTTTTGTGCATTGGTTCAATATAAACTGCAAAACATTGAAAACACTGGTCGATGATGAAAATAACAAGCAGGAGAGAGCCAAACAGATAACCACATGTGAGAAGAAGAAAAGAGAAACCACTTTACTTTACTGTACTTTAGGAAGAAGAACCAGCAAAAAAGGACAAGGATATCTGTAAGGAGAGTCGTCGAGGAGGAGAAAATGAGGTAAAACCCAGCAGGAATTAGAGGAGTTTGGAAGGAGCTCAGCAGCAGGTTGGAGAGGAGAGAAGAAGCCGAGAGGAGCACGCGCAGGAGAGGAGGAGTGGAGCGAAACAGCGGGCATTAAAAGAGAAGAGGTGTGAAATTGAAACCAATAAATCCAGAACAGATTCCTACAGTTGTGGGAGACGCAAGCGGCCTCACACTTGGCCTCACTAGTGTTCTCTTTTTAATTTGAGCTGAGCCTATTGTTGTCTGAGTAGACTTCAGCTTGCCAAACATTCGTGTTCAATGACACTGAGCCCGACACCTGGACAAGACTGTGGACACCAATTTTAAAACGACACTGTACGTTTTCCTGAAAATGAAAAGAGGAGCAAAACATGTTGGGGCGATGACCATTGAAATGCAACCACCAAATACTTCCTTCAGTTGTATAATGATCATCCCTAAATTTTCTTACATGTATTTCTATTATCTTTCCCCTTATTTGTCGCACTAGCATACATCTACTGGAAAAAAATGGGTAGTTCACTGTTCGTCATACATTGCCAATCTCTTTTTAGATATGCTGTAGGTGATTGCAAACTGGAAATTTTCCCATTTTCATCCAATTTTCTGTTCTTTTGCACAAAAAAAATTATTATTTTTTAAAGTTTCACCTCTAAATTCCAAGCTGTCTGCAACACTGTGCATGATTGTGCGCATCTCGAAGTTAAGTATGGCCCACAAAAAAATCTGCAGTCTGCAGCCTGTCATTACTAGCTGACACCACTGGTTATAAAGTAATTCAAGCTATCAATCATTTTTCTGAGAAAGCGTGCCACTTTTTTCAGTTTTTTGGGGGGAGGGATATGATAGTGGTTAATATTCATGCATGTGCCACGTGTTATTAGAGTAAAAGCTTTGAGGGTGCCACATACGCCACATACAGTATTTAGCCATAAAACTACATCTTGAGATTGGTGTTAATGGTATTATTTACTGTAGCACTCGATCCAAAAACACAACAACAAGAATATGAATATGTTAGAATAATACATTAATGGAGTTGCTTTATATCTTGACAATGCAGAGGATTTATTCGGTGGGACATTGTAAGTGGGAATGCATTTTCAGCTGCTTGAAAATGTCATCACTTTGGCAACGTCAGTTTTTCGATTTAAACCCTCTCAGATGATGTATGAATGCAGCGCGGCAACATGGCACACGCTAATTGACTGAGGCATATTGTGTGGATATTTTCTCCACTCATCCACTCAAGATCTTGAATACCAATCCCCGTCTCAACCGCCAACCCCCCCCCATCCCCCTCCTGCCGCTACCACCACCGCCCACTACCCCATCACCCTACCTCTCTGTATAGTGTCAGGAAAGTACAGTGCTAAGATTCTTATAGACTTTAGCTTCACCAAATATGCTTGTTAATATTCCCCATCTGGAGATCTCTTAAAAAATCTGATAAATGATGGCCGGGCCCACCGCTGACAGTGGGCTCCGGCCAGCATACATCAGAGTCCAAAGCCCCCCTCCTGCTTTATAGAGGGCTATTAGAATGAGCTCCCAGGCAACAAACCATACATAGCAAATGTGCCTCTTTAGTAATATGATAATTTATAAAAGGCACAGAGTGAGACTGAGTGAAGATTCTGCAGAATTCCCCCACATACTTTGCGCTTAATAGATGGTGTGTGTTATGCCTACTCTCCTCAGGACCGCAGCAAATGTGGGAACTCCTGGGGATGATGGAGTGAAGGCCAACCTCTGCCTGACAGCTTTTAATAACTAATGAAAATACTGGAGGGTAAATTTGCAAAGAGAGGATTAAGGAGCTTCTAGCGTACGGGAGGAAAAGCCAGACAAAAGGAGAAGAAGAGACTGATTGAGAAAGAGTGGGGAAAAAAGAAAGTAGTGACTGAACTTTCCTGTGCAGATTGATTGTTGGTGAAGCAAGGACGTGTCACAAGCAAGCGCATCGCCATGTTCCCAGCATGCATCACTCTAGGAACTGATTGATCAGTGCTATTTGGGTTGAGTCGCATCGTGTTCCTTTCATATCAACACCCATCTTTGTTTCCATCTCTCTTCCCTCGCTGCTCTCTTTCTGTTGCTCTATTAACACAGGTTCCCCGCTGAGCTTCATATCTGAATTTAAAAGAAACACACACACACACACACACACACACACACACACACACACACACACACGTAAGCCTTCAGGATCAAACACATTGATTAGGTTAAAACACAAAAAAAGCCTTGGTGGGACTACACTTTCTATCATCTTTGATGCTTCATTCATCAGAGGCAACTGATGAAGACAGTCTGCTGTGTGTGTAACCATATAAGCATGTTCACATTTATTTCTCCATAGCCACAAAGGATGTACAGTGGGTATATAGTTGGCTTACATGCAGAAAACCTTTCATGTAAGCAGAGACAAGAATAGAGAGACGCTCTGCTTTGTAGAACAGATCATCATGGAAGATTTCTTTTTTTTTATGTTGTTGGGACTTCTCTTACTGCTCTTTCCATTGTCCTGTCATGCTATTGTAATGCATAAAGGCACATTGTCTTAATGTAACCTTTCACAACCTACAATCTGTGGACGAGGGCATCAGCTGTTCAAAGCTAACTGGCCTTTTATAATAACAGATGGAAATGTACTATTCAAAATTGCCAGTCATTTTTCAAACAATGGTTCCTTGATTTCAGACAAAATTAGACAAAAGCAGGCTTCTTGTTTCTAACCAGCAACTATCGATTTTTGCAGGTGAAATGATGAATGTTGCTGGAACAGCTGGAGCTAGTTAGCTAATCAAACATTGAGCGATTGAAATGGTTAACTTTGTAATGTTTGCAGCTGACTCATTTTTTCATTCTCATTTCATTTGAAATATGCACTTGATGGCTACATACATGATGCTAAAATAGTGACGCTAAAGCCGCATGTCCCAGACAAAAAGTTAGCATTGTCTCCAGATGGTGATCCACGTAGAAGATAAAGAAACAGAATTGCTCTTGTATTGCAGCGTGGATCGACTAAGTCCTAGTATAATGAGTAAAATTACACAGTTATTTGAAGCTAACATCCATTTAAACTGATTAGCTTTATAGCTAATATATCTTCATTAGCTTAATACTTTTTCATATTTTCAAACAGTATGTTTCACTTTTAGCATTGTCAGAAAATGACTTACACTAACCCATCTGTTAATTTATTTCCAGAGACACCGGTGGGTGTTGCTGGATTACAAATCCAATATTTCGGGACATAGATTCTAGCGTTAGCCCAAACTCTAATAGCATCCAGGACAAGCTTCCACAATGTGTAGAAATACTAAGCAGTAGATGTGCTCGTTACAAATGGGGCTTATTTAAATACATAATCACACAAACTAATGTAAACTAGTTCGTTAGCAATGTGCCCCTTGGCCTTAGAAGTAATGCTCAGTGACTATGGACTACTACTAAGCTAGTTAGCTGGACATGTTAATAATGCAGCTTGTGTTTGAGCAGATATATACACTGTAACTGAATATTACTTCTATTCCACACCTTTTCTGTGTATGTTTTTTAAAAGGTATGAGTATCTCTCTTGCGCACGGCTTCATTATGTAGAGAAGTTTGACAGACCTGTTGTGTCTTGTTATGGTAGCTGATGTACTCAAGGTGAAATATTTTTTCACCCCCTCTTCATTTTTCATTTTTCACATTTTGTTATCATGTCTAGGTGTGTGGATATATATATCTGCATGGTTATTCTGTATGTCATCAAAATAGGATGTGAAGTCAGCAAAGTAGTTGACTACTTTCTCTGTTGAATTTACGTGGCCTTTAAACAGGCATAATTTTGCAGACACTACATTTTTGTCATTGTTACGCAGAGATCTGCATCTTTCAGCTACAGAGAAATCCACCGACTTAGTTTCATCTGCAGTAACAGGCCCATTTATTTAAACCTCTGGCTCCTTGATCCATCTGGGATCCCAAAAGGACATATTGATTAAAAACTTGAAACAGAGAAACAAGATATTCTGTTAAGTGTTGATCGCTGAGGAAATTCACAGTTTTTCTGTTATGCACACACAAACACACCTGGGCTACAGCAATTCTGAGGACAGACTACCACAAAACACTGGCAGCTCTGGGCTATAAATAATCACAGTAAAAAACAGGAAATACTATCAAAGCTTTAGACAGACAATTTCAGCTTCATATCAAATTAATTTGCATTGTTTTATCAGCTAATCTTGAGCTAAATGTGAAGCAGCATATGCAATTTTTGTTTGCTTTCAATATTTTGGACGTTGGGATCGATTGCCATGAGATTTAGAATTTAGAAGGTATCACAGAGAGCACAGAGGATGAATCACAATCACTTTGGTGATCACATGATTTTTCATATAGGGCCACAAGCAGAATCAGTCAGAATGACTTATCCAGTGCAGTAACTCTACATTGACAACTGAATAATGATAACTTTGGTGACCCCTTAAAGGTCCAGTGTGTAGGATTTAGTGGCACCTAGCGGTGAGGTTGCAGATTGCAACCAACTGAATACCCCTCGCTCCAAAGGGCCTTCTTTGGTGCAAGTGTTTGGTTTGTCTGTTCTGGGCTACTGTAGAAACATGGTGGACTCCATGGAAGAGGACCCTCTACCTCTTTAGATATAAAAGAGCAATGTCTCCCAACAATTCTTACTTCCAAGTAATTATACACTTACGAAAACACAGTTATGCATATTATATTACATTTCTGTATATTCTGCAAATAGATCCACTAAATATTTCACACTGGACCTTTAAAGGGGAACTGATTTTACACATCAAAGTTTGTTTACAGGTCTTGCATGTATGAAAAAAGTTGTATGGAGCCTTTTGGGAGATGTGTGAAAACTGATAAAGCTTGAGGCTACATTAGTCACAACTAACAACACAAATCTCAAATCTCAGACGATACTATGCAATGTTAAAGGGCTTGATGCTAAATCAGTGGAGTGCTCTTTTAGTTTGTCATATAGCGCCAACATCAGGTCAAAATGTCAGTCTGTCCAATGCTTACCTGCAAAACTAATGACATTCCCATCGGCCTCAACGTCACCTTGTGTTTTGAGCTTGTAACATGGTACTTGTACATTGTAATTGCTCTTGTTTCATTACAAATGACTGTACAGAATATGATCGGAGTTAAACATAAGCTTTTATGGAACTTAGCATTCTTCTCAATTCACACACAACATCAGGCTAGCACCACCTAGGTCACAGCTGTCTTACAAGCTAATGGGCAAATGTTACCATGCTAACGTGCTAAATTAAGATTATGTAAGTACCTATATGTATACTGTACTGTGGATGAGGTGTTACCTGCAGTAACTGTTGAAATCACTTTGAGCACACAATAGCTTCTCGAGGTTTTAAAGGTTTAAACTTCAGCACCTACGTTCTTTGCATTGTGTAAGCAGTTATATAAGGTCTCGTCTTTTCTGTGATTGAAATGAGCGACTCTGCTCCATTGTTTTTCTCTGTCATTAATGTCTTGCTTCTCCTGCTAAGATCACATTTCTTCACATCATAATTATAATATCACTATAGAAAATGCGTGGGCTGCGGGCTCGCGCATACATGTGTTTGCTGTTGTGCGCGCTTATCAAGAGGTTATGCAAACTTCCCTCACATGCTGTTGTTGCATGATACTCTCTGCGATGGGCTGCTTTGTTCCTGGGGGATGAGACAGACCCAGAAAGGCATTATCACCTTTCTGCCAAAGCATAGGAATTCAATGAATTATTTACGTTACACCAGGCGGGCCCCTAGACAGCTCCGAGACTGAACAACACAGGATTCAGTTAGGGAACCTCGAGGCCAGGGGCCAGCCGAGGAACCAGAGGGAATCAGTGGGGATCCCGAGGTAACGAGCAAAGGGAAATTAAATGACAAAAAACAGAAAGGAGGTGTAGGATCAGGGGAATGGAGTGCACATTCATACACAGATTTGTCGAATGTGTGTATGTTCATGCAAGCATTTACCACGGTTATAACGCACGCACAGCTAAAGTCACACAGGAATACACATTTAGAAGACCCTCATCACTGATTTATGCATGTTTCCTGTAAACATACACACCTCCCACACATAAACAGATATCTAAGAATACATATAATAAGTTACTGGAGTCCACACACACTCATGCACACGCACACCCCAACTATCATCAATCTCAGGCTTCAGAGCCGTTCCCCCCTTGAGTCCATGGCTCTGTTTTTGGCTCTGTCTCCATGCAGGTAGGAGGTCTCCTGATACTCACCACTGGGTTAGCTCACTACACATTAATGCAACATACTCCCCCCATTAAGAACCCTATATGTGCTTCTGTTCCTTTTCTTCAGCACCACACCACCTATAAAATTGAATCTCCGCATGTACAAGAACACCTAAAAGACTGAAGGTGAATCATGGATCGAGCCAGCGCATATCTTTTTTTTTTTTTTTTTTTTTTTTTTTTTTTTTGGAACAAGACATCAGATGTATTGTTTGTGACTGCACTGTCTTCTCATCTAAATGCAGACTGACTCAGAAGCCAGTGGAAGCATACTCCATGTTCCAGGACCACACTTGATATCCCCATGGGGTTTTTCAAGGGGTTTCTTTTTCTTTGTGTGTAGGGGTTCTACACCGCTGGCCTATCTTCAAAGCTCTCACGACTGAAACAAACATCAAGAATTCAAATAGGGAGGGGATGGATGGCGGGTTGCGCCACTTCCTATCAAAGCACAATAGAGAGAAACGTATGATAACCTATTTGGGCCACGCTCAAAAACAAGGTGACCGACGTTGTTTGCTCGCGGTTTTTGAAATGAAATCAGGACATGAAACAGCATCCACATGTTTGTGAGAGATACACATTCAAGTCTACATTGTGCCAAATTAATTAAGTAATTAAATGTAGCAAAAAAAGCTATTTGAAAACTGACTCGGTGCCAAGTTCATCAGGCGGCTAAATGAGCGACATTTCAGCTCCCTCAGAATCATTTCACAAGTCTGTCCACGACATATAGTAACAGAAACAGGTTTAATGAAGCTGGTGAATAAATATCTGTGGTGGAAAATAACCATGTACATTTACTCAAGTGCTGTACTTAAGTACAATTATGGGGTAATGGATCTTTTCTTTTTATACTACGATAGAAAGAACACATTGTGCTTTGAGCACGTTTATTTAACAGGTCTAGTTAGTAATTACAATACAAAACATAATGTACTTTTAAAATATGATGCATGCTTACAGATTAGAGGGCCTGCATAGGTTGAAGTTGTGTGAAACTATGCTAGAATTTATGTGAGGCCACCAAACTTGACTTAAGCTAAAATAACTTATTCGCACAAGGTATAAAAAATGCATCTTTTGGGACCTCAGGAGCCAGATGTATAACCGCTGTGTACCCACAAGAACCACCCATATGCCATTTGGCAAGAAAAAATATAAATGCAACGTTTTTTTCTCCCATTTTTCATGGTTGAAGTAAAACATCTAAGATTTAGGACTTATTTCTCTCAGATTTTGCTCACAAAAGTGCTAAAATTCATGTTAGTTAGCACTTCTCTTGTTCCCCCACGAGGGCATAGTCATGACCTGCCCTATCCTGCCTCTGATTGGCTAGTACTCACTAGAATATCAGGGTAAGAACGCGCACATCTCAAACATACTTAAGACCCGGTATGCACAGTTTAACGCTTTGGTTGATGATGATTTACAGGTGCACGTGATGAATTAGTGACACAGGCACTATAAATAGCCACAGCCGTGCTTGTAATGGCCTGTTGGAGAACCTTGCTGATGTGACACAGTCGGGGAAATTGCACTCCTTCTTTGCCTCTCTCTTCATTGACAGGTCTAATGAGTTGGGGGGAGCAGACACAAGTATCGATATGCAAAGGGATGATTAAGAGTGTTTCTGCGTACATTTAAGGCGAGCTGTGGAAGTGGAAATGAGGCTTGTGCAACCTCTCCACGATGCTTTTCATCAGAGTACACGGAGCTTACTCTGTAATTTAACATTCTGATAAGACATATTCTTTTACTTCAAGTAGAATAATGAATTTATCTATTTTACAATGTGGTATTGCAAGTAAAAGATTGAAGGACTTTTCTGAGGTAATACAGAAATATTTATTTTTATTTTGGTATATTTTAAGTTGCAAATATGGAGTGAAAACATTAAGTAAAATGCTGTTTTTAACCGAAGCTTTATAATAGAACACTACACAAAGATTTAACATGTACCGTAATTGTTACTGGAATGACTTGTGTAAAAGTGGCACACTTCTGTGCAGCAGGCGGCCTCATTTGTATTGTGGCTACATTTGTTTTTTAATGGAAAAAATCTATTTTTAACATTAAATGTAGCATGTTAAATTAAATCACAACACCTGTAAGACCCCAGGCCCCATTTAGGTGCTCTAATCTCAGGATGTTTTATGCTGTCATCTATTATTTAACAAAAAGAAATCAAAGTTTTTATTTCGCTCATGAGTAATGTGCGTAAAAATATAACCAGTGAGTTAAATTCATATGTATTCACTCCCTTAATAGATCTGTTTTTCACTAATGGGAAAATAAGTTATTGAACTGAGCTTCTTCTTTTACTCAATTAAAAGCAATGCTAAAGCTTTCTTTTCACTACCCAGCCTCCACAGGAAGGTCATGGGAGAGGTAAACACTCCAGCAGGGCAGGTGTTTGCCAACCTGAACACCTGAACCCCAGAACACTCGATTCAAAAGCTGCTCTACTACTCACTGCACGACTGCAATTTTTTTTTTTTCTTTTCTTTTTCCTCACCTTCAGAGTAAAACAGAGTCCAGAGGAAATGGGGCCGGTGAGTAGTAAAGGGTGTAGTACAAGCTTGGCACTTTGTTCTCCACAGCTGAGGCTTCGTCCTGCTTTCAGTAGACTATTCCCAGATCAGGTCCGCCTTCTCTGCTGTACTTTCCTGTCCAACTAAGGACAGGAAGAAAGTTTCCTTTTACAGGAACTTTTTTTAGTCATTTCTATGGCATAATGTATAAGCTGCAATATAATTATTACACGTTTATTTTGTAATGTGAAAGTAAATCAGTGAAAAAACTATAGTTACCAAGACAAATGTTATGTTGTTGTGGAGATAAATTGAGCCAAATGTCCGTCATCAGATGCTTCGATGATGATTTATTGTAATTAAAATCTTCCAGGGTCTTTATCTGATTTCCTCAAGGACTAAAAGGATAAAAGATTTTAGGAAATGACATTTTATGACGTTCTAGTTCGCACTGATGATGTTTTTAAATACTTCTTGTTATAGGCCTATTTCTTAAACTGCTTCATTTATTCACTATTTGATCTGTTTTCATGTCAGATCTATCTATCTATGGTGGCCTGTAAGGGACGTCAATGCATGGACATTTGATGGTATTACTATTTTTTTTAAGTGCAGAATTGTGTCAATTAATTCTGGTCTCTGGTTACCAGCTACACTGTTATTAATTAGTACTATTAAATAGTTATTTATCCACTAATTAGTTATATATTACTCTCACAAAGATTTCTCATTATCTAATGACAAATGTGTAACTCCTAATCTTATTTTAAATAATGCATCAATACTGGTATTAACAAATGGTTTATAACACCCTATAAGCGTGAATACTTCTTCACAATTATAACTGAGAAACATCCATTTGCTGATGAAGTCCACCTTTGCATTTATATAAAAAGTTAATAAATACTTACACACTGAAAGGATTTGTTCATGTGTGTAATCACATATCGTTAAATATAATTACAGCAATGTTGCTATACTCTTTCATTAGTTTTATTATTCATCACTGAATCTGATGAAGTTATAATTGCTATTAAATGAGACGTCTTATTTTTGAGGAAGTGGACTAAAATGAGTCAAATCTGCACTGAGGTCAGTGATCTAACACAGACGTTGTAAAATGTTTTAATATGTTAGGGGCTCCTTTTAAATGATGTCATTATTATCATTTTAAATATGATAAAGAAAGTTATCATTCAAAACGTATATGTATATGTACATATCTGTCTACAGAGAGAGGCACAGACACTTGAGGTATTACATTCACATCTATTAACAAAAGTTATTGTTATTAACTAATTATTAGAAAAATGCAGACATAATATATTTAATGGTTAAATGTACTCATCCAAGGTGCAGCATGTTGCACATTCAAACCATTCAAACTGTTGAATACATGCTGGTAGAGAAACATGTTTCTTTATTACATTTCTTTATACTTTTATAATTTTCATAACCCTCACCCTGAAATCAATTTCTATGTCTGGCCGGTAAAACTGGGGCTGGTAAGCAGGGAGAGGGAGCGAGTAGTACAAGCTATGCATTTTGTTCACTACAGCTGAGTCTCCGTCCTGCTTTCAGGCTATTCCCAGGCCAGGCCTGCCTACTGTGCTGCACTCCCCTGCCTGCCTATGATTTGTGGAGCCCACTGGGGAAGAAGCTAGCTCTCCCATAGGTTAAAATCTGCAAACAATGAGTCCTATGTCCGTGACGGATGGCCTACATCCCTCCCCATTTGTCTGCGTTTTATCCCCATCTCAGAATCAATTGTTAAACCCCAAAGTTTGCTTAACATGCACTCCCTGCTATGCCAGAGAAAAAAAATATATAAGGGGGAGGGTGCGGAAAATAGAGGCGAGAGTGAGAAAGAGATCAATGTTGTCCCAAAGTAGAAGAGTGGATGAGAGGGACTTTCAGTATGACTTTCAGGGTCCTAATTAGGGACAGGACAGCGAGCTACCTCTCTCTGTGACATTTAGCTGGACATACTTGATAAATGTCACACTGCTGGATACAGCCACGACAAATGGATGCATCAACAACGGCTTAATAACCTTTACTGATAGTCCTGCCAGGAATTCAAATTCTTTATCTGCTCTCCCTTGCATCCCTAAAACACTAGGCCCTAATAATCAGCATCGTGTGTGGAGTATGGGGGTAGATCCGTGTGTATTTGCTCGTGTGTCTTAAGCCAAATTAAGTGGACCGGGAGGCTGTTGCCATAAACCCTCGCGCTGCATCAGTGTGTGCGGCTACGTGCTCGTACGTAGTTTGTGTGTGAGTGCCAAATTATCTTGGCCAAGGATCTTGGCCAGGATAGCGGCGAGCGAGAGGGAGACCTTTGTAAGCAATCAGAGAAAATGGAGAGCTGTAGACCTCCCTCGTATCTTTCTAAACTTGTATCTCTACTAGACATGGAGAGGCCAACTGAATTAATCAGCTCCCAAGACAGTTACAATCGGAATAAGAAGAAGTAGAAGATTGAGCCATTTCTCAGTAATAAGATCATTCAGGAAATAAATGTCATGCACGTCATGAGTACGAAATTCATAATAGAATAATTACAACATCGCTTAAGTGGGACAAACAATGTTACTTGGGACTAACAGAGACTCTGTGAGCTAAATCCTCAGAGATATGTTTAAGTTCAACGAGCCTGTCAGAGCTTTCACTCTATTTGCTTCATTTTTAATGAAGAACATACTCAAACTTCGACTCCAGCGTGTCAGTTTTCACTGGGTCTGTTTTGGTCCCATTTGGAACTTGTAATTGGAACTTGTAATTGGCCTCTGATTAGAAGTGACATCCGAGCATGTAGTTGTGAGATTAGATAAGCGCTGAGTGTCTATGCGAAGCCCATGCAACTGACAACTCTGTGATGTATTTAGGGCATTCTTTCAGTCCATTGTGTCGGATAGTAACCAGTTTACCACCACAAACTTCTGTAATGGAAGAAGTCGGCAGCTTTTACACTTTCTTGTCTTTTTCTTTTGTGATACTTTTGCTTAGGCCAGTGATTATTTTTAAAAGAACAAACCCCAAATGGACATGCTAAGGCTGTTGAAGGCACAGCACTTCTTTTCTTTTGAAGTCTGTCTTTGATATGGAGAATACGTACATAGATTTGTATTTATGGTTATCTCTGCATATAAAATAAAAAACATTTATCTGATTAAATTAACTGTCTAAATATACACGCCTTGGTTTGTTTCAGAGATTCTTTTATCTGTGTGGTGCACTGTGCTCTCTCTGGACCTATGCTCCTGAGTGATTATGCCTGGTTTATGTATGTGTGTTACTACTTTGCAACATGTGTGTAAACCTTGTGTACGGCATGCGTCCACATGAACTGCATTGTATACCTGCGTTAAGCAACCGCGCGCGTGTGTGTGTAGTATGTTTCAAATCATGCAGCCTTAGCTGCTGTGTGGTGGCTAATTGCCTCTCCTGAGGAATAATTAGGTGACAAAAGCAAACGTAATGGTGCCTCGGCTACAGAAAAAGATATATGTTATGTCTTGTGTGTGGTTCAGCATGCACCGCCATTTGTTTGCCGGTGGTAAGGATAGGAGGAGAGGACGTAGCAGAGGCCGTACATTTGGAGGCCAAAACCTGGAGAAACAAAGAAGGTGCAACAATTAATTACGGCTAATTAGATGTATCCGTTATATTTACTGGGCCAACAATAAATCAAATGGTCAAGCTATTTTTGTCCTAAAAGACTTGTAACTAACGCCCAGCAAGCGTGTACACACGTGTGTGTGTTTGTGTGCGTGTGTGTGAATATGCTGATGAGGGTGTGTTTGTGTTAATGCACTGTATTTTTGTACCTGTGTGTGTGTGTGTGTGTAAACTGCTATTTACTGTTTGCTTTCCAGGTGTTCAGAGCTGGGTCGCGGCGGACTCCCTCCTCTTAGATTAATAATCCATTAGTAATCCATTTCACTAATGAGCACTCAGCGGAGAGTCGGGACCGAGGGGGACATGGAGACGGTCAAGGGAAGCCAAGTGCATAATTAATGTCTCAGCCAATCAGATGTGCTATTACAGTCGCTCCCTGCTGGAATGAGATGTCACCTGTCCAATAAAATGTGTGCGTTTATAATCTTTTCTGTTGAGTGAAATTATTTGATTATGAGATAAAGTATTATAATTACTGAGTTGAAAGAAGTAGTCAATAAAATTCCTGTAGAGGGGCAGCAACAACAATGTCTGCACAGAATAATTTCCTTTTAATGTTGAAAGGAAGTTGGAATAAATAAGTATAAACTCAAATGTCACTACAGGTGTAATTTTCCATTTTTCTAATAAGAATAAACTGTTTTCCAACAGTAACGTCAGTCTTTAAAATTTTGTGCATGTCTTGTAGCCGCTGGCACAAGACAGTTTTACCATTTTCAACAAGCCCATGTAACTTTAGTTATGTATTGTTAGCGAGCGGCATTTAAAGTGAGAGACGAACAAATAAAAGTTATACATACATATACTGTTTTTGTCTTTGATTTATTCAGCAGAATAAAATGAAAAAATTAGGTTAAGAAGCGAATATGACCATACAGCTATAATATGTAAGGACATCAAATTCAGATAATTCCACTCAGAGAATACAAAGTTACAAATATTTCAGCTGAAAGGTCAGAGATCCTCGTGCGCACCAAATAGCTCAGAGTCTGACAAAAGTATCATACATTTATTAAGTTACTTTCCTGCATTAGAAACCTTCAACATCACAAAAAACTATAATTCAGTTTCTCACCATGACAGTCTTCCCATAATGGGAATCTGACCCTTATCTTTAGCCTTGTTTAAAAAAGTTTATTCATAGGATAAACCCCTTGAGTTGTCACAACTCGTTTTCGAGGGGGTCCTACACACATCACATAAAGATACAACAGAACTCAACCAGTACAATAAGGAGACAGAACAATACAAAAGAAAAAAAAAAAAAAAAAAAAAAAAAATGTTACTTGATAGCCTTGGTTATCACAAGAAGGCCTCGTACATAGTTTACTACCCAACTGTTGCAAGCCGTAGTCACATTTCTAAAAATACAAAGGACATAGCAAAATATAAAATACAAATATAATAGAGTTAAAGGTTATAGTGTATATGGATAAGTTTGCCACCACACAACTTAAACATTTGGCATGACACATAGTGCTTTTAAGTTGTGTTTCGATCAAAGCGTCAGTAAACTAGCTAACTAGCTTCCTATCAGGAAGGATTGCAAACTAGCTTACACTAGCATTAGCGAGTACTTATTATTGATAGACATTACTTTTTGTTGATGTTATTTCCACACCTGATGAGTCTATGCCTACACACGTTTTGTATGTCGTGCATTAAAAAGAGGAGGGGGGTCTAACTAGCATTAGCTGTCTTTCTTTCTTGGGTCCATTTATGATGACGGCAAATAACCATGAAACCTTGAAACCTCACAGCAACGGGTGGTCCTGCACTCCCTGCAGTAATCTGTAATTTGAATGACGACATGAGGAAAGTAACGCGTGGAGTGCAGTCGGAGTCATGAAGTAATGTACAAATTGCTCAAATCACAGATGAGAACGGGAAAAAGCAACGGCAAAAAATGTTGGCCCTTCAACTGGATGACATTGAAAAATAATTCATATTGTGAACTATTTTAAATTGAAACAAATACCAAAGATGTATGTGCTAATTTCAAATCTTTTTTGTCTGACTGAAAATCAGCATGAAAGGAGTGATTGTAGAGGTGACTTTTTAATGATTCTCAGGCTCAGCTCCTCCTTGATAAGGATGTGGCTGTCACGCTGTGATGGGCAAAGCGCTGTTGTGTGCTTTTTAATATAGTTCCGGTGGGGTTTGTGGCACCTAAAAGCTGTTACAAGGTCTGGCACATCAAAATGAGCTGGTAAACACAAAAGATTCCTCACAGCCACCGCCAATCCGGCACGACTACACCAATCTAGATCCTGTGTTTCAAGCCTAAACAGAAGATTTCCCCAGTGCTTCACCTGGCTTCCCCATGGATCCTCTCTCTCCTGTTTAGTAGTCAGAACATGATGGAGCCTGACAAAAGAGGCCGTTAAAAATTGAACACCCTAAGTGGGAAAATGTGGTAGGCGGGCCTATTGTTACCTCCACCCACATGCATGGGTGAAATCTGACACCCTCTTCTCCTCTCACTCCCTCTACATCTCCCCTCTCCTTTTCTCCTCGCCCTCCCTCGGGGAAGCCCTGTATCCCATTCATTCGATTGCCCTACATGATGGATGTGCAGTGTGAGGAATGGGCCATCTCCGGGGGCCATGGCGTCGTTTCTGGGTTAAACAGCATCCTATATCAAACCCATCTATACCTTCACAAGCAGGAAGCCTGTTTACTGGGGCGGGAAAGCACCACAATCCATTTCTTGTCAGGGTGTCTCGCGGAGGCAACAAAAACTTGGACAGCCGCAGCTTTGGGGAGTGTTGTAAGACAGAGGCGGTGATAAATATGTACTGTGGTTTGGGGAGCTTCGAAAGCTTAGGAGCAACACACACGTTGGCAACATCACTGACATCAATTTTAAATGAAATGAAATATGAATCATCATTTATGTTAACATCGAATTAATGAAATGATTCGGTCTAGTTATAAAAGTACAGTAAGTGATTCAGTGAGTGTTCAGATTGAATTTTATTTGATTAGTCTTTTATAAATGTTAAATTGCAGTGATACTTTTTAAGTATTTTTGCAAGTTTTAGCTCCCTAAGTCAAAATCATGACTCGACATAATTGTCAACTATTTTAAAATGGCTGCTGTTGACCTTAAGTCTCTTAACTTTCAGTCGCTTTTGCCAGTTATAAACGGAACAGTCTCGATCCTGCATGCAGTCTATATCGATACATACATACACCCCTCAAAGAGTTATGAGGGGTCACATGGTCTGACACTAGCACACTCACCACATATATCACATTGAAAAGATGATCTGTGTTGCAGAGGTACATTTGAAATTTCCTTCATGTTTCTGGCATGAAAAATGTCAAATGTCAACATACACTGATGCTTAACTCGCTTAACTGACCAGTTACCATGACTACCATTAAACACCAGCGGATGTAGAGCAAAACTGACTAATTAGCTGCTATGAACACTAATAGCTGACGATTATATGCCCCCCTTTTTTTCCATTAATGCTACATGTTATATTGGAAATTTGGTTGAATATTTGTAGTGCAGGTGTGTTGTGGTGACAAGAAGAAGACAACTTTCTGGCTTTCTGAAGTTAAAAGACAAAATACTGCACATATGTGCCTAGGAATGTATAGTTGGAAATCACTGTGAAGGATTACACAACTGATTTTAGTTCATCTATAGTTCATTTTCATGTTGTAAAAAAAAAAAAAAAAAGAGCCCAAATACTTCCTGGAGCAATGGGAAAGATGACTAACTGTGATGTGAAGTATGCTTTGTACAGTGTAGTCATCTTCTAAGTCAGTCAGCGTCAATACAAATGCACTTGTTTTAAAAAATGTTCCTGTCTTATTCTTTCTTGTTTCAAAACATAAGCACATACGCGCTAAGAACTTATTAAAAAAAATCGATTCCTTTTGCAAAACAGCTTAAAATATGCTTACTGGATATTTTTCACTTATTGTAAGGAGGGAGGTTTTAGTTTTGAATTCCAGACAGAAATTGATTGGTAATATGCACAATATTTCCCAGTGGGATTAATAAAGTATTGTATGTATCATATCTGTTATCTATTGCTACAGTGCAGATGCTATGGTATCTAATAATGGGCTGTGTAATTCTTGTATGTCGTTATATGTTCTAATTGATAAGCCATCGGGAATTCAACAAGGAGCCATGTCATCATTTAAAAAATAAAACCAACTGTCGAGGGAGATGACTGTTGATGGCTCTCTCAATTGAAACCCCGCTAATTAAATGAGAGAACAATACATTGCCTGTCTGGATACCCAGTGGCTCAATGCTGTGAAGTCATGCCTTGTTATGTAAGTATAGAATATTTTTCTAAGATGATCTTTTTGAATCTTTTGATATCCTGCAGCAGCCTGGGAAATAAACGTCTTTCAAAATCTTCTCGACAATGGCAGCCTAGGGATCCTTTATATATACTGTGTATATATATATAAAAACGTAGCGTATAATATTATTGTTATTAATGTATCCGCGACTCTTTGAATATCTCAGAAGCTGAGGGACTGCGTCTGCTGCATCCTGGAGGATTCACATGTGCATGTATGTACTTGGGTGTGTGCTCATGTGTTTATGCGACTCGCTGTGGCGTGTTTCCTAGCGATAAGAGTGCAGCCTTCACCCCAGGCAGGCAGTGATTAGAGGAATCTCTTAGTCTCTGCAGGGCACCCCTGTGCAGTCACAGCCAGCAGCATGACACCCTTAATGTTCACACGAGGTACAAAAGACCTGTGGTAGTTGATTTTATCTGAAAATAAGATTTTGAGCAGCTCCTTACCTCACAAAAGGTATTATGAACATCATATTGCCATTAATATTCCACGTCTTTGGAGTGATTGGAATAAATAATGATATTTAAAAGCTCTGCTCCTTTTGATCCCACCAATAGAGCCAAAGACCTGAGACGTTAAGATGATATTCCACTCCATATTGTGGGTTAAATCCAAGCTAATGCGGCGTGGACTAACCTGTGCGCTGTGGGAAGATCAGGAGTCAATTAGTGGGATTGGTGGGCAGTCTTGGCCAAAACGGTCCGAGCCGGTGACAGTTTGTGGTGGACCACCACACCGCGGGAGCCAGGTGAGGAGCAGGGGAGCCTAAATGAAATGCTAATACAGGCCACATAAGTCAGGGCTCTCTAATTGGAACACAGCTGCTGCAGGGACCAAGTATCCCATGAAGCGCTGCAGAAGCAGAGGAACCAGTGGGTCACCGTGATCAGGTCAGGTTCTCTCTCTGTGTGCAGCTCAAAATACTTGGCCTAAAATGGCTGGTGGAATCCACAGGAAGGGAAACACTGAACACTTTAAAGAACAAAGAAACACTAAATGTTTGTTGGCATGACATCTTTGTCATATTAAATATATAATAATTAAACAACATAACAAATTAAATAACAATCAGTGCCTTTCAAACTAACAGTAAAAGAATAGTTCAACATTTTTCTTATTTTCTAAATGACTGAGTGTTCATATCTGTCTGTTGAAGGTTAAAAAATCTGCCTACCAGCACCTCTGGAGCAAAAATACTGCTGTTTATGCCTCAAATGCATCTGTAATTTCATCTCTAACACATTTATCTTGTTTATTCAGTATCCAAAGAAATGTAAAAACAATAACCGGGTTTCATGAGGGGGTCATTTACTACAGTTTTGTTGCTGTAACACTATTAAGGTTATTTTTTAAAAATAGCCTTTCGGCTAAGTCTGGTGAATTTGGAGCAATGTTTATTAATATGCACTGTTACTTTTCAGTTAATTTAGAGGTGCCTGTGCACATATTTTTTAGCTTAAGTCATTAAGCTAACCATCTTCACTGAACTGAGAAATATAAACTGCCAGCAAGAAAATGCATTTCCTAAAAAGTCCAAATTACCGCTTTTAACATTTGTTTGTAAGGTAAAAAAAAAGCACTGCTCAATATCCTGTTTCATTTGACATTTAATTTGAGATATTATGTAACAGGTGTTATGCTGAACAACATTTATCATAAGTTTCTTTTTCTTATCTAAAGTTTAATGGTTCATTATTCTCCTTTCTGAAGCTGTCATTATTTATTTTAGGAAAAAGTATTTTAAACTGTCAGCCGTAGAGGTACAGGTTGGCCAATTTTGATCATTTTTTTAAGCTGTTTCCATCTGTTTCTGTTTTTTAAGATAAGCTAACTGTCTCCTGGCTGTAGCTTCATATTTAGCATCAGTTTTCTCATGTAACTATCAAAATCAAAATGTTGGCCTACTGTAGCCCTCTAAGCTAAATATTGTAGCCTATTTTTTCAGTCTAAAGTGTTTATGCTCAGACATCACAAAAGGTGATTAGCAGCAAATTATGAGAAGTAATTTGGCTTATTGGGATGTGCCAAGACAGACAGACATGCTTTTAAAAAACCTTCAGCAGTATTCAAAAGATTTATACAAAAAGAAGAAAAAAACCTCTGCATTCCTTTAAGGCTATAACTTTGCAGCATGTACTCCCGTCTTTATTCTTTTCTCTCTGAGGAGATATTCTTAGAAGAGAGAATGTTATTGAATCACAAGCCAAGCTCGAGTATTGTGACGGCTTCTTAAACCTTCTCTTAGATTTTAAGCTTCTTTTTCATTACAAGTACTGATGTCAAAGCAGCATGGCATGACATGAGTTCAGATGAACACATGATTAGCTGAGAAAGGAGTCTGCTGTATTTCAACAAGATGACATAACTCAAGCTAAGAGGGTGAAACAAAGTGGGAAGAACAGAGAAAAATACAGACTTGGAGGGAGTAGTCAATAGTCAGTCGTCTCTCACGGCTTTTCAAGTCCTCCAGACTTTGTCCACAAGTCTTCTTCATGCTTCAAGGCCTCCACTTTTCCCTTCAATTGGGAAAGAGATTTTCCATAGAATAATTCATGAGCTCATCATGAGCGACGGACAGGAGGCTCCTGCCTCAGAAGTCTGCCTACCTTATAGACGCCGATTGACATGAACCACCTGTGAGGGAACCCCAGGTGGCGAACCTTTAAAGCCGTTGTCTGCAATAATGAGGCCATCTCCCACAGTCACATAATCTTAAGCACAGACGCTGAGAATTTTTTTTCAGATTTAAAATTTAAAATGAAAGCTTAAATTGTTGGTTTGCTGTGGTAAAAATCAATAACACGCTCCTATTTTTGATGACACCAAACACATGCCTACTTTTTTTTAGAATCACACCAGCCATATGAAGCCTGCAGTGAGACTAATGTAGAAGCACCAGTACGCCTACAAGACTCACAGTTGCCTTCTGCCTTGGGCAATTCCTGCTGATTCAAATTCAGTCCCCTGACGGGAACAATTGCTGATCGGTTTTACTAACATTCATCTCTGAAATTCCTGAACACAACAATGTCATGAACATGAACATGTCCCTGTGCTTTTCTTGTAAATAGAAAAGACCCAATCAGGAAATGATATGCTAGAATAAGAAAACTGTTATGTGTTTCACAGAAAAGCTGCTCGTTTCCTCTGTCTTTCCTCTACAGTCATCCTATACAAACTGTCCCTCACTGTCATTTTTCTCTCAGCTTAATAATTTCAGTGTCTTCTCCACTGCCAGCATTTATCAGCTACTTATAGCCTCTGGATGTAGCGTGCTTGGACACCTCTGGACACGGGACACAAAAACATGCGTAGGGGCTGACAGATAGAAAACTGATTCTTTACAAGTGAGGTCAGAGGACTGTATCCAAACCGTCTGGCAGAGTACACTAATATCCCCATGCTGAGCAGCGTGGTGCTATTGAGCGCGACCATGCGCATCGGTCTCACTCCACTGCACTCAATGAGCCAAACCCATGGAATTGATGGGCAATGGGAGGGAAATAGGAGAAAGGAGGAGAGAGAGGAGGAGAGCGAATGATGTGCTGCACTCCCTAATGCACATCATTCCATCACATAAACATCAAGATTCTTTGAAATAGAAAGGGGGGCGTGAGATGGGGCTTTGTTGGCCAATTCGCAATCCTGGATGGGAAATGTGAAAAGTGTTGCTGTCGAGGTAAAAGAAAACACCTCTACCGGCTGTCAGCCGGAGCTCCTTCTACCTGCTAGAACTCGTTCATTATAACAACAGCCAACTGCATTACTACACTCCCGTCCCTGGCCACACAAGCCTCCTACCTTTTCTTTTTTAAGGGTATTGTCTGCAGCCTCTTCTAGCTTCGAAAACCATAAAAGTCTGGTGTGTTGTATCGTCAGCCTCTGGTGACATTTGATGGACTGTTGGATTAAAGCGGCTGCAAGTGTCTGGAGGGAGAAAATAGCAACGAAAGGAGTGGGAAGTCAGTGTACCCAGACATGATGCGATGTTCTTTCTCCTGCCACATTATCTAGTGCGCCTGACTTACATGCAGTAAAAATGCAGTGCTACAGCTTTCATTAGTGCACGCAGCAAAGATTATGGCTCAATGCAGGGCTATGAATTATGCATGGGGTATGCACTATGGTACAGCATGACCCCCCCCCCCCCACCAATCCCAATTTCCCTGTTCATTCTTACACGAGGAACACACCCACAGAGTATTGTGAATGCACAATGCACACATTCAAATTAGCGAAACACGTAGGAGCACAATACAGAGCAAATAAACGGGAAGAGCTGTGAAAAGTGCAATATCAAAGCTGATCCACTCTCAACGGGCCCTTCCTGTTCACTCTTACTTTACATCCTGCACTTTTTTAATGATGTAAACAAAAATGACATGACTAACTTTGAAACACTCTGAGCGAGACAAATTAATCTCTATCTCTCTGCTAGGGGGTGCAGGGGTACGCTCAGGGTGGCCTCTGCGTGTCATCGAGCCAGCCTTTAGTACCGCCCACAAAATCCTGGACTGAAAACTGATGAAAAACTGTTTTAACCTCTAACTCCACATTTCATAATATATCGTTCAAAGTCTTTTCACATGTTTTCAGCAACATATTTAATGTAAAGAAATCTCAGATTTCCCATCATGTAATTCGAACACAAATGAGGGTTCAGTCAAGAACTACCATAGACCAAAAGAGAAAAGGAAACTTTTCAGAAGACGAGATCATGACGCATTGGTAGAGGGGACTGATGCCAAGCAACACATATTGTTCAGTGGACTAAATAGTGAAAATCTCATTTGTCACACTATTTATATCACCTCCTGTTTTTAATTTTGTGTTTGGCAATTAATTCCTCACACCTTTAATTGATGATTCCTATCACATTGTTCACGACAGGCACAAATGGGTCTCAAGCTGCAATGTAAAAATTAAGGTTTCATAAGTACCAAACTAAATAACTGTTTTCCTGCATTTTATAAATGAGGCCCAGTGATTAGCCCATTTGGTCATTTCGTCTTGGAGCTTAGAGTGTCTTAAAATAAAAAAGTGGTACAGAGTTATTGTTTTTTTTAAGTTTTCAACTCTTCAAGGATTATGTTGAGTAGGTAGGATTAACAAGACCTGGTTGATTTCCATTTGATTTCCGTCTCCAGTTTCTTTCACATTAACATTTTGTGTTTAACTGAACTTTAGAGCTGTTGAAAATGTTTTGGCATTAGAGTGTGATCTCAAAGGTTGCCCAACTGCTGTTGAATACAGTGCTGCGAGCAAATGGCAGGATATTTACTGTGGCTGGAGGTCTGTCTGTTTAATGACATTTAGATCCCCACAGCAGATGGTGGACATGACAGAACCAGCAATATTAGTGAAATCCAATTCAAACACAACGCCAGCCATAACTGTAATGAAGTTACGCTTGACAAATAATCCGGGAGAAGGAAGATTGTTTGGCTCTGGACTTTAAACGACCATAAAAGACAAAAAAACAGAAAGTCTGTGTCATAATTGTCCTGTTAACCAAACAAGGCGATGCAACAGATGAGGGGGGAGGATAATGATGATGAGGAGGATCACAGCTCCTATTAATAAATGCGTTCCAGGTGTTCATCTAAAGTGAGTGACCTCTTTTCATTAAACATACCCCACACACAATAATCCACCACCGAGAGACTCAACGGAATAAAACCATAATCCTGAAAAAGATGCATAAATACCACAAACCTTTCAGGTTATGTATAGAAACAGCTGTGACTCAGACGTGTCATGGCTATGACTAAACCCTAACCAGGCACCAATCCATCTAAAAACAAAGGCAGACTGCACCTGAGCAGCACCTTTCAAGTATACGGGAATAAATTACAGATGAAGAGACACAGATTTTCTACATTAAAATCTATATTATGCAAAAAAACATAATGCAGGAATGTTATGGAAGTGAAATGTTTTTGTATAAGTGTGTAAGTGGCTACCTATATTTTGTTGGAATAGCAATGGATCCCATGGTTACTGGTCGATCGTAGTGATGAACCCAATATTGTGTCACGTGACTCTGCAGTCCAACCTTTTAGCCTTTTTTAGTTGAGTTGTTTTGGTTTTCCAGTCTAGAAGTTTACTATCATGTTTTGGTCAAAACACTCTCACCAACACTGTTTTTGGCCACAGCAGACAGCTGTTTTCAGCTAAAAAGCTAAAACACCAAATGGCAAACAAAGTTAGCGACTAGCTCTCGAACAACAGAGGATATTTAGCAGGTTGTTATTTCCTTCAGATGTTGGTGGAGAAAAATCTAAATCTGCTAAAATGCCAGCCCCTTCTCACTCTGTAGGTATCTAGCATTGTCTTGGACGTGCCTGTGTAGCTAATGATTTGACGTTTCATTGAAGTCAGGTGATATAATAAATTTACTTAAAGGGTGATCATTTGTAAGTGTTTACAGCTTGTCTGCTGCCCCCAAGTGGCCAAAAAAATCTGTTATTGCAGCTTTATTTATTCATTTTTAACACAGGGGTCCATATTTAACTTTTAACACCTTAAGTTATATTAGCATCTCTGTGTCTGTTTGCATAATCACAATTATAATCGGTCATAGCGAGGAGACGAAACAATGACTCAAAATCTGACCAGGTCAATCCTGGTAAAACGCACAATTTTTGAGTGTCTATTAAATTTGATAGATACGTGTTGAACGGTCTGTGTTTAAAGCTCTGGTTATAAAAGCATTCACTCACTTCATCATCGTAAACCCCTGTATTGTTACCCAACTGTAAAACAGCTGTATGAAAGGAAAAAAAAAGAGCAAATGTGTAAATCACTCCAAATTCAGAGGAAATAGCAATTTTGAAGGAAACTGTCATTTTTGAATTGCACCCTCTATTACCTTGCTCTTCCCTCTGCAAACATTGTTTATGTAAGCAGGCATGGTTTTGAATGATAAGTGCTTCCTTTAATCAGTCTCTCCGTAAACCATCAGCGGGTTGTTTACCCTGCCTTTTAAGCCCTTCATACTAAATCAAAAGCTGGTTGTATTTTTTCCTTGTGACTCCTGCAAAAGGCTTGCTTGTTGTCCATCAGTCTTTTCGCTGCTAACTAACAACCCTGAGCATGTACCGCTTCCTCTTCAGCAGTAACGCGCATGTAAAAACACACTCGGGCACACAGAGCTCACGTGTCTGCTTAGATAACCCGGAGGCTTCGGCTGCTCACAATATTGCTGCCACCATCGTTTTCCCATCACATATCAACCTGATCTTCAGAAAGCCGTGACAGCCTCCCTCAGATTTATTACTCAGTCTGTTTACATTGCACTTTTCTAATTTTCAGCAAATTTCACTGTGTTTTATGCCTGCGGTTATAAAGTGGTGATAAAGAATAAAGTGAGGGGAAGAGTGAAGAAACATTACTTCCATTTTTTGCCCCTCATTTCCTCTGTTGCGTCCTGTTGACCCCTGGGCTCTTGGCAGGCTGGCCGGTGTTGATTTTAGCCCACAATCAATTCATTTTAATCACAATGGGCAGTGCAGGGAGCGGGGGGAGCGGCGTGCTAATTGATTGGCAGGTATTTGCATATACAGTATGCAACAAAATGTCACGACCGGCCTTGGTGGTGACCTGTGTGGGCTGTTGGCAAAACAAACTGATGAGGGTAATTTATCATGCGGCTTGTGCTTTGCTGAGCAGGGGCTGCCGCACCCACTATTGTTAGCATCGCCAGTCACCTGTCACGCCACGGTGGGCACGAGGAGAGGAGAGACGAGAGGAGTAGACAGGAGAGGAGAGGAGAGGAGAGGAGAGGAGAGGAGGATGGAGACGTAAAGGTAAAGAGGGGAGAGATGATGTGCCGAGGGGAGAGGAAGATGAGGACGATACTGTTGGTGAAATGTCAGACATTCACTGCCGCTGCCGATCAGTAGATACAGCATGCATGGATGCTCCATGTTAGTCAGTATACCATGAAAATGTGTGTGTTGCAGATGTGTGGCTGGCTGAGGTACAGGGGCGCAAAATTAAGGTCAAAATGAGAATTATACATTTTTTTCCACTAAGAACTGAGATTTCTTTCCATGATAAGAAACACAATTTAATAAAAAAAAACATACTCGATCCATATTCTCTTCATGCAGACAGAATAAACAACATGCCCACTGGGTGAATATACACAGCTTACCTATAGCCAGATGTAACTTGTGGCCTAAAACACTGTTACCTTGTCCAGTTATGAAAGGAGACTGCCTTCACAGTTTCTGATCCGCTGTTATAAAACCATTTTTGACTCCTCCAAACTCCAGCAGGTCTGACCCTCCCTCAGTCCCGTGTGATTCTCAGAGAAAACACAGTCTGTATTCTCGGACTGCCATAAAGTCACGACTGATAAAAAAAACATCTCTCAGGCTCATGTGTGATCCCGTAGTTCATAAATGTGACGTTGCCTCAAAATGTTGCATTTTTCACTTTTTATTAGAGCTGACATTACTGAGTCAATTTGCTGACTTATGGCTCTTCTCATGCTGTCACAATACATTTGGTAGTTTACCCTAACCACACAATTGTCACTTTTGGCTACAATGGCCACTTCTCTAATGTATGACATTAGAGAAGGTAGCATAACACAAAGAACAGCTGCGGACAGCCATTTGTCAAGAAAAGCTTTAATCCCTTGTTTTGCAGTGTTGACCAGGGCTAATCATTGGCTAATTTAGAGGATAAATCATAGCCTCTGGACTCTTTCTAGGCTCCTGCTATGGACAGATGGATGTTTGAGTGATTGGGCGACAGGGATTTTCCAGTGACGCTTTCCTTACCTTGGTAGCTTTCTGTGTGACGTTTAAGATGAGACAATATTATATCTTCAGTACAGTTGTTTCTTGTACCAGGCTGTAAACATGTTTATTTGTGCTATGATGTTGGGCATTTTAATATGTGGGCTTATGGAGATTGACTCATTCTGTAGCCAGCCTCAAGTGGCCGTTAGAGGAACTGCAGTTTTTGGCACTTCTGCGTTGGCTTCACTTGAGAAGTCCGGTCCTCACAGTGATTGTTCAAACACCCCAACTCTGAACAAAACCAACTGACTCCTGCTTCTTTACTAGTGGCTAACATTACAAGCTTCTTCTTCTTCTTCTTCTTCTTCTTCTTCTTTCTCCTATTTTGATGGTGGCTTACCGCCTCCACACCTCTAGCTCCCGCATCAAGCTAATACGTTGAACACAGCAAACTCAGCCCTCTGTCACTGCTGGCAAGATGGTTTCCCCCCAAACTGTCATGGTAACACATTGTTACTGAGTTTATTACCTGCAATGCAGAGTTTAAAGGTGCACATTCACTGGATTTTCATGATTCTGACACATTTGTATTGTTCCGGATAAGCTTTTTCTTTCACCACGTTACACTCCATTGTCTCACACACATATTTGATTTATGTGCAACAACTTCCTCCCTGCCCCTTCCTCTTCTTGTGCACACAGAGTACCGCACACTAGCCATTTGTTAATACAGCTTAGGGAGAAATTGGAGTGCTTGGTTTGATCTAACAGATCTGCTAACTCAAACACGGCACAATCGTTGAATAAAAATGAGACCGCATAGGTGCTTGAATCAAGATTCGACTTTTAGTGCAGCTGTTTTCTACGCAAAACAGAGCAACGTTCTGGCGCTGTAGCTCAATATGAAAAGTGACATTAACAAGGTTAAGGCTTTGATTCCCTTTCGCACTATCATGTCCAGCAAACACTAAATATTGGCTGCCCTACTGAACTGAAAAACAATGGGATGAGAAAATTCTGTCTGTCAGATTTTTAAAAAATATCTCTACAGGTATGTGTGAATGTGGATCAATAAAAGTGTTGGATACTCTGCTGTGAAATAACCAAGCAGGTGAGGCTGGGTGGCTGCATCATTACTCTCACTGTTATTACAACTGTACGGAGTCTGCAGAAATCCTCCTGTGTACCGGCTGCGCTTATAAGGTAAACATTTGGTCATCATCACCATAATTATGCCCAAGTACAAGTCCCCATGCACAGCCTGAGCAGAAATATAGTTAGGGGGCTAAAGGGAGCCAATGCAACTCATTAATAGTGTGCCAGACTCACCGTGATAACATTGGATCTAATTCCTGAGAGAGGTTTTATTTTTTGACCAATTAGCTGCCTGAACAACCTATTGGCCATGAAGTGATCTCTGCAGGGACTTTATCAGACCATGCTCTATTAAATCAGCTCTCTGGCTGAGCAGTTATGTACCATCACAGTGCTTAGAATGGCTGTCTCTGATTGATGTCACTGCCAAATGCCAAATAATAACTGCTGTTATTGTACGTCTCGATGCTGCTGTTTCCTTATGGATGCATCTATTGGTTTGCGCGCGCGTGTGTGTGTGTGCATGTATGGCGGATACAGACATAATGGGTGATTTTTTTCTTTTTCTTTTTGTGCATGCGTATGATAGGCCATTTTCAACTATATGGCTGGTTGGAAAGATTATCATAATACTCAAGGGTGGATGCTGTTCTGAATCTGAAATACAGTGTTAGAGTATTCACAGTATATCTCCAGGTGGGTCAAAGGGCCTGGCAATGGGTGCTGTATAATTTAGACACGTGAGAAGTAATCGTAATGACTTTGTAAACTCTGCACGGATGGATCAGCTGACACGTCGGAGTAACTCCAGGTTTTGGGGAATTATTTTATGAAGCACAATAATTGTTGAGAAGGTACGAATGCCCTAGATTGAGATTTTGTACACAGCTCATCTGGTTCATCGAGCTCTTTTAGTCGTGGGTCACTTGCATCATTAGTGAGAGTTCAGACTGAAAACGGCACTGTATTTAAAAACGCAAGCAGATTATAATACAACTGTAATAATGAACTGTTTTTATTTGATTATTTATTCAGGTAACTTTTTAATTATAAATTTTAAATTTAAATGCTAATGAAATACGTTTAAATGCTAATTTAATTTAGCGTGCTTAGTGGTGCTGCAATATTGCATGTTGTTAGCTTTATTTATATAAACCAATAACACAAATTTGTGTCTTTGGGATTCTTGTGTGATTCTTTACAAATTACCAGGCCATGGTCGCTTAAGAAAGTCCAAATAAAACGCAGTCCGGTTCGGTTAATGTTAATTAGTTAAAACATTTTGGTTTTGCTCAGGTAGTTTTGGGCTGTGATGCTCTTAGGGTAAAAAAAAAATTACTTAATTTAGCTTCAGCTATTTTACTACCATGGGTTAAAGTGGGCCGGGAGATAATTTAATTATTATTAATAAAAATGTGCCAAGACCAAATAAATAGGAGTGAAAGAGTTAAAAACAAATAAGACTAAATGGAATTAAATAAATATAAAGGATAGAAATTAAAAAGGTTTTTGTTATTATGTGATTGGAGCTTAAAGGAAAAGCTTATTTTTACACTTTTAATTTAAATATTTTTATGTAATTACTTATATTTTTAATTTACCTGATGACCTTCCATTAAATTATGTCATCTGTACATTACATTTTTGGCCTGACTAACAGTCTGAAGCCATGAAACATTTAATTTTTGATGTGTAACCCCCCAATAGTTACACCGCATCTTAGGGTTCCCTCACATATCAAATCCCACTTAAACCCTTGTTTACTGCCTCCCTGAGCTGTGTGCCACACCAGCTGCTGCTGCTACTCACACTACTATAACTAACTTCCTGTTAATCCACCAGCATGCACCGGTGCACCTCAAGTCTCCCCCCCTGCTTCAACTCTCCAGCGCCCCTCACACAGCTCACATAGCCCTGGTCTTAAAGGTGCTTTCAGACAGCGAGGGGTTGTGTCAAGAACGGCCACAGCTCCAACTTTTTCAAAAAACCACAAAGGGAAATATACAAGAGCTAATACTTGTATACTGGAATATACTACTACTCTTCATTAACAGAGAACAGACAGATCAATGAAGAGGATCAGTATTAGTGCATTAAAGTCTGATTAACCAGTCTGGGACAAAAAAACATGTAATGATATTATATTAATTGTGTTATATTGCTAACCATTTCCTCTGTTTGAAGCTACAATGCTCTCTATTTAGCTGCATAATGAGATTATATTAGGTGGATAGTGGATAGCAGCAGCCTGTGGTGTACAGACTGGTATGATCAGGGGTAGCCAGAAGCAACCGCTCACTGTCTGAAGGCACCTTTAATGGTGTTTCAAAAACCCTCTGCACACTGCCAGGAAAAAAAACTCTGGTGGAGAAAGCCTTTATTTATGTATTATATATACACGAGGCGAATTTAAACATATTGAATCTAAAATTACTGGAATCAGAATATAAAATACCCACCACGTGTGGGTTTTTCATTATAGAATGTGAACAACCCCCAAATTACGAAAACCCATGCACAAATTTGCAACGCTACAGCCCTGAAAAGCAATCTACGGGGAATGAGTGAAGCAGCGCTGTTGTCCCTCCGACTTTTTATGCAGCACTCATTTTGTGGACATGTCCATATGTAGGTCGTCCACTTCCTGTCTTGCATTTATATTTTCTGTCTGTCTGAATCACCTCAGCTCTTTGGTCCATAATCCAAAGCCAAGACCAAAGCCAGCCCTTCTGGCTACAGACAAGCCAGCCTTGATCCTTCCATATGAAACACGATGAGAGGTGGCTAGCAGCAGAGAGGTTGGATGGGGTAAACCCACAAAACACAAATCACGCAGAGTCGCTGTATAACACACTTGAAATAGAGCCTTCTTGTGTGCACTTTCATTACCTACACCCTTTCTGCAGTTTGTGCCATGTATAAGGTTGGGTTTGACACTCATAAGGGCAGGCAGTTCTAAACTGCTATCATTGTTGTGTTGGCAGTGCGAAGGCACACTGATCCCTCTGAGCAGGATGATAAAAATCTGTCACAGTCGCCTGCATGGAGGAGCCCATTGTTTTGGGGATTAAGGAGGATTAAGGGCGGATGCTGGCGACCAAGAGGTTTGAGCAGTGTGACCCTTTCACTAATCATTATGAGACAGATACAGAGCACTCAAACTCTTAAAGCCCAAGATCGCATTGGATTATCAATTATTCATGGCTGACAGGAGCAGAATGAGTATGAAAGAGAGGCAGAGAGTATGGGAATGTGCCGACAATCAGAAAGGTCCCTGCAACGAGTGTCTAGAAATGCCTTGCATAAAATTTATGACTGACTAATAAACGGGGCTCTTAGTTTTCTCATATTTGCAAGCAGTGTGTGTCATTATTTAAAGCTTTTAATCTGAACAACATGCTGAGTTGTAAAACAAAAATGCTCAATGCAGCAACCCTTCTGAAGGGTCAGCAGGCTTTCATGTTCAGTTGTAAGCCGTGCCAGTGAGGGGGGGAAATAACAGAGAGAACTAGAACAGGAAGTAAGTCAAAGGCAGTTGGTTGAATGCGCTAAATGATAAGAAAAATAATCTTAAAAGCTGCTTTAATCAATATTTTTAAATTAACAATGGAGCAAATGAACTACTTCTAAAGAGTTGACTGTAGTGGAAAACCCACAGAGAATTAAAACTTCAGTCTGGAGTTCCTCTCAGCTTTACAGAACATTTTAACACCTTTCAGCTCTTTCTTTTGGTTTTACAGGCCACAACTGTACTGTTTTGGTTCATTCTCACCGCTCATCATTAATTACTTTGCAGGAACGGCAGAACAAAAGCTCTTATAAACCCACCGTACACCACCCACAATGTACCAAGTGACAACGTTAGCGACTAGTTGTTGAACATGTTGGAGCACTGAGCAGCTAAAGGACAGGACATGAATGCCTATATCCTATTTTATGGCAAAATGTGAACCTTAGAGTGGCAGTTCCAGCAAAGTCACTGTGATCCATGAAGCCTTGTTGCTAGTATGGCTAAAAGGTTGCTTTTTGGCCAGTACACTCTGTGCTGCACATCAGCATTATACTGATGTTCTCCCGAAAGCAAACATTTGTTATATGCATAACCTCCAGATATGCATTTTCTTACCACAAGTGATTACATTAAGTAAACACATCTCCCATGTAGCAGTGGGAAAACGCCGTGAAATTTAGCATCACAAAACATGTCATAATTGAGACAAATGTTTTCAGTCTTTATCAGCAATAGCAGGTGGATGGCACTGGTTGTAGATCCCAACCTCAAATCTGAACACAGCACAATTAAATCCAAGTTCATGGTTTTCCCTTTTCTTTGGCGGGTGGGTGGAAGCCTTTGAATAGCATGCTTACAATCTCCTTCCTTGGCAATAGCGCTGTTTCTTCCATCCTAAAGGCACCGCAGGCAAAAGAAGTCGTGATGGTTAGCGTGGCACACTAACAGTTCAGATGTTAGCATGCTTCGAGCTTCAGTACAGTGTTTTACAGTACAGTCAGCGTCAGCGGGGTCTCACAGGACAGGAGACACATAGCTAATCAAAAGCTGCACCCAGCTGTTTCAGTCAAAGAATCAGGTTGGTTAACTGCTAGGGACCGTAGTTCTCTTAACTACTTACTGCTGTACTGAAACTCACTTGACATGTCTGTTTTGTAAGACAAGACTTGGCAATATAGCGCGTTTCATGCACAGAGGTTGCTATGAGGTGCTGTACAGTCAAGTTAAAAACAACACAAAGTTAAAAGTCAAAGTTAAAACAATAAAATTAAAAAAAGCAGAATAAAAGAGATAAATCTATACAAAAGTATGATTAAAAATAGAGAGAATAAAATGAAAAGATAATAATAATACAACAAAAAGAGACCTTGAGATTGGGACAATAAGGTTTGTTTGTAACATCTCAACTCCAGCAGGCAGGCTTCGATGTGTTCTGGGTTTGCCACAGCTGCCGGAGCTGATCGCCGGCCATTCTAGACAATGTTTGTGATTTCACCAGACAGCGTTTCAGAAGCGGCTCTCCGTGGAGAATACACAGCTGGTCTATTTTTGACGGTCACCGCAATCAGCAGCACAGAGCAGATCGAGCTGGCCGAAAGTCAGACACAGAAATGGCATAGAGAACCTGCTCAATTTTCAAAATAAAACACCCTGTGCAAACTTCCAATCATAAAAACAGCCAAAAAGGAAAAATTTAACTGCGTAGCATATGTACTCATGGCAGAAACACATAAACCGAGGACCAAAATGACCAAATCTGAGCAAGTTAACAAAGTCAACCCAACATCTTTGAAATCAGTTCTGTAGCTTGTAGAGGCCAGTGTAATGTGGGCTGTCCTTTTGGTTTTGGTCAGAACTCAGTTGCAGGTGCCTGATGGTCTTTTTGGGAAGTCCATTGCTGTAATCAATTTTGCTAGAGATAAAAGTACACATCATTTTTTCAAAGTGTTCATAAGGTCCCTAACTTTAGCCATGTTTTTAAGGTACTAAAATGCTGATTTGTAGTTTTCTTTACATGCCTGTTAAAATGTAAAAGCAGATCATTGTCAAGCAGGGTGCACTTTGCTGTAACTAATGTGGAACTCACACAAACACAACTGTTTATTGGTTGGATGAAAAACTTTCAAGCATTCATATTCTTTAATTTAGCAAAAGTTTTGAAGAACAGCCAAAATTACATCAAATTAGATGTTTTAACTTGGTATTCTGCCAAAACTTGATTAAGCTCATGATCCTCCGGAGTGTAGGATGTTGTTAAAGATATTCCTCTTTATATATTCTCCTCATTTCTTATTTGTCATTGGTTGTTTGGAGATGTGAATTATTGCTGTTGTTGTTTCACTTAAAGTTGATTATCTCAAAAACATATTTCTTCCACAATTACAATCTGGATATCTGTGTGACAGGAGTTTTAGAAATCGGCTTAAACAAAAACTTTTTTCTCGCAGTTTGGCAGCAAACTCATGACGGGTTTGCCAACGCCAAGAAATCTAATTAAATGCAACATTCACCTTAAAATAAAAGAAATTACACAAGCTGTTTTATTTTTATTGTACTGCTTTTATCAAACTAGAGAGAAACTGCAAAATAAAAGTCATTGTGTCAAGTGTGAATTTATGGTTTCATAATAATTTGCCTCTTCACACCTCCTGGTTAGCAATAGTCATTTTTCTCTTCATTTGAGGAGCCATTTTCATCATGTGTCACTGTAAATGACATGGCTGTTGGCAAGGTAGTGACTGACTACAGAGATAATGATTTAGCCCAACACCCATGTGTTTATACTTCGCCTGCCCTTTTGTGCATAACTTGCATGGGTAGCTGCTGCACACACATTACAGATAATAGCTACTTGGATGCATCAATTGCAGCAATTTTAAACATCTTTTGACAAAAAGTTCACTCTTTAGATGCACCTTCACCTCTAGTTTGAGGGCACCGAGTCCTTCAGAAGGTGTCAGGGTGCCACAACACCACCAGCTGTGAATTGTGTTGTTGTGTGGGGGTCATGTCCTCGTCTTTTTAGATTCTCTGTCTCGAGTCGTCCTCCGTGAGAGAATTCGCCTCCTACTTGTGTGAAGCTGTTAGTGTGCTAATCGCCTCAGGCCCACTCCATTATCAAGGTGCAGTGTTCCTGCAGGAAGTGCAGTCCCTCACGTCTCACCTGGTCTTTTGGGGACAGTTTGAATGAGTTGATGAGTGCTGCAGGAAACTATAATAATATTTCAAGTCTGTCTGTGAACAATAGTCAAGTACCCATATGTACACTGAAACAGTTTTTTCTTTGTTGTAATCATTCATACCATGAAGACTTATCTTCCTAATACTGTTGTAATTGTTGGGGGACATAATCCACAGTCCTGGTTGTGTGCAAAAGTACCTTTCAAAGTTTATCTGAGGTTAATATTAAGCTTCAAACATCTCAGTAAGTCAAAAAAAAGTGAGTATCCACAAAAGTCTACAGTCTTTTTAGCCCTGCGAGTGCCCTGGCTCTCTACTACTTTGGTTCAGAATGAAATATTTCAACAACTATTAGATGGATTATGTTGACATTTTTCACCAACATTAATGGTGCAGAGAAGGTGAATCCTAATGACTTCTGATCCCCTGGCTTTTTCTCAAGTGCCACCATCACCTCATGCTGGCACGTGCAACAGCTGTGGTTTTGAGTGAAATAACTCAAAGGTTATTAGATGGATTGCAAATGATTGACATTCATGTTCTCCTCGGGATGAATTGCAATGAATTTCTGCAATACTTTGGTGTATAACCAAATACCTGCTGAACTAATCACAGTTGGCCTCAGCTGTGTGCTTTCTGTTTAGCGCTAATTAGCAAATGGTAGCATGCTAACACGCTAAACTGAAATGGTGAACATGTTAAACATTACTTCATGTTAGTATGCTAGCATAGTGACGTTAGCTTTATTATTAAAGCACACACAGAGCTGCTAGCATGACTGTAGACTCTTTTTTTCTACTTCTACAAAGATACACGTAAATATCTCAGCTGACCTGAAACGTGTTATGGATAACTGTATGTCGAAGAGCCTCACAGAAGAAGTGCACACCTCCCAAAGCTCAACAACTAGTTGTACGGACCTGCACGTCAAGCAAGTTGATTGCTTGATTCTGTTGGGAGGTTGGTTTGGAAACAAGCATAAACCAATTACAGAAAGTATGAAAGAAACGTATCGTACATAGCAACTTTCCTGCAACCCTGAAAAGAATAATTACACCTTTAGTCTTTTTAGCATATTAGATATTCCTTTTGTGTGTTCCCTCCATCGCAGCTCAACATGGAAACACTCAAAAGTTTAGAAGATACCCAGTTGATTCGATGAACTGCTACATTATAATGACTGTGAATTTTGTACTCTTATAGAAGAGATTTCCATTGGAAGCATGTCAGGAGGGAATCTTTTCTTTGCCAGTATGAACAGGAAGAATGATTCCAACAAGCAAAAGCTGTTTCAATGTACATACAGGCATGTGAGTACCCAATCCTCCTTCTCTTCCCTCTACTTCAACCATATTACACATCAAAGAAGATTAATTCAAAAAGCATGCAGGAAGGGGTCGCTTAACTCGGACTCTTATTCAAATGCTTCAGATAAAAAGGTCCATCTGACATGGCCACTCTCCCTTGCATATATGAACACACCATAAATGACATTTAAAGAGCATGCAGGCTCAGCTCAACTCTGCTTTATCATTTTACCCAAATGGAATTACAGTCAGATAACCACTCAAGCTGAAAGCAATCAGAAGTCAAAATGATTGAAAAGTACACTTCATGAGAGGCATGGAAAGTGTTTTACATATAGGCCTGTGTTTTACTACATTGCTGTCAGTCTCCAGCAGGGAGGGATATGATGATGATGATGATGATGATGATGATGATGATAATAATGATGCTGGATCTCTGTGCTCTGTTATTTTGTTAGATGAACACTCTAAACCCTGTGGCGTTCTCCTATTAAATTAAGCTGAAAAACATATATCGCACTGGATGAGCAGTTAGCTACCAAACGTCTATAGGGTAGAGAGCTTGTGGCTTCGCACAAACCGTTATGACAGCTGAATGAATTAAGGTCTGATATGAAATTTCCTGCATGGCGAAACAAGACGGAGAAACGTATGTGGAATTACAAAGATTACAGAGGCAGAGGGGAACACGGACTGCCTGTCAGTCTCAGCCGAAGACAGAAAACGGCCATTAAAGTGGAGCTGATGGGCCGTTCTATTCCATAAGCCATTACAAAGACAAAATGCAGAGATTCACTTCAGTGCAATGACACAAGGCTTCTATAGTGCCGTGGAAATGACGAGATGATGCGGAGACGTGCTTTTGAAGTAATTATGGTGGTTTGACAATGCTGAAATAGAGTTGTCAAGCTCCTGACCCCATTACGGCTTGAAATTTCTTAACAAACTTTAATCCTGGGGAAACACTGAAGAATGACAATGATTTAAAATGCTTTGCCCTTGCTCATGGGGACTATTGGCATTGGTTGAAGCTTGAATTTACAGGCCTCTATTGAAGTAAAGAACACTTACTGCGGCTCCAGGTCTGCGTTCATTGAGCTCCTCTTTCCATTTTCACTTTAATGTTGCTCTCTTGTGTAAAGTAACAGTGGGTCATAAAGATGTGTCGGAGTGTGTGTGTGTGTGTGTCAGACTTGTGCAGCCATGTATGAGATCCTCAGTGCGTCTGTACCGGCAAATATTGAAATATCTCACAACGTGCAAATCCATTAAAAGGAGTAAAAACATGTTGCGGCAAAATCAGCTACAGAGATTTTGCAGTGAGATATTCATACGATAAGAAAGGTTGTCACCTAATGAGATACAATTAGAACTAATCAGGTCACCAATAAAAAAATGTCTCTCTGTCGTCTGTTATTAGATGACTGTACAAATGATACCACATTTGACTGAGGGTCTCGGATGGATGTCATCTTTCCTTAGCAGGAAGCTTTTATGGTAATTAGATGTTTCTTTAGACGTCACAGAGAACACTGGAAATGTGTGATCGGAAGTGGCAAAAGTGTTCTTTGAAAATGCTTTTATAATACTATATAATAATACCTCTTCCTATGGAGCGATGCTAGCAGCCATTTAAAGAAATGCATAAAATATATCACAACTTATGTGTAAATGTAGGCTGAAACTTTTTCTCATTTTTACATAGAACATAGAAGCAGACGTTGCACTTTGTCTAACTGTGACAACTTTAGTGAGTGAATATGGAAAGAGTTGATTGCATTTGCGGCAGATATATTTCTCCTTAAATCAATTTGTCATGCTGTAATTATTCTTAAAATATTGTTTTGTCCATTCATTTATGTTATTCTCTGTATCCTCAGAGCTCTGAGCGACCTTTGTGTTGTTTGGGACCAGAAATGGAGGAGGTAGTTTTGAGATGTGGCAATATCACACTATAGAAATACTAAAATCCTATCTTAATATAGAATTATTTTAACTATGGGGAAGAGGCCACCACTCAGGATGTCATTAAAGAGGCCAGACTTGCTGCCTCAGATCTGAATGAGTAACCATCACAGTGAGGTTATATAAAAAATGACTTGAGGTTTAATTGATGATTTTAAAAATATTCTAACTAAAACCACTAATGTTCATTTAATATATACTACTAGTTGTAATAATATCAGTAATATTGATGAATATTAATTTATTTGACACAATTTATTTGAGTGCCTGCAACCTCTACAGCCAATAAGATCTTGGGCAGAGAGCGAGGCCCGCTGCTCGTATGTCGTCCATCTGCAGGTCTCTGTGGCTTTGTGGCAGAAGGCGACTTGGTGGCAGGACGGGGCAGCAATCATTGTCACGTCTAGGGGTTAATTTGCAAAAAAATAAATATATCTGTTTCTATCTATTTTCATGAATCAAACTGGTGTTTTGATAAGATATCTCAATGTTTTTAAAATGTTTGTTATGCTGTCATCAAGGAAAAATTAATCCAATGTTTATAATGTTTGTTTATTTATTTTTGTGTGTTTTGTGTGTGCAAATATAGGTTTAAGCTGTAATTAACTCTGGAACTTAAAAAAATAAATTGAGGTATAATAAATTACGCGTGTTGCTGTTAGAGAGACTACCTGTGTAAAACTCCACCCCGTCTGAGCTTTGGCTTCTCTGTCCTTTCACATTCAGTCTTTTCTACCTCTTGTGGGATGCTGGGCTGAGGTTCTTCCTGGCTGATGCCTCCTAAATCCCTTTTTGGGTTTTCCAAAAGTTCAAACATTTAAATCTCTTGAATCTTAAAATCTAATCATTCATTTTCAGTAAAGGAAAGTGATGAGACACCTACCAGATACCATCTTCTGAGAAGACATCAATCATCTGGGCATCAGTGGACGTCCCAGGGAGACTGGACAGTGTGGCCATTGTAGTTTCTGGGGGATTCCTGTTGTGGGCTGCACATGAAGGCGGACGCTGTAGTCCACTTATGGACAGACTGGCCATGGTGGCCACAAATTCGTCCATAGGATCCACACTACAGTTGTTACAATCCTAATAAAAGGGAATGTTAGAATGTCATAAAAGCTCAAACAGAGAAATATCATCACTGTATGTGTTCATAAAGATGTAGACAAGTAAGTTGAAGTAAAACTAACAATAAAATGAATCAACATACCATGTCGTCATTCAAGTCGTTCTGGTCAGTTCCAGACATGTTTGTTAAAACACTGATGGTTTTTGGAGAGCTCTCTCTGGTGTGGATCCACAGGTCGAATGTTTTGAAAGGTTCTGATTTGTGTGTTCTGTGGAGTTCTGCAGCATCAGTTTGATTCTAGAACTGTTTCCATGTTATGGTGTCATAACATGGAAAATATTAATTATGTGAACTCATTGATGCAATAGATGTGTTTCAACCACTGACAGTATAAAGAATGGACAGTGTATCCATGACGTCATCTATAGGTTTCTTAAGAGCAATTTTAGAGCTCTAAATCACACCATGTTGATAGTCCTGCCTCTACCGCCTCCTGGCTAATCTAAAAATCCACAAAAACGTGGATCATTGGGGGTCCTTTTGGGCCGAATGATGCCTGGGTGCTCAAACAACCCATCTGTAATGGCACCCACCTGTCAATCAAAGCAGTCATATTATACATGACTTTAAGCCTTAATATAATTTAGTTAAAAAATATTCACTCTCAATACAGTTACAGTCATGAACGTTGAAATTAGCTATAGAGACCAAAACTGTTTTTTGTACCAGGCTGTAAACATGTTTATTTCTGCTGTGAAGTTTGACATTTTAATATGGGGATTTATGGAGATTGACTCAATTGGTAGCCAGCCTCAAGTGGTCATTCAAGGAACTGTAGTTTTTGGCACTTTCGAATTGGCTTCACTTCACAGTTACAGAGGTTGCTGCTTGCTTTCAACCCTTTTAGAATTACAGGGCTAACATCATTAACTAGCTTGTTTTCAGTAACAATATTACTAATATTCTAATCCATTGTCACCTGTCAAATTTGTCTTCTTTTTAATTAATTGGGTTGATTAATAGTAGTGAGTAATGAGAATGTGGACTACCACGTAGTACCAATTGTGTAGTTTCCTTTATGGATGAATTTATAAGCAAAAAAACATTCAAATATACGTTATAGGTCTATTGGAGACAACTTCATCTGAAAGCAACATAGACACAGTGTCAACAGTGAAAATATAAAGAAATCCTCAAAGCCCTGTAAATATTTTATTCTGTAAAATGCTTTTTATAACTCACCGATACTGACAGGGAAGAAGGCAAAGCAAAATGTTATTGTTGTATAACATCACATCAGTTACATTGACATTGCCAAAGTACTTTAAAAACCTAATATTACTATTGATAATAATAATAATAATAATAATATTTCTGCAGATTTAGAAAGACTATAAGAAAAGCACTGTGATCCTCTGGGCCAAGAACAAGTCAAGGCTTACTGATCTAGAGCCTCTTCCAGCACATAAGCACATGCAGATGTAAGACAGCACAACAAGCTAACAAATTCCCATTTTTGGCAGGTAAGGCAAATTAAGATTCTTTATAACACAGGCCAAAGCCGCACATCTTATGGCATAGTTGTTACCGCCACAGTAGCTCTTTAGTTCGAGCATAAACATCTTATTCTACCACACAGCATTTCCAAATGCAAATAAAATCACACAAAAAGCAGCCAGCAGCTTCAATGAAGATTTACACTCACTAAATGTGCATCAGTGAGTGAAGTCGACAGTTTTGGGGTGAAATGATTGTTTGCTGCCTCTTTTTCAGCTCCATTTTGCCTTAAAAAAAACACACACACACACAGTGGATGATCAGAGATTCAAAGATGGCTGCTTTGTCTTGAAAGTTTGAGCCGTGAGGCTTAAGTTATCTACATTAGTCTAGAGGCATCAAAATCCTATAAACTCTTTATACAGGTGATTCATCAGACAGCTCTTATTGTTTTATTTTTCTATTGTTTTTTTTTCCCAATATTATTTTGTATTGCTAGTATTTATGCGATAAAAGTTAAAATGTCAGCCCAGCAATAGGTTTTCTGCTACTTTTGGCCATTAGTGAATGCTGCATTTCTATCTTACAGCAGTATATATTATAGTGTCAATTGATTACAGTTAAAAGACCAAATAAAGAAGCCACACTCATCTTGAAATTTAATATTGCATATATTGAAAAGCTGTACGTGGCTTTACCAAGCCTACGGTGGTGATAAATCCTGCACTAGTGCCAATGACAAATGTTGTCTTGAGCCTATAAAATAATTTGAATTTGATTACATCACTGACTCTGAGTAATATGGCTTATACTGGTTGCAGTTGTGCAGTAATCAGTAATACCACCCAAGTATTGGGAGATGTTTTAGGACAAATCTATTCTCCCTACAAGACACTGTGACATTATTTACGACAGAGAGACACTGCAGTGTGCCATGCTCGATGTTTTAAATAACCGGACACCTGAATGACTCTAATACCCAAATCAAAAGCAGACTGTTATCTCAAGTTATGTTGAAGGATGGGGCTCATGCACCTCCACTATTATGCCCGGGCTCCATGTCATCAATCCTGCCTATAGCACTAAATCCTGGCCAGGATCTATGAACCCCTATTGGTATTGGATTTGAGGACAGCTATGAAACCCTCAGTCAAAGCTTTAAAACATCATCTTTGTCTTAATCCACTGATCGATAGGTCTGACAGGTTGAAATAACACAATAAAGTAGATTTAGTGGTCTAGCAATGTGGGGACATTTCATACGGCAGATTAAAGGCTGGTGCATCGTGCTCTGAAAGAAGAGGTAAAACACTGTCTCTGCTATCTAGAACATCCTCAGTGGGTCCCTTTCAGACATTCACCCTTTGAAAAATATGATACAGGATGTTCTTTAACAAAATGATTAATGAAATATCATCACAGAAGAAATATGAAATGTGTGTTATATTGGGTTCTATTAAGTTGGTAATGAAAAGATCTCTGTTTCTATTATACTGCATATAAAAAGGTACAAAATTTAAAAGGTCCAGTGTACAAGATTTAGACTATTGGCAGAATATGGTACATAATATTCAATACATTTCAAAAGTCTATAATCACCTGAAAGTAATAATAGTCATGTTTTTGGGTGGGTCCTTGATGGTGGACTCCGCCATGTTTCTACAGTGGCCCAGAACAGACAAACCAAACGCTGCTCTCAATATGACCTTTCACACCTTTCACAGTTTGAGTTTTGCAGCCACCGTAGTTTCTTCTTCATGCTTGGAAAGGGAGGGTGAGGTGATTAGTAACTATGTAAAGATATGGAATAATGGGATCCCAAACAGCCTCATTTTTTCAATAGCATTTCCCCATTTGTCCTGAGCAGTTGACTGTAATTACATATACAGAAAAGGTGTTCCATCATGTCTTACTACATGCTACATTTACATTACAAATGTCTTCTGTAGGGTCATTATTAAACAACAGCCCTGATAAATAAATCTGTTTAAGATTTCTTTCACATCATTTGTAATTATGTTCGTAAGCTGATTAATGTTAGCGTATTTTCATTTAATGGGGATCTATCTGGGATACATTTGTGTAGGAATCTGTCAAGAAACAAGAAAGATGAGAATCTTGTTCTGCTGAATTAGAATTAGGTTGGAGGTGATAATGTTAAAGGAGCACCACTTATGTGCTAGGTTAGAGTATATATTTTGCCCTAAGGACACGCCAGAGTGGCACTTGGTTATGGTTGATCAGAGTGAAAATTAGTCAAATCTAAAAGGCCCTTTGGTTGTTTAAAAGGACTCAATTCTCCTTTTTCTTTCTGCTTTAGATAAACTCCTGTTGGAGAGTCCGACATGATCCACCATATCTAACCAGCCTCAGACCAAACAATACCAAACAAAAACAAAACATAACATGGAACAAAAACATAAAAAAAGTAGAGATAGTTATATGTTGTTTTTTTTTTTTATCTGGAAGGATCAATAATGTTTCATGTCTACAAAGCACAAATCCACAATCTCCTTCTCTCTGGGCTTTCTTTCTCAGATGCTGATTGGAATTCTGGATTCTGTAGAAGCATAATGGCCCTTTCAGACACAATGTAATTTGCTGTGCGCTTGCCGCTGGGTTCAACGCACCTCATGGCCAAAGTTTAACCTGGTTAAGCCAGACTTGTCTCCTCATTTGTTAGTGCATCCAATTGAACTGCAACTATTTCGCTAAACAAACTGTTGTCTGTGTGGGAAATCGGCAGCTGAAGAAAGCCTTGTTTGGCCTTCCGAATAGGCGTTCCTATAGGGGTGTGACGTCACGTGAAAACTATGACTTTATCATCAACATCTAACGTCAGAGTCCAAACCCATACTGGATTCCACACAGATCAACATTTTTTGATGAAAATGTAAGTGAGAAAGAAGAAAGAAGTGAGACCAAGACATGCAACAAGCAGGACATCCAACAGTTAAAACAAAACAAACCTGTAAATTCTCTCTAATAAGCAAACTACCACCTACATACAAATCACCCCCAAACCATTTTTGGCATTTCTGCACGCTCCTTTAAAACTTCTTTAGAGTTTTGTTTCGTGCTGTGCTTGTGTTTTAGATTTTCCTTTTATTGTGACCAGCCCTAAAGGCACGCCTGTGTTATAATCATGCTGTTTAATCAGCATCTTGATATGCCACACCTGTCAGCTGGATGGATTATCTTGGCAAAGAGCAAAAAATAAAAGTGCTTTCATGTTTCGTCAGTGTATATTGTGGCCCAAAAGACACCATCATCATCATCATCTAGGAAGCCAGAATAACCTACTTTCTACCCCATTACCCAAAGTCTGACTCACTTGAGTTCACTTACTATTACTTTAAATTAAACTGCTGTTGAAAGTGTTGTATATACTTTCTACATTTGTATTTGAACCTCCTTGGAGCACATGAGATTTGAGCAGCAACACTACAGGAAGGTCAAAGGTTCAAACTGATATTTTGTCTTAATCTGAAACAATCCCACAAACAATATTCTTGAGTGTCGCACAAAGCCTCTCGTCTGTGACAGAAAGCCAAAGAGATTATCCGAGGGGGTAGTCTGCTGCTATTAGTGACAAGCCGTCTGTCATCTGTGTCTTCTTGATCAATTCAACATATACATTCCAGGCGACATCGCGTTGACACGTAATCTCATATAGATGTAAGGGTCCCAGTCTCAATCTGTCAAGAAGTCAGAGTGAGACTGGAACCCAAGACATTTTTTTTTTCATATAAATCACACTGCATGACAGGCTGCCACCGCTGATAAAGGCCTATTTAAATGTATAGAGGGGCGTCATGTTAAAATTTGTCGCCGGGAGGTGAGGGAAGTTACTCTATCAGGAGGGTTCCCCCGAGGGCAGTAAGAAGCTGAACCACTGAGTGCTCACCCCATGAAGCCTATTGTTAGTCTAATGAACAGACAGGATTTGATTAAAACATTTCAAACATCATTTGGCCCGCGATGCGGTGCCGAGAGGCTCCCCCACAGAGCACACTTAACACCCTGATGATCTGAGGCGGGAGGCCTCTTACTCCCGCTCAAAGGTGAGCCCACAAATCACTGTAATGCATTCAGCAGGGGTCTCTCTCTCCGTTTCTCCGCTCCCTTTCTCTTCGCCGCTTGCTACGTTCGTCGTTAAAAATTCATTAGACGCTGTTTGTATTGCCTCCTCAAGGATGTCACCCTTGAAGGCCGACTATGTAGGAAAAGGCATCTTCCGCAGGCCGGAGGGGATTGATGGAGCTCCTAGTGTGTGCTGAGACACTCTCGATGGCTTTGATGTATGCGTCAGATCACCAGTGTAACAGACATGCTTGGAGTTTGAATGAGACACGCAAGTGGCTTGGTGCATGACCACAGACTGTGGCCCCGGTCAGTTTAACTGCTATTACTGTAGCGCTCTTACACAAAAGTGCACTTGAAGAACATCTGAATAGCTATATTTTATATATATATGAATTACGCACTTGCTGCACACTGTGTTGTATGTAGGATACGTGCAGTTGACACATGGGTGTCAGATCTATAACAACAATGGTAAATGGGGTATGTGCATTGATAGAGAAAGTTAAGCCGGGGCTCAGTGGTAGAGTGGGTCGTCCAATAACCCGAAGGTTGGTGGTTCGATCCCCGCTCTCGCTGCTCGAAGATTTGGTGAACTGACAGCGGAAGTCCACCTCCTTGCCACGGCCAAGGTGCCCTTGAGCAAGGCACCGTACCCCCCAACCTGGATGGGTTAAATGCGGAGGAGTAATTTCATGCGTTTCAATGTGATTAATAAAGTTTCAACTTAACTAAACTGAATGTTTGAGATAAAGTGCCACAACTAAGTAATGAAATTGAGTATTTTTAAAAATAACCACAGAAGTTTGACAAAAAAAAAAAACTTTTCCCCAAAACTTTTTCTTCATCTCGCAGGCTTCTGAAGTGTGATGTAGTTGGAATTAATTAACTTTCACGATTATTTCATAAAATAGGATTATAGCAGTCTTATAATTGTTGTCTAATAATTAATAATGGAATGTTTTGCATGCATCAGACTTTAAGAAAACTGCTGAAGTGTCATTTGAAAGGATTGTACAGATAGCTGACAAAAACAAACTCAACATGAGAGCAATTTAGTATCTGGAGCTTTTTGACTGTATCATATGATCTTCCTCGCCAAATGGAGCTGTCTAGTTGCCATGGAAATTTCTGAGCATTTTAAGCACTTCTTTATGAGTTGGCTCAGAAGTTGAGATTGACCTGACTCTACTACATTTGGGACTGAAAAGTCAAGAATACACTTTCACTCACTATTCTAATAATTTCAAACAAAAATGAACAAACATTTTGTTCCACTTTTAAAGATTCAAGTGGACATTTGATGGACATGAACAACTGTCCCACCTGAATTGTCGGTTATATTATTCATCAGTGAGCACTGAGAGACTCTTCACAGTCGTGCTGTAATGCTAACAAAGCTGAAAATTATTTTAGTCCCTCATGATTCGGCTTCTGAGCCATACTCAAAAAAAACTGGATGAGGAGAGAAGCTTCCCACATTTGTAATTTTGGTGAATATGTGTTTAACCTATGTCAGTCCAAAGGAAATGAAAAGCATGACTGTAAGGGATTAACACACAAACCTTAAGTGATGAATGCTAGGGTGAATATTAATGGGTATGATGATGGGGAACACTTTTACTGGTGCTTAGTAGAATTAGCTGAACAAGTGTAATTTAAATATACAGTATTTTTATTTTGAGAAGCTGAATCCACTTGCTTTTCACTCCCCCCTGTCCTTCTTTCTTTTAACGCTAACCCCCCCAGCAGATAATTTATTCAAGGCTCAGCATTTAGCAGGTCTAATCCTCTCTGCTGATGCTTTTAGGTGCACATACTGTACAGTAATTGTATAAAAGAGTAAAAGTGGGGTTTCAGGCACTCTGATAATCACCTACTCTTTGCCAAGAGCACACCAAAGGTAGTGTGGAAAAGAGAGGGGTGGAAGGAAAAGGAGAGAAGCCAAAAAACCTTGACACAAGAGAATCAGCTGTCTACTGGACCGGTGAGCCGGGTCAGGCTGATAGGAGCTTGGCCAGCACGGTCAGTGCGCTCAGGCTCAGTCCTGTCCTGCAGCTCCGGTGCAGGTCCCCGGCCATAATGGAATCTGACAGGATGTAAATGAGTTTTTAAAAGAGCTGGTGAAAGCTGGTCATTTTTCTCATTTAGTGGTCCAGTGTGTTGGCCAGGTCCCCAGCTGTCACCCTGCATCCCAGCCTTTCTGGGGATACAGAGGGGCACTCAGCGTACAGTAGCAAACGTTGATTACTAATGCCATGTAGTGTGGAAGATGCATTTTACACTTTTTTTTTCTTCAGTCATTCATTATTCATTTGCTTTCTTTCACTAAAGCATGAAGTAGAAAGTAGCATGGAGTGATGGTTTCCAACCTTTTTTGTATGATGCACCTATGAAATCTTCCACGCCACAAATACGTTCTTATTAATCGACCATAACCTGAATATTATTTAACATTGTTAATAATATAAAAGTTACAATATGTTTTAACAATTTATCCATCACTTTTAGCTAACTATTTCAACTGTTTATATATTTATTATCTTTTAATTAATTCTTTTTATCAATTACTTTTGGCTAACCCCAACTGTTTTTGCTAACTATTTTAACTGTTTATCCATTATATTTAGCCATTCTTATGGATTCTCAGTGGTGCATGAACCCAACAAATTTCGAATTCATGGACATAAAACTACCTGAATCTTCCACATATGCTTCTGTATTGTGGGGCACATGGAGCAAGCACACTAAAGACTTCCTCCTGTTTAACCCTCTGCTAACTGGAACAGGGATAAAAGTATCTAATCGTGTGGCTCTTTTAGACTATCCAAATGTTGTCGGAAGGAAGAGATCAAATTCTGGTAGTGACATGAGTCATTTCGCAGGGCTTGTGCTCAAAGAAATGTATCTGCCATTTCCTTTCTCAATGTATCTCATGGGAAAACGTCTTTTGGCGCTCCTGTGCTTCATGTGATGGATGCTATTGCTGTCATTACAGGGCTTGGCCACTGTCAATTTGGCTTCAAAGCCCGGCACTCATCCTGGGGACTTGATTTCAGCTGTTTACTCCAGCTGTTTATTTTAGCTAACAATTCAAAAGAAATGGTTTATCCAGTATCCACTTTAAATTGCAATTTAAATTGTGTTACATCTGATTTGATGGTGATGGTCAGCTGTAGGCCTAAAAAACAAATGATACCAATATTTAGCTGTTTGTTTTCCATAATCCAAGGATATGTTTCTTTAATGAAATCACAATTTCTGTATTCATGTAGGGGCTCATGGCTTAAAAGGCCTTAATATATGTAGTAAAGGACCTTCATTTTTGAAGGGAGCAGGTTGACACCTATTTCAAGCTATCCGAAGAAATCAGTGAACATTAAATTTAATGAGAATTTACCTCACCTTGGGGGCACCAAGCTTTTAAAAGGGACAACTGATAGCCAGTTAATTAATTTCAATCTAAAGGTTGACTGTATATTTCACACATAGAAATCACATCACAAACTTTAACTACTAAATAGCCAATGAGTTGGTAAAATCACATTAATGTTAAGGCACCGTCAGTAGCTGAGGAGTTGTTGTAGTGAAATACTTTGAGCAATTTCATCTTATTAGTGGATTGATTTGAGCTCCTACTCATGACCTAATTATGCTACTATTAATAACACATCAACCCCGAATATCAAGTTTCCCCTGAGTTTAGCTGACAGGAGTAGCTTTGGAGATGAGAGGGAATACCTGTGCCGTTTGTCTGTGGGATGCTTTGGGGCATGCTCTGATGCATTCAGCCCCGTGGAGCATTTTGGTCAGGTGATATGTTTCTTCTTCTTCTCAGGCGATTACAATCCAATGTGGCGACTTCCGCTTTAGTCAATTGTTTCTGGTCCTCTCACTCTTGGGCAGCAAGAGGAGGTTTTATTCACAACCGCTTGGATTGGCTTGGTTGTGATGGCAACATGACGTCTTCAGGCACACCCATTGTCTGGTTGGGTGTGCAGGCCTCAGTGTTCCTTCAGCTCTGGCACGGGTTAGCACACAGATGTCGATTCTTGCTTTGAAAGTTGGCGGGATGCTGGCCTTCAGCATATTCTCTGGTTTCTGTGTTGCAGCTTTAGGAGCTCAGCTGGTCTGCAAGATATTTTTCATTGTTATTTATGCTCGGTGAGTTCTTGCAGGCCTGTCGTAAATCAAGAAATCATAATCAAACGTTCTCGAGTTCTGCCAAGGTCATGGGACAGCAGAGACTCCTGGTTAAACCTGTGTCAGTTCTCTAGACAGATTTAAATTCTTCATCATCGTCATTATATTTAGTTGGGTTAGTTGAGTTCAGTTGAGCTTCACATGTACATCTTGGCACCTACAAAAAGAGCCCCCTTGGGTACAAGTAAACCTGGTTGTGAGTGACTGGCACAGAGGATTTTGTTGTGAGGCTTTAAAGATTTGTTCTGTCCTATTTAGTGTAAAATAAACATTAGCTTTCAAGATGATTAGAGGAGTCCTCGTTATAATGAAGGTTTATGTTTGCAAATAACCTCAATATAAAATGCTATTAGGATTATGTTTATACCATTAATTGTGTAACAATAAAACTATCAAAAGCAAATACAGAACTCCTGCATGGTCTTAACAGTTATGCATGGTGCAGTCACCTCACCCAGATGCTCTCAGGGCTGCTCAGCAGTACCAGTGCAGCATTAATGAGCAGCTATAATGACTAAAGGCAGTTAGTTAGAGTTAAATGGAGCTTGAACACCCAGCTGACAAGGAACCATCTACCACCGAGAGGTTGATCAGGGGGAGTAAAGGCAGAGCTCAGGCTCGGAGCTCCGGAAGCTCAACCTGAGACTTCACGTGTCAAACTCCACACAGCAGCAAGGCGCTCAGTGGAGCAAAAGGTGAGGACAGCATTACTGCTGGATATATACACTAATTAAGGTTCAGAAGTATGTCAGGCTCGGTTGTTTGATAAAAGGTATTTAGATAATTATGAATTTGTAGCAAATGCAGTGTTCTGTATGTGCAATCAGGCGTCGGAATACAAATTGTGACCCTAGAGTTACAGTGTGTATGAGGTTTTATCTGCCTTCTTATTCATAATAATATACTAATAAAAAAGTTATTAAGATTTTGTGTTGGGTAGGTTTAAAGTCGTATGCCTTAATGGCTCTATATATTTAAAAACTATAGCTCTATCACCAAAGTCATAATTTAAAATGGTTCATCCATTCAGAAATGTGTTTAATGTGTTTAAATTTTGATATATTTGTTTTCTTTAGGGTCAGTCAGTTAGTCAGTCAGTCAGTCAGTTTAGCTATCTAGGATGTGAAAACTTGACCCTCGGTGTCTCAAAGCCAGATAGAGCCTCATTGGGTTTCAGCATGTGTACATGAAAAACCATGTCCATAGAAAAGTCGGGTGTAAATACGAAGTTAAATCTGCAATAACTGCCTTTTAAGTTCATTTGGGGGCAAAGCTGTGAGTGTAACCCTTACATATTATCTCCTTTTAACTAGAGCTTTTTAGCTGAAAGCAGATGGTTGATCTGGCTGGAAACAACACTGATGTGAGTGAACTAAAAGAGTGAAGTTGCTGGTTGAAAAACCAAAACAATATTATAAGCTGAAAGAGGCTAAAACACTCCTTAAACCTGAGGAGAACTTCTGAGTTGGCTGATAAATATCTGTGCAAATGTCACATTAAGCGACCCGTTTACCTTCCTCCTGTTTACTTGGTCCATTGTTAATAAAATAATATTGATTATAGCAGCTTTAAAATATAAATGTTACTGTTAATTTACATCCATTATTGCTCACAAACTAAAAACGAGAATAAAAACAAAATGAAAACAACGCAGGTGAGACCTCTATTAACTGCCATTAAAGGAATAGAGATGATGGATAAACCCTGTCTAAAAGGCACATGACTTTGGTTCAGTCATTTGTTCTTATGTAGCCAGCACCACTGAGGTAATGTTTTGTCTCTCGTTGCACTAACTTTGACAGATTATTGGCCGCACTGAGAAAACCCAGGCCGTTTTATAGGTTGAAAATATTGGCAGGGGAAGGCATCCTTGTGAGGTAAGCAGCTGTGCTGGCCATATTGCGTATCGATCCACCATGTGCCGTGATGGCTGCACTTAATTAGATTTATATTGTAAACAAAGACTCACAGTATGAAATTTGAATTAGCAGGTAAATGTTATCCATCAAAGCAAATAATAATATTTTGTGCGGTGTGATGCAGTATTGGTATTTCGGAGATTTAGCTGGGCTGTAAACGGAGGGGGGATCTTTTACCCTTAGGGTTTACTGCAGGCTGTCGAGCTGCATGCAGCCTGTGTACTGTTTTCCTCGTCTCTGCAGGCGTTGCTCAGTGACAGACGTATCGACCAACAAATAAACAGAAGCATACAGAAATGCAAACACACAGACGTGCTCTGCCACTTTTCCCTATTAAAAAAAAAGAGCAGACACATGAGGGTTTGAAGTAAAGGGGAATTAACCCACCTAAGGCACCAGTCTACTTAATTCATAAAAATTGCCTCAATCTGACTCGACTAATGTGTCGTCATACACTGCAGGGCTCCTCTTTGACTGTACCTGCTTATAGTCGTGGCTCCGGGAAAGCCCACATTGTCCTGTTCTAATCAAATTAAAACATGTAGAGGCATGACTCCAAACGCTGTCAGAAAAACCTCAAGGATATGGAGCAGATTATTGGAATTCAATCTGATGTAATTAAACACTCCCCCCGCCAACCTGACAATCAGTCTCGTACAGAGAGATAAAAAAGAAACCCCTCGGTTACTTTGAGGTCTCATTTCCGTCTCCAGATATTCCTCTGTACACAGAGTCATGGAGGGTGGAGCACAGGATGATCCAGGCAGATCGCTCTGTTAGCTCCCAGAGTACAAGTCAAGCATAATGGTTCAAAGTGGGATTTAGTGAGGGAATCAAAAGACTTTGTTTCCAGCATGAAGTCTGAAAGGATTGAGATGGATTTCTGCTTCTTGTTAGAGGAGGTTCATAAATATTCCCATTGGTGTAATGTAGGATATAATAAATACTTGCATATACCTTCAAGTAAATATATATAATATAGTCATCTAATCATCCTTCCAGTCTGCAGTGTGTGTTACTTCTGAAGAACCACTGATGTGTATTTCCGCTCCAACATCGCTTCATGATTGTTCACAAAGTACAATCTGTCTGCCAGGTCAGAGAGAGGGAAGAGGAAACTTCAAAAGCATCCAGACAACAGGAAGTTTTATATACTGTGTATCTATTTTATTGAAAAGTGAAGTGAGTTATCATCCTGGCTCCATACTATATTTAGACTCATTCAGGCACCTGCATCCCCTGTGGTGGACTTCACTCAAGTTTACTGTAGTAACTAAGAAAACATTTTGAGGTTTAAGTTACCAATTCACAGACAAATTATGAAGACAAGTATAAAAATTTCTCATCTTTTAAATATAAAATTATAAAATTATAGTCATGTTGACCTCCCTTTCTTAAACTGGATATGACATATAAGTTAATTTGAATATAAAACTTTGTCTTTTAACATCCTAATGTACTTTTGGTTTAAAGGGGCAACAGGAGACCGATGACATTAAATTACTGTACCATACTTCATCTTTCAGCAAACTTACTTATTAAGTTATAATAGTTAAGTTTAACAAAAGTACATGGTCTTGTGTCTTTTACAAAAAGTTTCTATTAAAGGTATTTCTATTGTTTTAAAGGGCAGTGATTTAAATCCCTTTAAAGATGCCCTCCACACGTGTTTTAAGACAACTTAAGACAACTCCACTTCCACAACTTCCACAAAAAACTTTAATCACCTAGTTAAGAATTAAAATGATATAATCTCCTTGGCACTCCTGAAAAATCGAGTGTAGGATTTAGTAGCATCTAGCAGTGTAGTTGCTGATTGCCTGCCCCCGCTCTGCCCTTCGTAGCGTGAAGGAGAAAATACGGCGGCTGCAAAACACAATGAAAATGCGAAAGGCCCTATCTCAGTGCTCATTTTGTCTGTTCTGGGCTGCTGTAGAAACATGGTGGACTCTTTTTTTCAGGTGATTATACACTCATGAAAACATAGTTAGCCATATAATATTACATTTCTTTCATATTCTTTAAGTAGAGCCCCCTGACACAGTACCTTTAAAAATGAAGACTATACGGATGTGCAAATATTCCCTAAAGGTGTTTTAAATATATAAATATATCCTATACTTCACTGAAAAGTCCATTCTCAGTTTCCACATCACTTGTATAATCAGTATTTTAGACTATTATATCAAACTAGCACATTTTAAATTCAGATTTAAGACAGCAAACTTCCTGTCTGACTGTGATCAGCTCTCTGATGTCAATCTTTGCACATACATTGTGAAACTCAAATAATAAGCAATACACACTTTGAGTGGTGTGGGACTTTTACATGTGCTGCAGCACATTATTGCAATTTGTGTAAATGTCATCATCCTTTCCATGCTACTGCTGCACCATTGTGCATTCTATGTATTTGTTTGCATTCAAATATCAGATTCATAAGCATTATTATAATCAGTCACGCTGTCCAGTAAAAACAATGCATATTTTAATATATGGGACTATTTTAAAAATGCACTGTCACAGAGCTGAAAATAGAGCTGTTCTTTTTAGCTCATGAAAAAATGATTTTTGAGAGACATGATTTCACAGCACAGCAGCGACATTACTGGCCATTACAATACAACTTACTTAATGATTTAATCATTTGCTTTTTTTAGTGGAACAAGTACTGTGGACACTGCCTTATAGTGCTGGACACCATCAAAAAAAATGTAGCTGCATTACAGGGATGTGGATTTTAACAGTACTGAATATAAGTTAAAATATATATATTTAAGTTATATCGCATTGCAGTTAAATCGCTATTTTCCAAACGGCACTGAAAACAAAGCAATAATGAGGCCTACTCAACTATGGAGCCTATACTGCTGTCATACAGTCATTATTATTGCAAGTCATCCACTGAAGTAAGCTCAATAGCCCTTGAAAACTGTATTGGAAAACCACATGACAGCATTCATCATTGTACAAACCAGTTCTGTGGAATGCATAATTGCATGCTTATATGGATTAATGCCTTCAACTGACATTTTCTTTCATTATTATGATCTGTTATTGTGTGGAGGTCCTCTCAGCCCCTGCCAGTCATAATACGAGCTCTTTTCATTGAATTGCTTATTAACTGTTACAACTTTAGTTCATTTTTATAATTGACACCTCTCTATTATGTTTCCAATGTCACCAGAGCAGTCAAAAGAAGGGGATTTCAATTTCCTCTCCTGAAGGTATGTCATTTTTTTTATTTTACTTTTATTGTGCTGGGTTTGAGACCATTGCTGATGGAGATGTGTAAAGCACATTGAGCACTGGACTATGCAATTAAACTTGCCATGACTTACCTTGAAAGACGTTTTTCCTTGATGCCTTGTGTAGAATTTTTCTTTCTCTCATACGTTTCAAACGTTATTTTCCTCTGGAAACATTTAGTGTGCATACAGTACATACCGTTTTTGTTCAAGTGTCTCTGTTAGAGTGTGCTGGCTCAAGTTCACCATGACCCAGATCAGGGTGAGCAGTTTCACCCTTTACTCTTTGGTAGAGCACATTTTGAGTGGGTGATACCTTATTTGAAAAATTAGTTGTACTCAACCTAACTGAGGCATCTCTATCACTCCGTAGGCCCAAAAACCAGAACCAGACCTTTTTTGGGTGGCTACCAGGTTAGAATGATAAAAAACATTGGTGTTCTAAAAGATAATCATAAGTTGTTGTTATACTGTAGTTAGTACAGAACATATATATTTTCTATATGTATAAATAACCCCAACAACCACTTTAACCCTTTAGGTTGTGATAGGGTCATTGCTAGGACCCCAGAGTGTTAAAAAACACTCATGCTATATGAACTGGATGAGATCAATATATAAAAATTTTGCAAAGCTGAATATTATCATGGAATATTTTCTGATCAGTACTATAAATACAATCTTATATTAGTGTGATTCTTCAAACATTTTTTGACAATACAGTAACTAATAAGGTGAATCCAGGGAAAAACCTTTGAAAAAAAATAAACAAAGCAAAATGTATGCAACATAACAGTTGTGGACTCTTATCACCTTCACTCTGATCACTGCGAGTGGAACATTTCTGCTCCAAGAGTGTGTCCAGATTGAAGTGAACAGGAAATACTTGAGTCTTTGGAATCTTTGTCCAAAAAACAGGTGAACACGTCTGAACTGGTGCTATAAAGATTGCACTGCATAATATTTTCGTTATGATTTTGTTCACATGAAAAAGATGTGCATTTTATTTCACTTTGGAAAGTGGACTTTTGCTGTAAATGGACCAATGATTTGGTGAACCTTAAAATTAAAAGTGTTTTGTTTGGTTTTCTTGTTGTTAGTGACCAAAAGATCCATGAAATGCAAAAAATAAAAATGTCCATTGTTTTTACTGGATAATGGGAGTATTAAAAGGTTAAAGAATGAATGTGCTCTCCAGCTTCAGTGTTATGCCCTTACTGGCACCTGGCATCTGTCCAGTACAACCACAAGTACTGGTCGCTGTTGCAGCTAAGAAATACGGACCTTGATTGCATCTCAGTACTGGCTGATTGAGGGGCCTTGATGCCTTTTCTCCACATATCATTTCCCACTGAGCTTCTTAGAACTTCAAACCAGAAATGATCTGGTCATCAACCCATTTGATCACCTGGGGAAAAAAAGGAAACTTTCATTTTGAGTCACTTTCTTGGTGACAGAACACATACAAGTCATTAAAAAGTGTCATTTGAATTTTTTTTTTTACTTCGATGACCTTGAACACCAAGACCATCTAAATTTGCAGGGGACGTTTCTTTTCACGTATTTAATTTATTCTTAAAATATTTCATGATAAAAAAATGTATGTAAATGACTCTAATACTTCTGCGATGCTTCCTCGGCTTCCTCTTTCGCTCTCTCCTCGTTGTACTCATCGCCATCGGAGAGAGAGGCCAGATTTGTGCGAACAAACACAAGCACAAAAATAAATTAAGAGATCAAAACCCATAGAGAGGAAATGAGTCAGTATTCCACACCGTGTACAATACAATATCATAGCAAATTAGCAGATTTCAATGGCTTCCACTGACTACCATAGATTTACAATGTTCAGTTGGCTGCAGATCAGTCCTCAATAAATTGTGTCACTTTCCTTTTTTTTCCATTAATGGTTCTGATAGACAGTGACTTGTAGATGACCATGAAAAGAAAGCGGCTACTGAGGTGTGAACAAAAAACCTGGGACTACGAGCCAGCAGTAATGAGAACAACAGCATTTGTTCACATCCTACTAAACTGCCATTGTGACCACATTTTAAGTCCAATAAGCTTCTCTACAAAGGTACAACATATAAAACTGTTAAATATATAACTTTTTAGGGCCTTTCAAAATACATTTAATGACATTTCTTTACTCCTTCTTTTCAGACTCAACAGCATTAATACTCTCTGTAGATATTCATCATCTCTTTGATATGATTTGCGCTGCTTATCCGTGACCAACGCTTCCTGCAAGCTGTCCCAACCGTAGCTACTGAAAAATGCAAATCAGATTTTTTTTCCTTTTTTTTTTTTTTTTGATACACAGTTATACGTATGTAGTACCTATATCTCCAGTTCCAAAATACAGTGGTGGGCTTAGATTGAGAAAAAAATGTCTGTCTGGAAAGTTTTAAAAGTACTCCTTTGATTGTGTACGGTACATACGCCACCAGACGCGAGGTTCAGTTTGCATCAGTCCACTTGTGCACCGTGTCTCTGTGGGGGGGGGCAGTCGTTGGTCGGTGGTGACACAAACAGCAAGTTCACAAAGTCTCTGTCTGTGTTTGCCAGATGGTCCGCTCTGTCATATGGATCGTATTTGTTGTTTTGCTCTTTGGTCTATAAAAATATGGGAGGTTTACTCCAGCAGAAGGCCTATTCACAGCAGAGCGCGCTCAGTTTGTTTTTTTACGGCCTCGCGAGGTGATCCGAGAAGCAACAGGGTCTGGTCTGTAATGATCCCGTCTTTGCTCTGGAGGTCCTGCTCTAGAGGCTAGGATGTGATGTGGGAAATCCCCTTATTCAAAGCAGTTAGCAGTTTCAAACAGAGGACTTCCAATGAGGCAAAAACCATTCATGGGATTTTTAAGGTGTCCGATCCTCCGTGGCACGAGCGGGCACTGCTAACTTCACAGAGCAGGCAGATAGAGTGAAGAGGAGGTGGACGCAACATTTTGACCCAACGACAGATAGCAGGAGGGAGCAGTCACAAACCCAGAGGAGCCGGTCAAAGGAAATAGACAGTGTTTAACAGCGAGTGGTTTGTCCAGTGTCCAGGGGAGAGTTTGCTCCCTCAAACAGTCATTCCCTGGTTTTCCCGTCTCTGGCTGCGTTATGAGACCTGTGAATCAATAAGAACAGAACAAATATGAGATGATAGTTTGAGCACATTGCCACTCCTGTCTCAGCTTCAGAGAGAAGTTAACTTCTCTACTTCTGAAGGTTTATTTATGCAAAAGGCATTTCAGTAATTTTTTTTCATTTTTTTTTTTCATTTCTTTGTATTGTCTGTATATTGAGAACATTTTACATCATGTAAATGAAAATATGAACATTTCCTGTCATCTCACATGCAGCATAGTAAAACTTTCTGTTTAACAATTCGGAAATTTGACATTTAGCTAAGCCTTCAAAATTAAATAACTTGTCTTTGGGGTAGAAATGCTCTCTGTCATAAATATTCTGATCTCTTCTTTTGAGCATTGTTCAACATTTTGGCAAAAAATAAAGCTTACTGGGTTTCTTCCCAAGGTTGATGAGGAGACTAATGTCATTCTCATGTGTGTCCATAAAACATGAAGCTAGAGACGGGACAATTAGGTTAGCTTAGAATGAATTATGCTAAGCTTATTGGTTGCTGGCTGGAGCCTTATATTGAGTGTACATCATCTAACTCACAGCAAGAAGATAAATAGGCATACTTCCCAAAATGGTGAACAATTTCTTAAAATTTGTCTTTGCAGTATACATGTGTCTGCTCTTTTGCATAAATACTCTCCTCTCCTTTTAAAGAGTTGCTTGACATTTCAGACTCTTGCCAAATTAGATGACACCATTCTGTATGCTACGTAAGTACAGCCAGCAGACTATTAGCTTAACTAAAAACAGGAAACATTGAAACAGCTAGCCTGACTCTGTCTGAGGGTACCCAAATCTGCCAAATAAGACCTCCCAACATAACAGGTTATATCTTGTGTATTTAGTCTATTGATAAAAAAACAAAGTGCAACAACTTCTCATCTAATTCTTGTTTGGAACCCCAATATGCACCTTTTCCAAAATGTTGAACTATTCTTTTAAAAGAAAACAACACTTTTTTGGGCAGAATCATTGCATACATTATGTGTCTCTGTAAGAAATGTGCATACCCATTGCCTCTTACCAAATGCAAATGTTAATTACAGCACGCTGAATACATCAGAGCAAAAAAAAAAAAAAAAAAAAACTCAACAGCTTACTCTCTGTCAAATCAAGTGTTTTTTGTCAAATATTTAGAATTCTTCAGCGGGTGCAACCCAATAACGAAATCAGTCTCACAGTGCAGAGACTGAGAAACAATTAATCTACCACAGAAAGACAAATCTGGAAGCCTCCTCACCATCTGGCCCCCGCCAGTCACACAGCCAACTTGATAGAGGCGCCGATGCCTTACAAGACTGCTGCATTGCCACTGAAGCTTAATTCATAATAATGAACTCTTGATGATTTCACAGGGTGCAAATTGCCATGAAAGGGGCAGGTGTTGGGTGGAGTACTTGCATGTATCACAGATGACAATGTCTGATGCTCTGGGAATAATAAACATCTCAAGGAGCTCGGAGGTTTAATAGAGATAATGTCATGGTTTTTGTTGGAGCTGGGCATGAAATGACCCAGAGGTGTAACAGCTTAAAGCAGGGTGAGGACTGTGCTACCTGCTCGACTGTGACCGCTGCCCAAACAGGTGTTTTAACCCGGTGCAGGCACACTCCCCCATGTCGGTGCCTCCTAGTGGGCTGACAGTCGCACTGAATGGTCAAAGAGCCACAGATAAAATGGAAGCAGGAGAGAGTCGCTGCATAGAAACAGAAATCTCAAGAGGGAAGGAACCCAAATGAATTTAAAATAGAAGTCTGGCACAGAGGTCTTGTTTGTGTAAGTTACCACATAGTCTGTGTCTACCATGGTAATTTTCTTATATTCCCTCTATGTTCCTCTCGCTTTTTCTCACACCCACACTGTGGCAAATGGTTCCCTATAAATCTCACACGCAAATCTCATCTCAGGGAAATGCAAGCCTTCTATTAAAAAGAGGAACGAATGTCAGATGAATATGAGATGAATTTGCCCTATGAATAAAATTCACAGGCCCTAGGTGATTATTACCTCGGGTTTATCAGGAAACGACCATATTACTCTATTTTATATCTTATAACAGCGAGAGAATATTTTATTTTTGTGCTGGGGGAATGCAGAGTTGAGGGAAATGTGCTGCAGAACCCGTCTGGCTATTGAACACATGGACAAACTTTGAATAAAGTGGGGTCTGGCTGTTTAAACAAGACCAGAAAGAGAATCAGACGAATTCGAGTGAGACTGATAACTGCTGCAGGTGTCACAGTAACAGAAGGGAAAGTCATGGACAGAATCCATCTGCGTTAATGTCTAATTTGTGCAGACTTCTCCTGTTGTGGAGCAAGCAGGCAATCCACTCAATACATATTGATATGTACCAAGCAGCAATCAATAGAGGATGAGGAAAACATTTGATTTTAGGGACGTTACGTAGAGTGTCCTATCTCTGGGCAAAGCTGAAGTGCTTGGATAAATGACATGTATTTTAGCTCGATTTTGTATGCATTTTGCATGTGCATTCAAGTGAAAGTGCATGCAGCCACATCTGCTGGAGCCAAAGAAAATTATACACAATACATATGGAGTCAAACTCCAGCTGGGAGTTAGAGGATTTAAAGCAAATGCGCCCAAACACATGGCCCCGGCTTGACATTTCTTCTCTGCGTGAACTCTCGCTGACTCCCCTCAAAATGTCACAGCACGGTGACCCACGGTGAACGTGTCAATGGGCACGTATGAAAGAAAATTGATCTACTTTGCTTCTCCAAACTCTTTATCGAGACTCTGATAGATGTGAATAATGCAATCTCAGGAGTTCGCAGCTGATTAAATGATGTATGACTGAATGATTTTCTACATTTTCCGCAAGCTTTGCAGGGAGCTGCTGAAAACATCTAATGGAATGAAACCTTTTCTTCTCATCTGTCGTTCTAAAGCGCTCCTTGCTTTTTCGCAACAACTCACTATACTTGTTTCTAAAACTTGTTTTGTGCCCTCGCTGTTTAATGTTAAGTCTTGTGCAGTTGAGCCCGCTCTCTTTCGGATCGGAGCACGCAAAGGCGCACAATAGCTTGGTGGATGAATATTCATAAGTGAACTTGTAGGTTAGGAATGATCCACAGGTTAATAAGGGAAGGGAAATTGCTCATTACATGCTGTGAAGCTGGATAATGCCTGAAGCAGATGCTGAGATCAAAACACATGAACATGTATGCACGGGCCTCCAGACACTAGGCCCCATTCCACATTAAGAGAGAGTTCAAAGCTATCTAGGGTGTTATGTCATTATCAGCCCTTTCATATTGCATTTCTTCAGAACATCAAAGCAAACACAGTTCGCTATCTGCATTATACAATCTGATCAGAACTTTAATGCTCAAGAGGAAACATTAGAACAGATTTAACATCGCACTCGTACAACGGTGGCATCAGGAAGGATTAAAAAATGTCATTTGATTTGTTTTAGATACAAACATCACTCAATACACTGAAATGTACGCATCGTATCTGTTCATACAGTGTATTGCACGGACGAGATCAGATGATTGCAGGCGATATGGCTTCCTTTATACAGTGTATTATAGGATCAAATGTTCAATCCAATCTTAGATAGCCTTCTGTGTTAGCCAGTGGACAATAATCTTCTATATGATGTACTCTGAGAGGATCAGAGTTCACAGCATACGTTCCACCATGTGTCTAGATTTTCAAATCTACTGAGGACTTGCTGTCTGGGCCGAAAAAGCAGCAGGATCAGATTTATTTTTTTTCCCTCAAAAGCAAATCATAACATGGGTCATAAATGCTCACAATATTGACCGACAGAAGAGCCTGGTTTTCAGAAACTCTATGAGACTGGGCATTTTTATGACTTTGGCCTCATCCCTTTTACTGCACTGTACGTTAAATTTACTACATGGCTACTCTCTATTTCCCAATCACATACATTAATATCTGAGAGTCTGCCTGGCGCCTTGTTTTATTTGAGCTCGCAGACGGCATCTGACACAATACTTTAAAGACAATATACAAGGCGTGCCAATAAAGCCGAGCAAAAACAAGCTGAAAATAAACCGATGGGTTTTACTGGTATTGCTTCACACATGGATTTTTTTGTGGTTAAACACACACTGGGGAGCTGGGGAGCTTATGGAAAAATGAGTAAGCCAAATAAAGATATCAAACAAACAGACAGTTCTATCTGGATTCTCTCTCATGTGCGCCCATGCTTCCTGTTGTTTGCATGTTCTGCTGAAAGTGGAGGTTGATGTGTCTGTGGTCTAAAACTATAATATTGGTAGAAATGATTTTCATTAGATCACAGAGAAAAAACTATGAGGATGAAACTCAATTACCCACTTTATCAACCGCCACACAAGAAAGGAAAATTGATTTTGTATATAAAACCCACAGGCTCATGGTGAATGAGATGACCATCAGGACATTTTCATTATTTTTTGAATTAAAAAACTTTATCTATGAATAACAACAATAACAAGATATGACTGCTCTCCCTGCAGCTTCATTAAAAGCTGTTCTGTCACAAATTAAAAGATTTCTCGAGTTCAGGGGCTTTCTGTTGTACCTTGCTGCCTCCATGAGGCCCTTGGTGCTCTGTAGCTGCTTGTGTTGCTTCCTGCCTTTGCGGTACCGGGGTTTGGGTGGAGTTGTTGTTGTTGTGGTGTTGGTGGTGGTGGTGGTAGGGTGGTGTTGGTGGTGTTGGTAGATGGTTTTTGGCTGTCTGTCAAGGGGTCATCAATGCTCTCCATAGTGCAAGAGTGTCGAGGGGGACTCTTGTCGCGTCATAGAGCCTGGGGGGAAGAGAGGGAGAGGAAACAGGGAGGAGGAAAGGGAGAGGTGGAGGCGGTATGGTTATCAAGCTCATAATGAGGATGCAGTGTTTTATTTTTAATTTATTTTTCATTTTTAGACACAGTCACACCACCATCACCACCACAACCACCATTATCAGCTCGTCCCTCTAAGGTGTCTTGAAAATGTGCCTGCTTGGCTTTCTACAAACCTGATGAGCTGTTCTGTGGCTGTGTTTGTCACAAGGAAACTGTTCTGTACATGTAGCGTTAAATATAGAAGTGTGGGAGTAAAGCAGGGTCTGATTCTGCACCCACATGGAAGCAAAATACAAAGAGGCCTTGTGTTTTTTCCAGCGATTAGTTTTTTAATCATCATTGACTTATTAAGCAATAAAATCATCAATTCATTCATAATGAATTATTGTTAAGTCATTTGTAATTTAACTACTTTTTGTTTAACATAATACTCCTTTATAAGGAAGCCTTATTTAAACATCATGTTCTCTTTTCATCTATAAGGCTTTTTAGCCATCCCAGAGTTAAATATCTCAACAACAATCATGGATTGACATGACATTTTACACAGATATTCATGGTCCCCAGAAGATGAAGTCTGCTAACTTTTATGATCCCCTGACTTTATCCTGTATCATCACCACCAGTTAAAAGTGTTCACTCATCCACTCAGCAAAATATCTCTTTTTTTTGTCCATACATTCATGGTCCCCAGGGGATGAATCCTAAAAATGACTTTTTGGGATTCCCTGACTTTTCCTTTGGCACCATCATAAGTATTTTACTGCCTAATATGATTACCAAAATGACATTCCCATCAGCCACAGCCATACTTTGTGTTTAGTGCTAACTAGCAAATGTTAGCATGCCAACATACTGAGCTAAGGTGGTCAACTTTGTAAACATTATACCTGCTAAACATCAGCATGTTAGCATTGTCAATGTGAGCAGTTAGCATGACAAGCCCAGAGCATTGCTGTGCTCAGGTACAACCTCACAACACTACTAGCATGGCTGTAGACTCTTGCCACTTGGTATAATTAAGTGTTAATCAATGGATTGAAAAAATGGCGGGATGTGGAAAAAAAGATTACATAATCACGAAGCTCTAAACAGTGTTGTTTTCTCAGTTCTTGAAAAGTGGCACATACATGGTTTTCAGCAGCAACAATATACTGTATTGTGTGAGTGTGCACATTGTTCTCACATGTGTACATTTGTTGTTTCCTGCTTGTTGGAATAAACCCGCAGCTGTGCTAACTGGGACCTGCTTGCAGTGCAAGAACAAGCCAACAATCACTTCAAATCAACTGGCTTTTTTTGGGCACAAAGAAATGGCTGAAATTTGGGAACTGGGCGGTGTTGACACTTGGGATGAAATACAAGTAGGGGTGCTTTCATTGGCTTTGGGTTTAAGAAACAGTGCTCTCTTAACAGATCAATCCCACAAGCTCTTAGGCTATTGATAAGAACCTAAAAAGACAGACTTTCTTGTTCTTGCTAAAAAACGAAGTATATTTCCCAGGTTCCCAAAATGGAGGACTTGCTATTCTCCAAGCTGAGACTATGTGCTGACTTGGCTCCCTTTAGAATGAAGCTGGCAGACAGAGCTAATGGTTAGCAGCAACAGGGCCTCTTTTTCTTCCTCTCCTTCTCCCTGCCTGTCTGTCTGGGGTGGCCAAGCAGCTGTCTTCTTAGTGGTGATTCTGTTCAACCCACTGTTGGATGAGCCTGGAGGGCCCAGAGGGATCAATTACCAAGGCCGGTACCGACCCAGAGCCACAGGGGGGATGTGGTGATGGTGGAGCTTTGGGGGATCCCATCAGACCCAGCCTGAGCTGGATCCACAGAGAGAGGAAGAAACAGAAAGGAAGTGATGGGGCAGGGGAGGGGGTGGTGGAAGGTTTGGGGGAAGAGGAGGGAGGCCCTCAGCACTGGCTTACAAACCCCAATCGAAAGAGCTTTTTCATACTCCGCCGAACACATGCTGTCACTGGCAGATGTATAAATGCGTAAATACTCTCGAAGCTTACAGGGAGACACAGACTGGCCTGGGAATTGTCATGTGCAAACTGCAACCTTTGTCAAAAAGGACTGTTAGTGTGAGGATGAAATCAGGCTTTGTGATATCTCCATGCATGTACTGTACCCACAATATCTATAAAATATGCATATGGCTACACAGCTCATATTATCAAACATTATACTCTGTTTCATATTATTTCTTCATTTACAGAGGTACCAGTATGGATCGTCCTTCCTCTACCCTCAACTTCAACTCTCTTCTTTCTGCCCAAATCCCCTTCCTAACCTCCTTTTTCCCTGTCCACTAATCTCCTCTCCTCTGTTCTCCTCTCCTCTCTGAAAAAGTCTTGATTACAGTAATCAGAGTCTTTCTCTCAGTAGGTGCCACTTCTGCTCGTAGCACTCTGTTCACAGCCTAAATACCCCAATCAGGACCAGCCTAATGGAACATATGATTAAGACCCAGTTAGACATTTAGTCATTGTTTCAGGGCTGTTTTCTACATTCTGAGTCCCTGTGTCCTGCGATGTTTGGAAATGATGGTGTGTTTGTATGATCAAATGTAAAAGCACAGTACTCAACAAGACAAGTGGATGCATTTCACTGAATTTCAGGATAACAAATGCTCTTCGTTAGTGAGTCACTGTCACATTGAAAACACTGGTTGAAACACGTGTTGACAGTTTTCTCCTACAGTCTCCTACAGGATTTTGTAAAATTATAACTTAGTGAGGGACAAAAACTACTTTTGAAAGGAATGTCCTTTTCTAACAACTTAACAGGCACTTAAAGGCTTAATGGCATGACCCACTCCTTGATGTGCACCAAGTGAAAATGACTTAAATAATGTTTTACGGCGGCGTACGTCCAACTGGCTCAAATCTCTTTCCCCGTCTTTCACTCGTGCTGCTCTTTTCTTCTCCCACGTCGCTTTTTTCCATCCCTGTTTTGAATTTTCGTCTTATCAGGCTGTCACAAAAGCCTGTCAGATAACCTGAGGTGATTTCGCTTTTCTCTCTCTAATGGTGCTCTCGCTTTCCCTCTTTCTCACCAAGCTCCCCGCGTCGGCGCACGCAGAGAGAGAAAGCTCCTTGTGCCGTTTCATCTGCCAGTCTAAAATGGTGGAGGGCACAACGCAGAGCATCGACCTCTCCTGAGAGAGACAGCAGTAAGCCTTTCACTGAGAGAAGGAGGTATGGGAGATGACTGCTGAGACTACATATCGCTTGGCCAAAAGAGAGGTCTTGACTGTGGAAACTGTTATAAAACGCATATTCAAATCATTTAGCATCATGGCGAGAGGAAAGTATATTGGTGGGAAATAACGCCTACCTGCTGATGAGCTTTACATGGACCATGCCTTCCATTCTGTCATGACACAATGGCCAAAGCAGTTTACAATGATGTCTATTGCAGATTTGCCACCAGAAACTTGTAGTCATTTTTTAAATAAAGGTTTTTTCAAGTTCATACAAACGTAAACAAATGTTGGCTTTTCATTTCTAGCCGACGACCATGGATTTTGTTGTTTTGCTGAAATGAGGACTGCAGCTAGGAGATGTAACAATCTGTAGCTGGGTTTAAGCGTAAGCTAATGGTAACATTAAAACTACAGTTTCCAGCAGACTTTTAACTTGGTTAAAAACATGAATCTTGTAAATGGTTCAGTTCTTAAATAGGAATACACTTTTCACACCTTCTCGGGCCATCAGTTCATTTTCTCACGCAGTAAATAACAAAAATAACGTTGGGCAGCAGCACTGTGAAAACCAATGAACCGAGCTTAAGGTGAGTACTACAAATTGAAATGAATGAAAACCATCAAGAGAATTTGCTAACAATATATGTGAACAAAATTGATATCACCTCATAGTACAGTATGTTATATTCACTATATATATATATATATATATATATATACTCGTTCAACAATCCACTGATTTTAAATTTGAATCTTAGTCTAATAGTTTAATTGTCCAATGTCAGGAAGCAAAGACAAACTTGGTGTGTTGATCGTCTCTGCAACTCTCAAAAGGGCAATACAATAGTTCTAACTAGGGTTGCAAATGGCCGATAATTCTGCATAGTCTCAATGTATAAATTGTACCTTTTAATAGTGAACATATTTCAGGGTAACACACATAAAAAAGCAATACTCTAGATCTAGGTCTTATTGCATGTTTTGGTTATGTCCATTTAATTGGACTGCATTCAGCAGCACACTCTTCCATCACATGTACAGATAATCTTTCAGCATCCCTGTGAATAGGAATTCAACAAAATTATGAACAAAATCAAAAGTGCATTCTCCCATCACATGTACAGTCCACACTACCGCACTGCCTGAGCCAAAGACAACATGCTTTCTGATATTTTAGTTAACCTGCAGATGAAGAAAAGTACACAGTGCGACTTTTTTAAACCTTCTGGTAATTTTTGCTAGCTAGCTGTTGCCATGTGGGAAGTAGTTTGACTGAACATGCTAACTGAGAAGTCTAATTCATCTACCTTTATTAATTCTTGTTAAACGGGTCGACTCATTTAATTAAAGTTCGACTCAGTGAAATTGATATTTTTTATTTCTAATAAAAGGGTTTACAATTCTGTCTGCTCAGATATAGTTTCTATCTGCATGGAGAATACATTAATTCATTCATTTTCCATAACTGCTTATCAGGGTCGCAGGAGGCTGGAGCTGATCCCAGCTAACGTGGGTGAGAGGCGCGATTACGCCCTGGACAAGTCACCCATTCTTCACATGACTGACACATAGAGACTATTCACACTCGCCTTTACACCTATGGGCAATTCAGAATTAACCTATAAACCTGCATGTCTTTGGACTGTGGGAGGAAGCTGAAGCACCTCTAAATACGCAGCCAGTATCCCCTATGTTTCCATTATATTTTTATTATTTACAGTTATTCCCATGGGGAGTTTCCATCTTGAATATTCCTTATATGAACTTCAACCCTAGGCAAGACAGTTTAACTTTCTTGACATCTACAGCCATGCAAATGAGCGCTTTGTGGCAATTAATCAATTAGACTATTTAAAGTCCATCAGACAGGCTAGACCAGCCATCGTCTTAATAAATGTGTTATGCTGCAATAGTGTATCATACATTGGTATTCATCCTAACTCTTATTTATCAGGCAGTGCCATCAATTATTAGCTAAATTTAGCTGCCAAGGTGTCAGAAGATGAACTGCCTTTATAGTCTTATCAGTATATGTGTAAAGCACCTCTGACATAATCAATAAGAAAAATGACAAATCTATACAAAAAAGTTCAGCTCAGAACTCTTTCCCCTCACAGAAAACTCTCTGAAACTAATGAAATTAACTTTTCTGGGGGAAGATCCCCTGATACTCTGGGTAGGTTTGGTCTCCCGATTTAAGCAACGATATCTGGAGTTAGTATGAGGAGCAAGTATGCTGATCAAACAGACTTATTCATCATTGACCATGATTATTGACTTGGCTTTTCATCTATAAATGTTTTAAAATTGTGAATTTAGCTGCTGAACCTTTTAAACAAAAAGAAGTTGAGGAGTGATGACCTCGACCCCTGCAGTAGGTAATATCACAGAGGGCCTACCCATAAAATGTGTGAACTTAACAGATACTGAATCTTACTTCAAACTAAACTGTAGAGTTAGAAAACTGATAGACCGTATCATTATTCTTACTCCAAACTATCTTTCCAACTCATAAAAATAACTTGTTACACAACTAAATAATGTAGTCAGCTAATGTAATACCTGTATTTGGAAATAATGTTAGATTACTATGTGGCTGCCCATTGTTCCAAATGTTCATTATTCCAAAACCCCATTAGTCCGAAAAATGTCCCATTGGACCAACATCCCGAAAACAAAGGCCCACTCTGAAGGCCTATTTTTCCAAAAATACACCCTCACCCTGGAGTTTTTGCCATTAATATCTGCACATGCAGGAAAGAACAAAGTTAAATGACCTTCATTGTCCTGGTTACAGTCATGGGACCTTTGTCATCTGGGTAATAATGATAAACATATGGTTAACATTGTGAAATGGTTCCAGTTTGGTTGGGTTAAGGAAAAGATCATGGGTTAGGTTAGAATAAGTTTGTTAGTTTTGTCAGTTTAATTACATTCAAAAGTTGGTAATACCGGAGTGTGTTGATCCTTTGGGAATTTTCTTTTTGACTTTCTGGACTTTCACAATGATGGACTGTTGGAACACATGCATGGCAGCAGTTACTGTACATCTACAACGCTATCTACAACACGGTATAGTAAGCTAGTTAGCTAATATTTGCTGCCTATAGAGCAAGTAAAGACAATCGAAAGTATTTCTCATGTTTTTGCTCAGGGGCTTTCAGTTTTGGAAAGGCTTAGAAAGAACGCCCTCCAAAGAGTAATAGTGAGATACCACATATCACTCTCACTACAGACATGCACACATCTTGACAGGCCTGCTGAGCTTAGTTACAGTTACTAAGCTATGACAGGACTATTGCTATTCAGGGTCAGTGTTTAGTGGACGGTCAATTGCCAGAACACTTGGACATTTGGATACATCAGTTATGTTTTGACAGATCTTTCTTGCCAGTATTTCTCTAAGTGATTATTTATCATTTTTATGCCCATATGGGTCGCCATAAGGCATTGGTCTTGGCAGACATCTGGTTTTGTGTTCAGTTAAAACAGAAAGAAAATAAAGTAGTTGTTGATGGACACAAAGTTGAGTGTCCATGTGCATTTCATTGTTTCAGTAACACAGTTAAGTGAAACCAAGGAGCTCATTTACAGTCTTAGAGCTTGATATGGTTCGTCTGAGGAATTCCATTTTCTGTTAGGTCAATCCTTTAGAGGAGAAACGTGTCACTGTATCAGCGAGACTCTCGATACTGAAATAAATTATGTGCTATAGCTTCACAAGTGCACCTCTATTGGATATGTGTCCTTTTCAGCTGCGGTTGTTGCTGCGATGCTAATAAAAGTAACCTCACTCAAAACATCACTGTCAACAATAAGCAAAGTACATATCAATCTTCATAGGTTTCTTCTGGGGCCCGGCCGTAGAAAAATCCATATTGTGTTTTTGTTGACAAGAACAACATGTACTCTTCAAAGTGGGGTCGTACTAAGATTAATGCATGGAGAGGGGACAGAGAGGAGGAGAGAGTGAAGGGTGAAAATGTATTAAAAAAAAAAAAAAAAGATAGCAAGCGAAAGCGAGAACAGTCTGAGAAGGAGTCAAGCAGAGGGAAAACAAGTATGCGTAGAAGCTATTTTTAAAAATAAGCACATCAAATGGTGGCCGCTCAGATGACTGACATCCTGTAGGTTGTGGGAAAACGCACAGCATACATTGTACTGAGCTGTGTTGCTGACTAAAGGTACAGAAGAGGTCAGCAGTGTCATCCTGAACAACAATCTCCCGCTGTTCGACAGAGAAAATACAAACTCTCAAACATTTGACCAATACACGCTAACCGCCTCTTGACATTTGTCCAAAATAGCCCTTTATGAGGCGATGTTGGCTATGGGCTTGAGTCAGATTGACTTGGCTTAGTCAAATGCCCTGAGGGACAGGTCTGTTTGTCTGCATTGATGTTTTCGCACAAACACCTGACAGACAGGTCGGACATGCTCAGCGGACTGTGCACAGCCAACAGTCATCCTTAGGCAATACTGGGGCGGCTGCAGTTTGGGTTTAACCTTGAAAAGCCTCAGGGAAGGGGCCATTTGTTCAAAGTTAACCAGAGGGATGGCTGAGGAGTAAATTGTTTGTTTGGTTTTTTGCCCATAATTCTCCCTTAGGTCTGCAGATAACAAGAGGTTTATGTAATTTTTGCTTTGGAGTGAATCGACCTTAGCCTTTTTATTGCATTTTAGGCAATTTTAGGTCACATGCATTGCTTGTGAATCACTTTTCTAAAATCTTGCCGACTTCCCTCCACTGGCCCGAGATTAAATGGAGCGGTCACATTAGGCCAGTTCATCCATCACATAAATTAATATTTTCAGAAGAATTTTAAACAATGACCTGAACCTGCATGTTGCCAGTATTAGATTTCTTGACAGTGAAAGCTGCTTAAACACACACTCACACACACGCAGAGACTGGCACAGATGAGTGCACATAGCTGTCCAGCCATTTGACTAGCTGTCACCAAGCTTAAAGTAGCCAATGAAGCAAGCAAGGAATACCTGTCACGTCCCACATAGTGTCAGCATAAGCCGATGAGAGGTACATTGACTGACATCCTAAGCAGGATATGAAATGTACAAGTAGGCCAAAGCGTACAGGGACACCCTCAGCAAGAAAGCAGGGATGCATATTCATAACGATGAAAACGCACACCGGCATGTTAACATACACGTGACAATACAGATGCATAGGATCTATTAGCCTTTGAACAAGCCGTGACCAACACATTTGCATACTCAGCTTCCTCCAACACACACACACACACACACACACACACACACACACACACACACACACAGAAGCTCCTATATCTGTCAAATACAATAAATGGATCCAGCTATATGTTAACTATGATTGTGTTTGTAGGGGGGAGGGGGGAGGAGGGGTATCTGCCTGCCCAGATAACAAATTACAGTGTAGGTGGAACATGTAACAGTTGTCACTCCCAGTCTTCACAACCAGTTATATTCAGGCTGGTGTCAGGCACATACACGACTTAGAACGCAGTAAGAGTGCAGGGGCAACAGCTGACTGATAAACAATATCATCTAGGTTTAAGCATTCAGTGTCTGTCATGTACAGTATATGTGTGTGGATGTATGCTGTTTGTCTCCCAGCAGGAAGGCATAAACAAGTTTGTCAGCTGATGACTAAATCATGACAGATGCATTAATGATGCCCCACCGGTCCTTGGCGTTCACCCATTGACATTCACAGATAGGGCAGCTGTGATGTATGCATGTTGTGTAACATGTTTCTCAACTGAGACCTCTTTAATTGCTACAGTATAGACTGTGTATGAAGGCGGGAGAGCAACAGCGTTTACGTTCCTCGTAAAGCAGGCACTAGGGCTAGAAGTGAGGAGGTAGGAAGGTGTGTGTGTGTGTGTGTGTTGAAGTTGGGGGTGAAGTGGAGAGAAGGAGGCTTGGAGAGCTGGAGATAGGGTATGGAGGACGGGTGGGTGAATGAATGGGTGGCATCGCAGTGAATACAAGCAGTGGCTCCCCCATCTGCTGCCATCATTAACATTAAAAGCGTCCCTAATTCAAGCTAATTGCTGGCGACGAGAAAGTAAACAAACCGCGTACAGTATGTGGAGACGAGCTGAAGATGAGGAGGGCGGGAGAGAAACATTTTCAGGGGATTGTGAAGTGAATGCTGAACTGGGTTTCTGCTGTTATCAGTGTACTTGTGGCTGACAGTGAGTAAGCTAGCCAAAAGTAGGCTACAGATATGGGATAAAGAACTAGCAAGACCATCATTTTTGCTAAACAGCCACAAGTAGCAACGATGCCACACTCAATTTTCTTGTATTACCCAAGATTCTCCTGATTGTTTAAAGCTGCACTCTTAGTGATGTGCCATCTTCTCCCTCTGTAGTTCCCTTTAGTTCAATGGAGAATTTTAGTGTCTTTCAGCTCATTGTTTTGATTGTTTTACAAGCTACATCTTTACTGGTTTGAGTCTGTCTCACTGCACTCATTAGTGTGGTTTCCTGTAACGACAGGCTGGTCCAGACGGCAGGCAGATAAAGTTAGCATATAGGTGGTGCTCATAGTAAAACATTCAGCTAAATAAGAAGAGTGAATATTGGATTCAAATCCACTTGATGCCCAGAAAGCTTGTTTGACCTATCAAATTTGAAGTGATAATAAGTCAGCGTTAGCGCTGTTTTCAGCTCACTGTTTTCACCTCAAAGTGGTCCAAAAACACCACCAACAACAACAAAAAATACAATACTGTTTAAAGACATCATCATGACCTGGCTGCGAGTGACTGAAATAGGACCACAAACAGGAATAAACATGTCTCCTGTTGAGTTACGATGTGTTTACTACTTTACAAATAGAGAGTAATAAAGTCGGTGATTGATTTGACATGCAAGCATTAGCTAACATTAGCAACTGTACCGGTCATGCCAGACCAAGTAAGGCAGTAGCAGCAAAAACACCCCCGGGTATATTGAATTGAGGAAGGGTGTGTTTTATTGCACAATACCAATACAGTTGAACAATATATTCAACTAACAGCCTATACTGTATAGGAGTTATATTACTTAAGCATGTTTGAATTAAAAACATAAAATAACATTTTAAGACCAAAACTGTGTGAATATCATTAAATTGTCTGATTTATTTGTTGAAATCATTACTGTGATTGGGCGTTAAACTTCTCGCTTCATGCCTCACTTCTAATTTTTGTAACTGTTAAAGGCTGTCACCTCTCCCAACCCCCTTTGCACGCTCTCCAAGAAAGTGGGAGACAGGAGCTGAGGCTTTGGCTGTCTGGAAGGCGATGTCAGCCAAATTTGTAATAAAATTTGTCTACCTAAATCACACAGGGTTCATCTGCAAAACAGCGTCCAAAAACACACACAGCAGAACGTAAATTTGGCAGTGCAATACTTACTGAGACGGCTGGGACCCCGCCTCAAGAGATTTGGCAAATATTAGCTACATATTAGCTACCTAAGTCGGCTATGTACTGTTTGGTGTTGATCTTGACTCTGTTTCACCCTGCTTTAGTCTTAGTCTTAACTTGGTTAGTTTAGGTGGACTTGACTACAACACTGCTGTATATATTGCTGTACATGGTAACAATGATTCATCTTGTTAAAATGGCTTCAGTAATGTTAAAAACTGTTCCATCATTATTGTGTCTACTTAGTCCACAATAGATTTTTGATTCAAAAGCTTAATTTTCAGCTCTTACATGTTGTCATGTTGTTCTCAGTGCCACCGGTGCAGTAAACACAAATATTTTGCACACACCTACTGGTTTGTGAGTGGACTTAGTAACCTGGGGTGCTTAAAGAGAGCCTGAACTCACCGTGGTGGTTTTGACTCGGCCTCCGGGCTGTGTACAAGTCCAGCCAGATTTATTGACTAACAGGTCACAGCCTTCATCCTCCAAACATGGCACCATCTCACACCACTGCTTTTTCCGAACAATACCAGCTGCAAGGAACACAGAAAGAGAGAGAAAGAAGGATTAGGGAGGTGAGAAAAATCAGAGGGATAAACAGATCTACAGGGAGGTGGATGCAGACATGTCATGATTAAAATGGAGAGAGTGGGTTGAGGGATGAGGGAGAAAGAGAGATATGGGCAAAGATTTAACATGATGGAAAAAGATGGAAAAGAGGGGATTTGGAAAAAAAAAAACGTTGAAATACATGGAGTGAAAAAGATGGAGAGATGTAGAGGGGTAGATTGGAGATGGGTTATGCAGGTAGATGAAGAGCAATGAAGTAAAGAGACAATTGAGAGATATGAGAGGAGGGGATGACAGTGAGAGATGGGGGAAAGATGGAGAAAATCAGACAGATGGAGAGAGATGGAGTGAGCTGTGATCAGTCAGGTAAATAAATTCAAACATCACACATAATATTTAGCAAGTTTACACCCCGTCTTGCATTCTGCAACATTTCACCAGGATGAATTATTTTGTAAGGCCCGTACATAAAGATCTGTGACATCTAATGCATTCCACAAGTCGTAACAGCATGTTGTAATTTGTACTTTTTTGAGTTATAACATTGTCTAAACCTGCTCTGTTATATTTCAGGTCTAGACTTCAGTTAGTGAGTTTCTACATTTCCCAGAAAAGCCCCGGGCTGGACCATATTACACTCACTTGTACTGCAGGCTTCACTTACAGACAGCGCCGTAATGATGACGATGATAAATATAGTGACAATTTAATATGAGTTTTTTTTTTCAGTTGAGGAAACTGAAAGTGTTGCAGCTGCAATGCAATCTTGTGTATTTTTGTCCCAAAAAGTGTCCCACGTTTTTGTTTTCATTGCGGAGGATGCACACTGAGGAGGGATTACTGTTACACATCTGACATTCTGTTAGCCTAACTGCTTGATTCCACCGGGCACGGCTGCATTACGGGAGCACTGCGGCTGCCAGAGTTGATTCCGGTTGTTCTAGACAATGATTGTGATCCCACCAGAAGCGCTGCGTAACGTAACTACATAGCCTACTCACACATGGTTGAAGCATATCATAAATCGAGGGGAAACGACCAAATCTGAGCAAGTTAACAAAGTCTGGGAAAACATGCTGCACATATGAAGACACATGGAGAACGGACTAAAACAGCTTTTGGACTGTGACGTAACAGAGCCATGCCTGGTGGGATCCAGGTATCTAAAATAATTTATCAAACATAACATAAAAACATAACACCCTTTTTATAATTGTCTTAGTTAGCATTGATGAGAAAAATAGTTGCACCAACAAACAAACTGGGTCAAGTTCATTAAAAGACTAATTACATGATCAAGTGTATGTTATGTATTGTCAACATTAATATCTATTGAGATAAGAATGTGTTTCTCTGCCAAGATTTTAATTTTCAGTGACCACCACTAGACCAGTGTTTCGGGGTACTCATGCCCAGCTGTTGCCATGATGTACATGGTTTTGGTAAAGAAAAATCCATACTGTATAGAGCTGATAATATAAAATAGAAAGCTAAAACTAAGGGGAAAATGGTTTAAAACATACACAGCTTGTGCTACTCCAAGTACGTAATAATAGTACTGCAAACTATAATTAATACTGGTAAATATCCATGTGTTTAAAATCACTTGAAATGAACACTTCTGGAGCATGACGGGCGTTGTTAATGAAGGGGTGCCTGAGCCCATGGGGGCAAGTCAGACAAAAAAAAAAAAACACACTATTGCAACTGCAGTCAATTAGTAACAGAAAATCAGACATAATAATATGCAGTTACTAGTTTCCGTAGGAGGGAATGATGCAGAATGAATCATCAATAAGCATTTGAAAAAGATGTCACAGGGTCATAAATTTACATTTAACCTATGGCTTTTGAAATAGTGCCTTTATAATAATAATAATAATTTATATCAGTGCTAGACGCCAGAATAACAGCCAGACTGAAGGCGCTACTCAAAACCCTGGTACCCTGTGGGGATTTAATTGTAAACAAACATTACTTATGTAAACAAATATTATTTTTAGGAGTTTATGGAAATCATAGCTGTTGGGGAAAAAAAAGACAGAAAGAAGTGAATTTATGGGTCATTATGTAGGTGGTGTAATGAGGTGCTTTTTGGGTGTAATAAGAATTCTGTCTAAAGATAAGGAGTCTAATCGCAGCCCTGTGTCTCGGGTTGGCTCACAATCTTCACAAATCAGAAATTGCATTACAAAACGACTCAAGAATAAAAAACCAGGGTCCACCTGCGTATATAAATCAGAGGGACAGAAAATGAAAAGAGATGAACTGAGATAGAAGGAGAACGGATGAAGACAAAGTAAAGGAGAAGCATATCTAGATAACATTCTTGACCATTACAGAATATGAGCAAGATAAAGGAAGACGGATACATACATTTATGCTCATATTCGTATGCATTTATGGATGGAAAATAGCATTCTTTAATGGATAACAGCGAAATCCGGAATGAATTACAGGGCATACATACATCATATTCTTTTGCCATGGCATTCATGGCAAGCTTGCTCTCTTATAAAACATAAGGGAATTGTGCTTCCAGTTCCATATCTATAAATTTGCTCTAAGGGCACCTTCAGTAGCTGTCATAACCTTGCATGTAGATCATCAGTGAGCACTGTACCCAATGCTAATATCAGTTCACCATAAACAATATCTATATATCAATCAATCCATGAAATATGCATACCTTCTCAAGCACTACATGGCTAAATAATGAAAGTACTATGAACACTGTGTCAGCACAGTAAACGAGGAGCTTGAAATTGACACCAGTGTAAAGCATTATTATTGTTGAGTGCATTTTGCTGACATGCTGCTTGAGGTTGGATTACTTGACGCTACTGAAGTTTGCCTCAAGGCTAGCTGCACAAAAACAATCTAAAACATGTGTGACTTCAATATTTTCACTTCAGGGACAAAGTTACATGTGGGGAACAATGCAATTTCAAATAGCTCAAATATCTGAAAACTATTGAGCGTTGTCAGCAATGAGTATTTCTTGTAGATCGGCCACAAGTTAGACAGAGCACTTTGCTAAGCATATAACCCCTTTCCCATTCCAATTCCTGCCAATTGTTGGCTCTACATCTCTGAATATCCAGAAATTATTTGGCTTCTTTGTTCTGAATATCAGACTTTAGATTAGGGTGTTTCCGACACACCCACCAGATTTGTATCTTTATGGGGTTCGGTGTGCTTAAAAACTAACACCTGAACTAACGCCTGAAACCCCCTTGCCTCACACCTTTCTGACAACTTTCCCAAACCAACAGTCTGAACGTGTGCCCACTCCACATAGCATTCGGCCAGGTATGCCAGAGCGAATAAGACAAGATCTGACTTCCGGCACTTTACTTGCGTACAACTAATTGCAACAACATCAGTGCTTCTGAGGAAAGATTGTCGAAGGTGAACGCTGTTATCCCCATTTGATTAATTATCGAGTCTCCCCTCTCTATGATGTCAAGTCAAGTCACTTAAGACTGTAACTGCTTATCCTTATCAGGGTTGTGGAGGCTGGAGCCTATCCCAGCTGACATTGGGCGAGAGGCGGGGGTACACCCTGAGCAAGTCGCTAATTCATCACAGGGCTGACACATAGAGACAACTGCACGTCTTTGGACTGTGGGAGGAAGCCGGAGTACTGGTAGAGAACCCACACAGATATGGGGAGAACATGCAAACTCCACTGTGCAGCGTGTTGAAATCTGTGTGCTGCGTGAAATCTGAAATTGAAGTTCTCCATTTTGTCCATAGATCATTGAATGCTCTTATTGCATCAATTTATGGTATGGGCACATCACAATCAAGTAAAACAGTGGCTGAATGTACAGAGGATCCAACGGCAGCACCAATCAACAATTTTAAAAAAAGTAATCTATTCTTTCAATGAACCCAATCATCTTCTGAATTAGCATACCAGATGCTGCCTTCAAGCTGCACACTTTAAGTCCCAAGTTCAAGAAATCCTTTTCTTTCATTTACCGTGACTATTTTCAACAAGTGGCTTTTAAGAACTGCCCCCAACACATGCACAATATGACTCCTCTGGCCCTTGTCTTTTCCTTTTTAAAAGAACCAATTTCATCCTTTCAACATTCTATCACATATTTATTTATTATTTGTATTGTGTCTTTTGTGTGGTTTGTCCTGATGTTGTGTGAAGTATGCCAGTGCCAAAGACAAATTTCCATTTTTATGTAAATCTAGAGAAAAAGAAAGTGTTCTGAATCTGCATCTACAACAGACACTACCTCAGCAGCATTAAATGTAGTGCAGGGGACAGGATGTAAAGAAGGCTTTGTAAATGGAAAACGGAAGCAAGACAGCAGGCGAGAAAATTAGAGGACATATTGAAAACACACCATTCACTGAGGTGAGAGGAAAAAACTTGCCAAATGTGAGCCCGAGGTCTGCCAGTGTTCTCAAGACTTTTTTTTTTCTTCTTTTTTTTTATTTAATCCATTGCTGTGAATTTATCTAACAAATGTTGTCAGCAAGGTCATTTATACATTTTACTAACGGGTTTCGCTTCGCTTCTGAATTACCATACAGTGGGGTGACCCTCAACTGATGAAGATGTATAGCGCTGTCAGGTAAATAATAGTAATGAGGGAATGAATGCTGTTACGTGTGTGTACATATGCTTTTCTCTGCATGTGTTAGAAAACTAACTTTTGATTGAAAGAACTATTAAATAGCTGGATTGATGATGACTCCATTCTCACTTTTTTACTATTCAATATTTATGCAGTTGTCTTATTATTTAAAGGTCCAGTGTGTAGAATTTAGTTGCATCTAGTGGTCTAATCGCTGCATTGCAATCTCCTCACATCACCCTCACCTTCTTAGTGTAAAGGAGAAACAAACACTTTAAGGGCCCTGTCTAGAGTCACTATTTAGTTTAGTCTGTAGAAACACGGTGTTTCAATATGGCAGCCTCCATGAAGGAGGACCCGCTCCTACTGTAGATATAAAAGGGTAGTATTTAAGTAACAAAAATAAAAAACTTAATAAAAAAAACTCTTATTTTAAAGTGATCATACATGCATGAAAACATAGTTATGAATATTAGATTTTATGTCTGTCTTATTCTGAAAATAAAGGCCCCAAATGTTACACACTGCACCTTTAAGTTTAACCTGTAGTTGAGACCTATGTCACAATAGTGTCATATGAATGATATATGTATTAAATGCAAGGACATCTCATGTTGACAGAATAGATTTCCACATGGTTTGGGCAATGATTCATGGAGAAGTAAGCCGTCATTGTAAAATTATAACACTTATAACACTATATAGTTATCAGATATTTCCCTCAGGAGTTGGTGGAGACCACAAAAGAGCTAAAAGAGAGTGAATATTGGGTCTTAACCAAGCGGCAACCTCCAGTGTTGGGAAATTAAGCCAATGAGGAAGTGATAAAAACAATAATTCCTCGAGCAGTCGCTTGAGACAGGCTGCAGAAGTGAGTCAATCTCCATAATTGTCCGTATTAAAATGTCCAACTTCACAGCAGAAATAAAAATGTTTACAGCCTGGTTCACAAAACGGTTTTGGTCCCCATCCAGGCGTCATTCCCAGGCCCGCCTTAAGTCTGCTGATGATCTACGTTTTTGCCGATATTTAGATTAACTGGGAGGCGGAGGAACCAATACATCCAACAAGGGTCCACATATCTTTGGCTTCAAAAGAGCCCTTCAAAAACCTATGGGTGACATCACTCATGCTCTGTCCATTTTTTTATACTGACATTGGTCCTAATGTTACATTTGCCAGGTGACCAGAAACATGACTTCCAATGAATTGACCCATATCTGCTATATGAGTTGATAGGCAACTGTTTGCTAATATGCTAGCCAGTATGCTAGCCATAACAACTTCATGCTTGATTTTAAGGAATGTAAAAGGAAAACCCACATTTCAGGTATCAAACACTCATGCATCATTGCAGCAGCCTTCACAAGTTGGGTCCTAGTGGCCTGAGGGTACAAGCTTTTCCTGTGCCTCTCTGTGCTGCTCTGGTGTATCTGGTACCTTCTTCCCAATTACAGCAGGGAGAAAAGGTAGACTTGAAAGGTGGCCCTTAAAAGTTCGTAGCTGTGTCTTCCATGGATGATGTCAGCCATGGTTAACTTGGATTCACAGCAATGTTTACTATTTGGGTCCTAGTAGCCTGAGGGTAGAATCTCTTTCTGAGCCCCTGTGTGCTGGCCTGGTGTATCTGGTACCATCTTCCCAATCACAGCAGGAAAAAAAAAGCCATTATCTGTGTGGTTGGGATCCTTAATGTTTCCTCTAGCCTACTTCTTGCAGCATCTGGTGTAAATGTCGTTTAGGCATGGTAGAGCACCATATATACTGTACTAAAAGCTCAGTATTTCCCCGACACTCAACAAATTATGGCTAAATATGGTTAAAACAGCTAACTGCTCTAATGACAAATAAAAGCTGTGTATTGAACCATATTTTTTTACAGTGGGACAAAAGACACAACAGTGTAAAAAACATTAGCTTCACAGTATCTTTACCAATTGAACAACTTGATTCTAAACATGTCTTTTTTATATAAATGATATGTTTGTTTCTATTGCTTTGGACATCATATCTAGATAAAGTGATTGGAAATGTTGCATCCTGTGATTACTCTGACGAACCATTTATTGAAAAGTATAGTGGACTTTTTTGCTAACAGGCTACAAGGCCAATAAATGTGATTTTTCATGTCGGCTATCAGAAATCGTAAAGACAAGTAAAGACACAGCCCTAATCTCTCACATTTGGATTCGCGTCACTAACTAAACTCATGTCCCAGCAACATCTTGGCCGATAGTGACACTATCTGTTCCCATTCGACCATATCACTGCTGTGCTGGTGTGAGCTCAGTGGCTTATGTTGAAACTTATAAGATTCAAGTGTGATATGAAATAAAAACATCCCCTTAAACACGTTCCACACACACACACACACACACACAGGCACAAACACACCAGTAAGCACAGGCAGGCATGGACAGAAATAAATACACACATACACAAGTTTGATGCTATGTGTAAGGGAAGGTATCAGCCGTGGTTTCATCAGCAGGAGATAAGGAGTAGAGAGGGAGAGAACATTATTACACCCTCCATGGGACACTTATCTTCCCACCAAATGGTAGATCACACTCATGTCAACAGCCAGCATCTTGGCCTAATAAATTCTGTCTAATGCCATGCCAAGCCTGCGATGGCAGGAGAAAGATGGACTTTTGTGTGTGTGTGTGTGTGTGGTGTGTGTGTGTGTGTGTGTGTGTGTGTGTGTGTGTGTGTGTGTGTGTGTGTGTGAGAGAGAGAGAGAGAGAGAGAGAGAGAGAGAGAGAGAGAGAGAGAGAGAGAGAGAGCTCACAAGGGAGAAAGAAGCAAGATAGTAAGAAAGCAGACAAGACAGAAAGTAGACCTAAAGACAGATCAGATCTGGTGAATAAATGCAGTGCAGCACTCTTCAGGAGATGGTGCTAAGATAATTACAAACTGTACAGATCAGATACAAGCAGGTGGGCAGGTAAAAGAATCAGCAGCATGTCAAAGGCTGCTGATGTTGGACACCAGATAGGCTATAGTTGGACTGTCCGATGGAAACCAATGGAAAATTATTTTTTTTAGCTAACAAAATAAACTGTAAACACTGTAAGAAGACACATTTAGCACCAGAAATGAAAATCTGTGTCATCAGTTAACTGTTTAAAGTCTGTGTAAAGTAAGAACAAATATGTAATCTGAGTTTGTCAGACCAAAGAAGAAAGTGTTATTAACCACCCAGCCAAATTTGAATGATCATGTCAAAATGACATGACTAACTTTGAACCACTCTGAGCGAGATGAATGAACCTCTATCTCTCTGCTAGGGGTGCAGGGGTATGCTCAGGGTGGCCTGAGCGTGTCATCGAGCCACCCTTTAGGACCGCCCACAAAATCCTGGACTGAAAACTGGAGAAAAACTGTTTTAACCTCTAACTCCACATTTCAGGAATATATCATTCAAAGTCTTTTCACATGTTTTCAGCAACTATTTTCCAACATATTTAATGTATTTTGAAAGAAATCTCAGAATTGCCTTTACATAGACTTATTGATTATTATTTTCCAATTAAATTTAGTGGAGCTACATTTGCGTATTTTATTTTGTGTGTATTTTTCATTTGTGCACATACAAAAGTACTGACCACATGCAGAGAAACCTACGTTAAAGCGCAATCAGTGAAAAAAACAAATTCATATTTGTTTATAACAGGCCGGGTCCTTAAAGGGTTGTGTTTTGCGCCACACACTCACATTAAAATGGTACACTGTGAGTTTCTGTGCGGTCTGATGGAGAAAAATCAACATCACTGCTGATTCAATGAGCTGTTTGCAAAATTGAGCCCTCTCTCTCACACACTTAAAAATCTCATACACAAAGGCATTCCGATGCATTTTCTTTCTACTCTTTGTCAATTCGCTGCCACTTGTGCTCACCTTCGCCTCTCTAATTCATTGGCGTGCTGCTCTGGCCTCCCCATCTCCAGTAATGGTGAGTCAAATAACCTTTTAAGCAAATTCACTGTGTCTTCATTTCAGAAAGGAGTACTATGAATCTGTCAGAATTCTCCTCCTGTGTAGTCCTTACTCTAACTCTGCGAATTTCACTGCAGCAGATGGAAACTTTGCGTGCGCACACACACACACACAAAAATGGCAATCCGACTTTTTAAGAAATCTCTACGCCGCACTTAATTTAAATTGGTGGGAATAAAGATGTCAGCTAAGTAACACACACACGTGCACCAACATACAAGAAGCATTTGCACTGTACATATGGAAACACACCCTCAGAGACACGCATACACACACAGAATAATCTCTTTGCTGACATGTCAGGCAACAAAGTCAAACAAAAGACGAGCTTGAAAAAGCCCAACAGAGTGCCATTAAGACGCCAAGATTTGCTTTCATCATGGAAATCCCCTCCCATGTCTCCTTTTACAGTGGATCTGCTATCTGGATAATTAACTGTACTATCTGACCTGCCGTGGTAGGCAGACGTTCCCTAAACCTGAATCGAGCTGAACTGGAATTAGGAAGAGGCTCAGAGGAATGTGAGAGAAAAACCCAATGCAAAGAAATAAATCCCTGCGCTTTGTAATTAGCCACCAGCTCTCTATCCCCTTTTTCCTCTGCAGCTCATCTCCTCTCAGCTAATTTCCCCTTGTCTTGCCCCCCTTCCTCTTCCTCACAACCACTATTTTCTTTTATGTCCGTCCTCTATTTCTACTTCCTTTCTCTTTATCTCATCCTCCCCCTTTTTTCTGTTTTTTCTCTCTCTCTCTCTCACCACCTTTCTTTCCTTCCCCATACTTGTTCCTTTCCAGTCTAGTGCCTTGCCTGATTTTCATAAGATTATTCCACCCGTTTGGCGGCCTTGATGAGTATCTGCACACTAAAAGCTGTCAAGCCCCTTTTTAAAAAGCCTGAGTTTTTTTTTTTTTTTTTTTGGTGAAGTGAATTTGTGTCCCAAATAGCTCCTCTGCACTCATGAAACTTCAAGAGGCAGAAATAATGAGATAGCATGCTGACTGACATTTCCAGACCTCAGCCCTGTGTCTGTGTGCAGGCATGTATACTCGTGTGGGTGTCTCGTCTGTGTGAATATATGCGCACAAGAGAAAGTCACCTAATAATCTTTTTACCACCATGAATATAACATCTATTGTAATGAACACGTGAGGACATGTGTTATATCCTTTATATGATGTGCTATTTTAAAACTTTGATGTCACAAACATGAAACGGTCTTTTTCATTTTGAAAAAAAAATAAAGAAAAGGAGAACAAAAACAAAAAAAATGTGATATTCAAATTCTCCAAAGCAGCGATAATGGTTTCTTCTCAATCGTTTCATGTGCTAAATGAACATCTTTAATGCAATGCTTTACAACTGGGTACGCTTTAATAGACAAGACTGAAATTGAACCTTAAATTTTCAAATTAAAGTACAGATTATTGCTTTCTATCCATCTCTTTCTTTCTTTCCATTTCTCCTTTTTTTTTTTTTTTTGCTTCAACCTGCCTAAAAACTGCCTTTCACTAAATAAAAAAAGAAAAGATTTGGCTTGGTTTGCTTCATTCCAACAAGATAAATGTTTCAGTGTGTGGCCATTTCTCCTGATGGTATCACCAGATCAGAAATTCATTAAAGTTTGCTTTCTTGCCGAGGGTTAGCTTAGCATAAGGACTGGAAACAGGAGAAATAGCTAGCTTGGCTCTGTACGAAGGTGACATAATCTGCCAAGAAGCACCTCTAATTAACTGGTTAATTATTAAGATCTCATGGGGTTGTGTGCAGGACTATTACTTGGCCAAGCATAGTGACTTCCTGGAGTCTCAGTTGGTTGCCTGGAAACCCTAAAGTACAGATTAAACAAACAAGATGTAATGTGTTAATTAGTGAGTGTTAGAGGTTCTGGTAGTTGGATTTTGTTACCTTTGGACAGAGCCAAGCTAGCTGTTTCTCCTTGTTTCAAGTCTTTGTGCAAAGCGACGCTAGGCCAGTGGTCTCCTGCGTCTGACTGTGTACTTTGGGGCAAACATTTGTGGTATGAATTTCATTAAACTCTCAGCAAGAAAGCAAACTGTTCCTTTAATGAGTTTTTGATCCATTCATGCAACACACTGCGACCTAGTAAGATTTTTTTTTTCTTTTTCTCAAGAGTGAAACATCCAGGATAATTATGTATATACTTAAATTTTCTTTATAGTCACATTATAAATCCAATGTTTAAAATCAGTTACATATATTAAAATGATGACTATTTTTAGCCCTCTTTTTTTTTCTCAAGCTAATAAATACTGATTAGGAATTTTATTATGAAAAACCTCATAATAAGTCTTCCTTTGTTCACCCATGTCCAAACGTCTACACTGAAGTCCAGATGCCACATTGCTGCTTCCAGCTACATCCCTCCAAACTATTCATGCTAGGTGCCATTGTGGTGCATAACTGGCAGGTTGTGTGGCGTGCCATTGCTCCGGGCTTGTTTTTCTTCAGTGTGTGTGTGTGTGTGTATGTGTGTAGTGGCCACCAGGTACTGCTGATATCGTTCATTCGCAGATGTGCTCTGACATTTCCTCCAAACTGAACGCCAACAGCAACCACTGATTTGTGGACACACACACACACACACACATACACATACACATGCACGTTCGTCCACCGAGCACACACACATTCAAAGAAGGAGAGCCCAAAGGCATTGTAAGCCAGAGGAGGAAATGTCGGTGTGAACAGGAGTCTGCGGGAAGAGATCATTTCACACCAGTGTCTACAGAGACACCGTACATCAGCAGTGAATGCTAAACCCCTGACATGTACACATGGAAGCAGCTGGCAAACACAAATTCACCTATTCAAAACTCCTACACAGAAAAGATATTTGCATTACATTTAATATTTTATTTAACTATGTGCTTCTGGTTGTTGATTAACAATTTCCATCGTCCATATGGGGTTCGAAACTGCAAGAAAATTGGAAAAGACGTCACCAAGGTCCCTTCAGTCACGAGAAAGCAGCATATAGAAACTATCCTGCCTTCAAGAGCAGCAAAAAGCACACGTGTGATGTGCAAAGTGCACAGTGTGATAGTCACAAGTACATGCACACACGCCTACACAACAGACATTCACATATACTTATTAGACTTGACTCTTACAACTTTCTCACACACACACACACACAGGCAAGCGCATACACATAACTCACAGCCATGCAGACACGCAACTTAAGACTAATTCGATTCCTTTTTTTGTGTCGGTAAATTGTGTGTACAGTCACTTTATTACATTATCTGATTCTTTTCCTATTTTACAGTTTTCAGCACAACAGAAGTCATTTTCCTTTTTCCAGAGAAAATGACCGTCATTGAAGGTGAAGACTTTTCATTTCGGTCTCGTCTATTAAAGGGTAACTTTGGTATTTTTCAACCTGGACAGTATTTTCCAATGTTTTTGTGTCAAACTGACTGATGGGGACTACGTTTTTTGAAATCTGTCCGGTATTGAGCAAAACAGGCTACAATGTAATCCTTATGGGCAACCGCACACCATCAAAACATGTCCAAAAGAAACATGTTAAAAGTGTTTGTTTTTGCTGCTGACCGGCTCAGATTGTTATTATAAATGTCTGACAATGTAACCTTACAGAGAAATGAAATGCTTTCTTTACCTATCAAGACTAGGTCAGACGTGGTAATGCACCAGCCGGGAAGAGTTTGTTGTGTTGGAGTACAGAAAGCCATGGTTGAATCTTTACCCGATGTGAATGAGGCTGCCCGTAACGATTTGACCCACAGCATACAGATCTTAAGCCTTATGTTTGTTGTGGTGGCAAAATGTATCTATTACACTGTTAACCTATAATTGCATTACATTTGTGTTTTATATTTCACTATGCTCTGTGCATTTTTAGGAATGTGACTACAGTTTGCGACTTTTCTATCCCACAGCTGTGACTTGCTAGTGCCTACTGGGAGTTGGGTAAGTTGAGTTGAAACTTTATTAATCACGTTGAAACACATGAAATTACTCCTCCGCATTTAACAGGTTGGCACCTGTTGGAACACACACATGCACACTCATAGAGACAGAAGCCATATTCACTGGACAGCCGTGGCAAGGAGGTGGACTGCCACCCCACCAGCTGTCAGTTCACCAAATCTATAGGGGATCGAACCGCCAACCCTTCGGGTTATTGGATGACACACTCTACCACTGAACCACGGCTGCCCCCCTCTGTAACAAACCGTGTACGAGGCCTTCGTGTGATAACCTCAAGGCTAAAGATAAGTGTCAGATTCCCATGATGGGGATTCACTTTCATGGTGAGAAACAACTGAACTTTACTTTCTTGTAATCAAGCTGAAGGTTTCTGATCACGTCAGGTGCAAGGCAGGAACTTCATAATTGTATGTTACTTTTATTACTCTTTGTCAGACTCTAAATCACTTTGTGCGTATGAGAATCTTTGACCTTTCAGCCGAAATACTTGATATTCTCTGAGTGGTAATCTTTGTAATGATGTTCATGCTCATATTGTCTTCTAAACCTTTTTACTCTGTTGAATAAATCAAAGACAAAGACAATATTGGAGTAACAAAGCTCTTTGAAACTCTTTGAGATAGCATAAAGATGTTATTTCAGTCTAACACAGTGCACTTCAGCCCATCACCATATCTGTACTATCGTCAATTCTTTTTCCTATCTCAACCCCTTGGAGGCTCACTGTCTTGCATGATGCACCAAGAATGAGCTGTTTTTTGACGGAGGCAACTTATATTAAGAGAAAAAAAAAACAAAAAAAAAAAACAGTGTTTGCTTATGCTGCCATTATCAGCAGCTGAGTGAACAAGTCGTAAACAAAGCAAAGAGAGAGGGAATGTGACAAATGGACATGCACAGCAGCGGAACAGTGTAGTGCTGTAATGATGGGTTATGATGACAGTTGCCATGATGATGTGGCCGACGGTAATGAAGGTGACTACATTGAAGTTAATGATAAATGACATAGTGACATACTTAGACTAAAGTAGAACAATGCCCTCAGGCTGCAAACAGAAATAAACACAGTGATATAATTAGTTTGCGCACGTATAGTATTCCTTCTTTGAACTGCTCATGTGTGCACTAATGTATGAGCAAGGTGCGTGTGTGTATGAGTGTGTTAATGTGAGCTAATGCATGCTCTTGGATGTACGTAAGCATGCTTTTCTGTTAATAAAGAGTTTGTACAGCTGGTGGAGGCCTACACCCTCAAGACACCCCTTCTCCTTCCTGGATGTTGATGATTCTTGTCTATTTAGCCTTATTGACCTCTACATCCAAACTAATCCGCCTTAAATTATGCATAACCTTTTACTTGGCAGAGCTTCCCATAAATCTGTTTATTCCCTGTTTGCTCCCTTACAAAGCCTGCTAAACAAATTCCAATTAAGCAAAACAGCAATACAGCATGAATGATAATTCAACTCAGTGCAGTCCCCAAAGTAGATAAGAGCATAATCATTGCTGTTATGTGTAAGGCAGCTTATAAAAGACTATTCGGTTTCCGTTGAATCTGGTTAGTGCATATTATTTTCAGGTCATTTAGTCTTTGTGAATACTTGGCAGTGAGTGTGTGTTCCTGTTTATGCATCCATGTCGCTGTATAAGTGTTTATTGTGCATGTGCACATACTGCCTATAGAACGACCAGGATTTGAGGCTGATACTGACAGTGTTGTAATCAAGACCACCTAAACAAGACCCAGGCCAAGTCAAGACAAAGACCAGACCGCTAAGGTAGCTAATATGTAGCTAATATTTACCAAATCTCTTGAGGCGTGGTCCCAGCCGTCTCAGTAAGTGTTCCTTTGCAGAATCTACATACTGCTGTGTTTTCTATTGGACACTGTTTTGCAGATGAACTCTCTGCGGTTTAGGTAGCCAAATTTATTACAGAAGATTTGGCTTACATCTCCTTCCAGATAGACACAGAGTAGACTCCTGTCTCCCACTGTGAAGGCGGGTGGGGAGGGGCGACGTTAACAGCAATAACAATTTCAAATTGAAGTCAGTTACTGGCTGAATTTGAACCAAGAAGTTTTACATCCAATCATAGTAATGATAGACAATGTATTGCTATTTCCACAATTTTGGTCATGACTGGTCTTGTAATAAAATCCAGAGTCCTCATCTTAAAACAATTGCAACCAAGAAATAAAATTGGCAGGGCATTTAATTTTATAGTTCAAAATAAGTTTATAACTTTGTTTATCTCTGGTGACTCAAAAGATATATTTGGCACGTCTGTATTTTTATGAGAGGAAAAAACAGTACACAGTGAAGCTGACGTAACACTGGATGTAAGTGGGCATTCAGCCTGAGAATGGCAGACTCTGCCACGTACAATTAAAACTACTATATAGAAAGGTAATTAAAGAATGTAAATACATGCAGACATAAATGGTATCAAATGGTTTTATTGCATGAAAACCATTCTTGGATCTCTCGGAGTGAGTAGGCGGCTTTAATGTTCAGTTTGTTTCAGTTTATTAAAAAGCAAGCCTCTCCACATGTTATAAATATTATCTTTGACCCTTTCTCCTACATTTTGAGAACAAAACTGAGTTGGTACGACTTGTTTCAGTATTAATAATTGAGGCAGCACATAAAGATGATGTGACAAATCATTTTAATAATAACCACCAATGCACACATTGGAAATGGACTTCCAAATTAATGGGAAACAAAGTAAAATGATAAATATTACATCACCTCTCTCTCGCTTTCTTTTTACTTTTTGTTATGAAGCAGACTAATATGAAGGGGGGGATCTTTTTATACATAAAGATCCAACTGTATTCACAGAACTGAAATACTGGTCCTAGTTGACTGAATTAATCACTCAAGATAAGGCTGAAATATTCATTTGGGATCAACAGAAATAAAAAGAACTTTCTGTGTTCTTCCAAAAAAAAGTCTGACTTTTCAGCAAAAAGAGAAAATACACAACCCTCTCCTTTTGTAATCCCCGTTCTCTGTAATATTTTTTGTGCACTCCCTTAAGGATTATAACTTTAAGGATCTGAATGCTTCTTCCACCACTAAGTCTGATTGCCTCTAAATCTGCAGAAAATCCATATTTACCCAAAACCGTTCACTCACTGCAACTTGTTCTCATTAAAAGTGTCAGCTAAATGTCATGAATGGAATGGAAAATATTTATACAACATGCTATTTATTAAAGATAATCCTATACAAATTTTTAAGGTTTTACATGCAGCCTGAAGATTGTAGTGTCATTCTCACTGCAGGCTGGGCGGCGCTGGGAGCAAAGATGAGCCGCAGAGAGGCTTTGTAAAGTTCTCTCCCTTCAGGTTTTTTTTGTTTGTTTGTTTGTTTGTTTGTTTGTTTGACACCAGCTAAGAACTCATTGACTATTCAGCTGCTACAGTGTATGATAATTTAATAATTAGAGCAAGGAAACAGAATGAAATAGTAATGGAATATGTGATGTTTGGAGCCAAAACACTTCCCAGCTTGAGATAATTACCTTGGTAGTAAAAAGGAAGCTCACAATGTGTCTGGCTCATAATAATCCTAAACTTTGATTTAGAAAAATACCAGGAGGAGCAATGACTGTAAATGTCTTGAGGGAAAGAAATGTGCATGAGAACGGCCAAACTGATCATCAGGTATCAAAAAGGTTTGAGAACAAAGATATTTTCTTTTTAGTTTAGCCGCGTTTTCCCATCAATTACGTTTTTGGGGGGTTTTTTGCATCATTTTTGAGATATTGTTGTTTTTCCTTTCAGAACTTCTTTTTCTGAAATATTATTAAGAAATGTCTTTTGAGTGCATGCACTGGCATTTAAAGATCGCAGCTATACTCCATTTTGTGTTCTCAAAAGGACAACAAATTATCTTTTATTTTCCTCCCTGTGTTTAAGAGAAAAAAAATTATATTTTTCAGCACTCTAGCTGTTGTTATTGTTATTCGATTTACTTAATGCTACCTGCCTGAGTGTACGCTTTTCTGGTGATTCATTCCATTTTTTAAAGGCACTTTTCTTCCTGTAATGACAGACTTATCAGGCTTCATTATCCTACGTACAGTACTTTTAAAAATTGCACCCCTCTCCCTCCCCCTCCTCTCTTTCAGAGGAGGTTTTCACTCAATACAGCCGTCTGTATTACTAATTTCCTTTGACGGATGTTAGCATAGAAAAGGCCAAAAAAAAAAATAAAAAAAAATAAAGAGTGCTTATATTTGAAAAGCAGACAAAAAACTGGGAGAAGAAAAGAGTTGAGAAACAGCAGCTGTTAAGGATTTGTTCGGAGCATCATTTCATTGCCATATAATTAAACTGCCTCTTAACATCGCTCTGAATGTAAAATACATCTAAAATTGTTAAAATACATATTCAACTGCAATTTTAGAAGTTAATATCATACAACGCGGTGACTCAAATGGAGGCTATTGACTCTGGTACATCCAGTATGCACCAGGTGTCCTTCACTCGGCCGCATGTGCGCATTTCAAAGGATAAACGGTCCAAATATATCTGTCCTGGTACTCTGAATTTCCGAGACCTCTCTCCATTAAGTGTGAGCGATAACATGGCCCCAGCTGTGCTTCCTGCCACCACCGCTGCTCCAAAGACAGAGAGAGAAAGAGAGGGAGAGAGGTTGAACTGATCCCCCTCCTCCTCCCCCCTTTCTCCCTCCCTCACCCTACCCTCCTCTCCACCCCCACCCCAGCGGTCTTGACCCAGTTATGGCTGGTTCTGTGACTGATAACCGATGCAGAGGCCGTCAGACAAGCTTTATTGAGACAATAAATGAGCCGGGACTCTAGTTGCACCGCAAGGTACATTAGTTATGTATTTAGAGTAGTGCTTGGCTGAGCTCTGTATCCATCCTCCACCTCCTTCCTCTTGTCCTTTCGCCTCCTCTCTTCTTCTCTTCCTTTCCTAGCTACCTATCCTCCACCTCCTCTCCCCTTCTCTTCTCGCCGCTGATGTCTGATGTCATTTCCTCCCAACCTGGCATGGCAGCTGCATCGGGAAGCAATCTAGTTCTCACTCCTACACAATTCTTCCACCCCCGCACCCACCCCCGCACTCCTTGTGAGAAAAGTGCTGAGTTACAGATCAAAATCTGGCCAATCTGCCTCTAGTCTTGATTCTATCTTTTTTTTTTTATATATATCAAACTGCCAAGTTTAGATTAACTTCCCTCCGCTTCCAGTTTTGATGTGTTTTTACCTCATATGACCCCTGTCATTGTCTTTGTGCTGCAGGTAGCCCAAAGTGGAGAGGGGGGAAGTTATTGCTTGTTGGGTGTCAAGCTACTGCTTGTTGGGTGTCAAGCTACACCAACTGTTTATCTGCACCCAACTCTTAATATTTGGTGATGGATGGAAACTCACATTAATTCCCTGTTTTTCTCTGCATAATTTTCTTTAAACTTCACACCAACCTCACTATTAGCCTCCACTAGTGTCACAGTGCCTTTGAGTCCAACCACAAATGGCACTGTACACCATATCCTATATGCAAATGAGGCAATGTTGTATGTGTGTGTGTGTGTGCATGTAGGAGGAATACAAATCAAGATTATTTCACACAATCTTATGTAAAACAGCCAATAAAGTAATCTCCTTCGCAAAAAGCCCATTGATGGTAATGACTGGTGTTATGAAGACACGGAAGAATAGACCGATGATTACGAGGCTTATGCATTATTTCACATCTGCAGACATCATGCAATACACCAATAACTATCGTAATTAGATGTACTTGGAACACAATAATGTTGTCTTATAATTACATTTCACAATAAAATCAGGTAAAAAAAAAAGCCCTCTCTCTGTATATGTGTGTGTGTGGACACTGTATTTAGTAAGTGCGGCTGAGGCTTGCAGAGTTTTTAAACTTGACATTTCCAAGGATCAGCGAGGATCAATAGCAAAGGTCAGAGAAACAATAACCTCCGGCTTGTTGTGACGCTCTTTACAGGAAGTCTGCCCGCGGGTGCACCGTCGATTGCCTGACGCCTTTACAGTATACCCTCCGTCTGCGTCAATATAGACCTATATAGTGTTTGGTGGCGACAGACATTGAGGATGTTTTGATCCTGACATCTTCTATACTCAATCAAAACGGCAGAGCACTTTCAAGCTATCTGATTTCTGAGACCAGAGAGAGAAAAAGAGGGACGATTACTTACAGGCTACAAGTGTTTGTGCAACTCCCTCACTGTTCTAGATACATTTTTTTTTTTTCTCTGAGCACAAGTAGAGTCCCAGACTTTGTTTTTCATTTTACGTGGAGCAGAGAAGAGCGTCTGAGTGCTTGACATAACAACAGTACAGTACTGTTGTGGGCGTTCTGCGGCCTAGAGAGCTGTCAGTTTGTCGGCGAGCGGCGATGGTAAACCTCGGAGACCTGGCCATTATGAAGTCCATCATGCGCGCTGAGGGGGCATTGTGCACCCCGGATTGTAAATAACAAATCGATAAGCTCATTTGTCATTTGGTTTGGAAGGAAACAAGTTTTTTTTCAGGGTGGGGTGGATCCACTTTTCCAATCCAAATGAACCGATCAATCTCAGGCTCTCTCCTGGGGCCTCCCCCGCCTGTGAGCAGGGTGGGGAGAGAGTGGGGGAGAAAGAAAAAAAAGCACTCTGTCTCCCTTTTCTCACTCATTTCTTTCCCCGGCGTCTTATCTCCTTCCCTTGCTCATCTCTTTTCCACTCTCACTAATACACACTTTGCCTCTTAAGCATCTTTCTGTCTGTTTCCCTTCTCCGAGTTTGTCTCTCTCTACAACACCACCCACATTGCTTTCCTGTGGTGCATTTGTAATCCAGAGGAGAGAGGAGGAGGAGGAGGAGGAGAAAGAGTGAAGAGGAGAATGGGTTCTACTGTTCCGCACTGATGGTATTTTGTGTTTAAGTGGGGGGCAGAATGTTCCTGCCAGAGTGCTGCTGATGCTGAACGGGACTGGCAGGTGGATTATACCTTGTACCGCTTTGTCCCTGGACAAATTTAAAGGCAGCCCAACAACCAGGCACCATGGGAGAAAGTGGGTACAAGGGAGGCTTGGTCTGTCTTCCTCTTCACTCCCTCTTTTCCTCGTTTCCTCAGGCCCCGCAACCTTTATCACAATCTATGGTGGACATCTTTTCTCTCTTATTCTCTATTTCATTGCACACACCTGCTTCCTGCTTAAACTCTAGTTTGTAAAAAATATATGAGACTTTGCTCTTTACTCTGTTCTGAGCACCTGCTAGACTATCTACATATGAGCCTGTGGGGGCAGAGATCAAGGAGCAGAGTATGAACATGATGAGTTTATGAGCGAGGCTAAACCAAAACTCTTTTAGTGCTCTTCAGACACAACAAGTGGCACGCATGAAGTGTGTTAAACATTACCACATCCAAATATACTCAGGCCATTACAGTAAGATAAAACAGTTCCTGTAGTATCAGTGCTTTTTCGGATTATCCAGCCTGGGAATATTTTGAACAAAGCGGATCTCCGTTAAAGTTTTGATGCTATTTATATGGTTGGCATTTTTCTGCAATAGTCATTCAACGTATTTAAAACCTGCAATTAACTCTCTATGTATTCATTTTCATGGTCAGTGGCAGGGTCCGCCACTAAATGGCTATTCAGATATGTGTAATCAATATGCTGCACTGTTAACAGACACACTAGTTGTTCCTTTGTTGTAATTCTGACAAGCTGCTCGAGGAGTGTTCGCTGTAGCATTGACCACATTTGTTGTTACCAAGGTGACAGGAGTCTCGCCAGATCAACCAAAACTGAAATCTTCAAAATCCAACTTTAATAAGCACATTGTACTGAACCTTTTATGGTTCACTGATTTTTATTTTATTTTTTTTTTCAGCCCAAAAGCCTGTAAATAGCTGAGGTGAAAAAATTATCCATTTAAAAATTGCACAGTTCCTCTGCTATGATTGTGGGATAATTTGACCACTGTTTCTGAAACACGTAAAGTCCCATTAAAGAAATGCACCTTTGCGGGGCAGAGAAGGGCCATTACAGTTTATTTTAGCATTGTAGATGAATCATGGCTAGGCAGAGATAATGGTCCACTCAGAGCGAATCGCCTAAACAAGAGGCTTTTAAGTGCCAAAGCAACAGAGTGATTATAGGAAAGAAAAATTGCTTTAAAAAAATAAGAACACATCTGTACAACCCACACACAGGCATTTGGACAGGAGGGTTGAGTGCCTGACAGACACACACACACACACATCAGAAGATATATTTAAAATGGGATATATTACCCTCTTATTTTGTTAGTTAAAATATATGCAGATTCGTTGTCAAACTATAAAATGTTAACGTAATGGTTGATTAAGCGTGGTTAGCTGCACATTTAATCACATGGTGAAATTACTTTAAATGTATTTACAATGAAAAGGAATCCGATACTCTAAAAAGACGATAAAAAAAACACATAAATACGACTGAAAGATACACTAAAAACTCCACTGTGGAATTTAAAAAGTTAAGTCTCCCACAAAACAAGATTCAGTGTTGTTTTTCTACGTCTCCTTAATGAGCTGCAAAGAGGTTGTTTTAAGTGCATGTAAATGGCGAGAGAAATAAATAAATGAAATGCCTTCCACGTTTTGACAATGCTTTTACTTCCAATAATTATATTGATGTGAAACTGCTAATTAAGCTCTCTAAGTGCTATTCATGAATCTACGTCCACAAATGTGTAAATTGCATCTAATTAAAAAATTAAAACTTATTGGACATGAATGTCAAATAACTGATTTCTATTTGTTGTCAGTATTCTGGTGTAATCATTAAAAAATGCAAATACAATTAGAAAACCAGAATTTCTAACTCAAAGCAGCACTTTACCCACTGCCAGCCATTCTCTATCCAAGTATACACACACACACACACACACACACACACACACACATATACTATAATGATATCTTTCCAAAAAGTCAGCTCCCAACGGGTAACAGAAGTTTTTTGGGGAAAAAAAGACGACTTCAAATCCTTGATTAAATACATGACAACTCAACAGCAAAGGAGCATTTATCACACCTGTACCTGTGTATGTGCTGGATTTTATGCAAACCAACAGCTGTGTGAACCAGAGATACAGTAAACAATTTTTGCCCTTCTCTCTCTCTCTCTCTCTCTCACCACACACACACACACACACACAGAGTAAAATCTCTTCTCTCGCCCTCTCTATCTTGATCCGTTGGTATAAGTCCAGCCTCTGGTGGCCTGCTCCCTGTGGACTCTGTCTAACTCTCCATATTGACTTTGTCCTGTCTCAGGAGATGATCTTGTGTCCCACAGGAATCCCACTTTTTATGCACATCCACTTGCACCCATGCACATATTGCAAAAACACACACGCACTCCCTTTCTCTCTCTCTCTCACACACACACACACACACACACACACACACACAAAGGGAATTGTAAATTCCTGGTGGATTCCATAATGTCAGTATGGCAGTATTACGGCATTTGCATTTTTTAAAAACACAGTGCGCAGTTTCAGCTAAAAGCTTCTATTAAAGCACAAGATGTGACGAATAGTGGAGGGAAAATATCAACAGAGGAAAATTAATAATTGTGCATCTGTTGCAACTCCACATCCTTTTACCGTTTCACCACACCGCTGTGAGTAAGTTTAGTTTATTTATTTAATAAAAAATCATAGCCAGACTACATGAATACAGAATACATGGCCATGGATTTACCACAGATATGGTCACACTAACCAACTATAACCACATTTAAGTGACCAAAAAAGACAAATGATATCTTATTTTAAATATATTTTCTTGTAACTCTCAAATATAATATTTATCAGCCTAACAAATTCAGTAACAGTTTGACTGGACAGTTAGGGATGGACTACAAAGCAAAGTAGTGAGTTAAAAAGACAATTCATCCCCTGAAGTGGCCAATTTTCAGCCTTGTCAGCTTGTCAGAAAGCATTCCCCTTGAGCAAAACACTCAACATCAAAGCCAGACAAAAGTGTGTGTTATTTATTCATCAGGAGACAGTTTGTGTGTCATCTAAAGCCCAGCCTAAAGTGTCTGTCCACAGTAGATGCTGGAAGGAAAAGTTGCACCTCTATAGGTTGGAACGGTATGAGTCTCTCGACCTCTGGCCGCACCCAGCATCGCAACAGCGCAAAGTGACATTCAACCTGTCCAAACGAAATAGGTTGAGCCGGTCACAACAGCTTCTATTACGTATCTACTGTTTTGTTTACTTCTCCTTGACATTTTGTTCAATAAAAGTGATTTACAAGGGAGGATGAAGTGCTCCAAACAAGCTTGCAAACCTGTTTTTCTTTTTTAAAGCTTATTAACTTAGCACAGTTGCTACTCAAAACAACGTATTTGTACCATCAAACATCTGCAGACAGTTTTTATTACAGCAGATGAGGTTAAATAAAAATGAGCTAACCTCTAAGCCTCTATTTTGGACTCTCTGACTCTCCATCCACTTAGAGGTCAAGCACTGTTTTTCATAAATGAAATAGCACCAGAATTGTTTCACAAAAACAGTCTATTACAGAGTAAAAAAAATACATTTAATGATAGCAGGACACCAAACACTGAAGTGTTGGATATTGTGAATAATATACCTGCGTGGGCAAACTTCTTCTTTTATTGCTTCAGTGGCTTTTCCTCTCTTATCCTCTCCACCCCCCTCCATAAAGGACACGTAGCTCATAAATAGCATACATTCTGCTGCTATGCAAATGCGCTCGTTAATATTAATGAGTGTAATTAGTGCCAATGATGAGGGGGTACGGCCATTGGCTCACTCATTAGCTCCATCTACACAGCTGGACGCCATGTAATAATAATGACCTGTTTACTGACACACCTTTGTTTGTATATGAGTGTATTCCTGTACTTGTAAGTTTTCACATTGTTGCAGGACCATTTACATCACGTCAGGCTCGCTGTTCGATTTCCAACTACAAAAGCGAGTTATATTATGTTGAATGACAATTAGCAACGTTTGCTAGCTTGTAAATGAGGTGTTATAATCAGCGCTTCTATTTTCAAGTGACTGCAAATAGAGTAGTGCCATAATAAACTCCCATGTTAATAATAATTACAAGTTTCAAAGAGGCCAAATCACCCATGGCTTAAATTACTAGTTCTTCACTCAAACTGCCTTTTTAATATTTGAAGAAAAATCGTATTCAAAAACACAACCATCAAACATTTCTGCCGCAGTGTTCGCCCCTCATCATTTACATTCCAAAGTTGCCAATTCAGGGTCCTCATAAGGGCATAAGTACAAGAATATATGTGTGCACATGTTTTAGTATTCTTTATGAGTAATGTTACGTACAGCTGTGGAATGGGAGGCCATTTTGGAGATAAGAGGAGATGCAAGAGTTATTGATCCATTTTCTAATTGCGCAAGGCTCGGTGAATACTTTGTCTGTGCTGTCTCGCAGCTCTTGAAAGCTGCTTTGCGAGGCGTGATTCACGTCCCCATCATTTTACAGACTGAAGACCCACTGAGGTGGCGCTTCTTTTTTAAGAGCTTATTGGAATGCTAGTGCTGCTTCATTTGAAGAAAACATAGAGAAAGCAGAGGACACTTTTCAACGACTAGAAAGTCAATTGTCACCTCGGCACGACAGGCAAAATTCTTCTGGCCTTGTTCACAATGCTACGGTGGATTCTTTCTTTTTTTGTAATGATTTGTTCAGCTAACCATTATTTTTAGTGGTTGACATCAATGAATCATTAAAAATGATTTATTTTAGAAACAGGTATAATTACAAGGCAATGCTGAGAGAAATGTGGCAGCCTCTCAGTACACTGTTTTTATATCAACTATAGAGGCACCAGCTAAAATTTCTAGGAGAATCTGTTTACTTTATGGCAATTATGGCTTTCAATCCTGGCCTTCAGGACACAAAGTATTGCTGATTTTCTAGCTTATGATAGTTAATTGCATTCACCTGACATCCCAGGTGTAAAACAGTCTCTGATAATAGGGCTAAAATTAAAACCAGCAGGACTCTGTGTCCCGAGGTCTGCAATTTAGAATGACTGCTCTTCTGCAGATTGTTTTATACCAGAAAATAGAAGGAGTGTGGTGTCTTCTCACACAAAGGCTTTGACATTTTTCAAAACGGCTGTAGTGAAAGCCATATTCAAGTTCATTTTCAATAAGTTTCCTCTCTAAAGTTTTGTAAAGGCAGCGTTTGCCATTGTACTGTAGGACTATGGAAGCCCTGATAAAAACCACGGGTTCATATCTTCACAGTAATTATACTGAAGTATCACAGTTTCATAGACAATAAAATATTGATGTTTAAAAATGTAATAAAAGCAGTATCTAATTGTGCGCATCAAAGGAACACTCTACAATAGTTGGCTGCAGCTTCAGTACAATTTAACTCCATAATTAGTTTCACAGCAGTGGTCCATTACAAAAAAAAAAAAACTGAGCATATAGAACCAGTGTTTGGCAAAAACCCATTTTAGTACACAACACGTTTCAACAGCCCTGGCCTTTAAAGTGCTATATCCGCGGTAAGTGCTCATACAAAGTGTTGTTCCCCTTGGGACCAAACCTCTGGCCTCAGTTTAGACTCAGAGAGATTTGAGGGGAGCAAGGTTTGCTTGCCTGCGGGTGTGCATGCAACACACAATCACCCGATGTGAGGCTTTACTTTTTCCTCTTCCATCTATCAATCGGGACGTGCCCTCTGCACCCTCAAATCAGTCTAGCCTGGTCCCATTACACCACAGTTTATCCATTTTTCAGAAAGGGAAAAGGTAGCAGTTGCAGCATTTTTTATGTGTTCAGAGAAGAAATGTTTCAAAACTTTCTTGTACCTTTGATGTGATAAATAATTTTGAGTCATTATACTTGCCAACCAGTGGGGAAGCACTGGTATACCAAGCTCACATGTCCATATGAGCTGAAACACCTGGGGTTAGGCCTGAAATCGTAATTTTTGTGCACCCCAAAGGAGCTAAATGCATCAAACATTCAGACTTTTCTTTAGACAACTCAACATTTTTACTATGTTGTAAGCTTTAAAATGCTAATAGATGACTCAGAACTATTAGCCCACCACTGCAGCAACATGGTTTTGATGGGAACTGGATTTAAAGGAACTCATGTTCATCCAGATCCAGTTTTTCCCATGAGGCTTTAACCTCTTACCCTAGTGGACACAAAATAGGAGCAAATGTGGGATCTGAGTATTATTGCTCACTTAAGTACCACTTTCAACCCACATTGACCCAATCATTACAAGTCATAACAGTGAGGCAATCCAGGCAATTGCCATAACATATACATGCCCTCACATGTACTCTATTCTGCCTTATAAATCATCCATTCATAAAAATGTCATATCTGACTTTTCCAGTTTCTTTGGCTTTACAGTGGCGACTTATCTACCTGTCAGCGCCCAGTCCGTCCTTACCTCGCAGCTGCTTCCTCTCCACATTGCATGTGTTGGCGTAGCTCCATGTTTGCATGTTCAAAGTGGTGTTTTTAATTTAATTTGATTCACACTATCATCGAGATGGACAACTGAGTGGGGTTAAGGAATTAATGGAATTAATCAAACACATGCAGATAGACATGGGGAATCATGTGGATTACCGCATGGATTACTAGCACCAAAAGGGAACCATTGAGCTGGCCAGCATCCGCAAGCTAGTGAACCACAGTGAACCTGCAGAGTAAAGTTGTGTTGTAAATACTGCTCTCTAAACACACAGTAACGCAGTAACTACAGGAACAGAAAAATTATTAAACAGATAGAAAGCTTGTATTGCCTTCATTTGATGCCCATGCCTACCATTACTGCTATTCTCTTAAGCTAGTATTATTTAGCAGTGGTTTCCATCATGATTGGATTTAGCCTCTGCCTCATTTAGTTTTGGGGGATAACAAACTAAAATACAAACATGTTGGGTCATTAGAGTTGATGTTCAATGGCAGGTTACATCTCATGCGCAAATTCAATAGTTTTTTTTAGCTTTAAGTTAAGCTAGCTGTGGCTATCTGCCCAGCTAGCATTTCACTTTATAGATGTCTTCTGCTTTAGCTGTCTGGTTGCCTGTCTCTGTGTGACAATTTTACATGCTGTCTTACAGAAGTCGCACATTTCTCTGCCAACAATAAAGGTTGAATCCAATGAATTATTAGTCTTCGACATGTGCTCCACTTGATATTACTCCTGAAACCTTCAAGATACACACTATGAGAGTCAAAACACAGCTTAACTCAGCTTGATGGTCAGGTTAAGATGGCAGCTCTGTAGTTAAAATGGAAACTGCTGTTTCAATTATCTTGAAAAGCAATGAATCACTCACACTATCCCACTAGTACAAATAATACAACAGCAGGAGAGCACTTCAGCAGACACTGGTGATTTGGAGGTTCATTTGTGTGTAGTACAGATACACAGAGGAAGCAAACACACTCAAAGCGTCACAAGTACAGTATGACATCCCACTTATGTAAGTGAGAGAGCAAGGTCTGTTGCATTTCTCCACAGTGACATATCTGACATACATGCAGTAAATACCTCTGCTTTCCCCCTCACCTCTCCGGGCGGATTAATACAGAAGGACACTTTGCAGCTAACTTAATCAGATGAAGTGAGTTGGAGAATGAAAAGCAGCGAGAAGAGAGAGCGAGTCGCTGTGTGTGATGTGAAAAAGCGAGAGAGAGAGAGAGAGAGAGAGAGAGAGAGAGAGAGAGAGAGAGAGCGAGAGAGAGAGAACACACCACATTAGTCCACATATGATTTATTCCCCCCTCTAGGTGAAGGAGACACCATTTGTATTCATTTGCCTTTATTTTTATCCTAGATTCATCTTGCCTTCACATGCCTGTCACCACCATACTAATATTATTTTGGCCATGTGATGTCCCATAACTGGCTCTTATAAAAATTGGCCCCGTGTGACAGCACACGGAACAGGGGGAGGGGCTCTATTGTACTTCATTCATCTGTTTTTTTTTTGTTTGTTTTTTTTACACATACATTAGAAGGTTCCCCTGGACGGGATGGTGGGAAGGGTGTGGATAATGATGTCTGTCCTCCTACTAAGGGACACACCAACAGCTACGCATGCCCGCATTTTCTATATGTGCGCACTTAACAGAAGGCCTGGCTTCTGTTTTTTTTTTTTTTTTTATTACTGGCAAGGTGAGCCAGTGGTGCTCCAAGCCAAGGACAAAGACAACTGTGACCACAATCTTCCTCGCGGGGCTTTGCAGAACAATTAGATGAGAGCGGAGGGTGACTGCAGTTGTGTTTCAGGACAGTACACACACACACACACACACACACACACAAACACACAGCACAGATGAGGACACAGGACTTGTATAAACTGAAGTAGACACACATGATGTAAATGTATTAAAGGAGTTGTTTGACATTTTGGGAAATATATTTATTTGCTGAGAAGATTGATACCACTGCCATGTATTTATTGTAAATATGTATCTAGAGCCAGCAGCCGGTTAGCTTAGCTTAACATGAAAACTGGAAACGGGGAAACAGCTAGCTAAGCTGTCCAAAAAATTACATAATAGCACAAATAACAATAACAAAAAAACAACAAATAGATTTTAACAAGACAATGTATAATATAGATGTACTGGTTTTGTTACTTTTAGACAGAGAAAGGCTAGCTGCTTCCCCTTTTTTCCAGTCTTTGTGCTAAGCTAAAGCTAACCAGCTGTTGGCTCCAGCTACACATGTGATGTACAGACATGAGAAACACATCTTTTCATTTAACTCTTGTCAAGAAAGCTCAGCTAAGTGTTTTTTCCAAAATGTTGGAATACTCCTTCAAACTAGGGATGGAAGATTTGGCAAAAAAAAAAAATAATAATCTGATTGTTTCCAAGCATGGGGACGTTTTTGATTACACTTTCCATCCTGCAAAACAATGACTAACTAACTATAACACGCAATTCTGTCGTTGTTACACATGTTAAAAAAATGTAGGTTTTCTCACACAGCTTTGCACTATCAAGTACCAGATGCTTCAACTGAGTAGAGCATGGCTTAATAATCTGTTTCAGCACAGATAGAACAAAAAACGTCCACACACTATCCATCTGCTCCGGCTGTCTCCCTCAGACTACACAAACCTGGGCCTAGCGTTAGCTGTAAAGCTACAAGGCCAGGACAGACTGAGCAAAGTAGAATCTGCACGCTGTTCAGTCCACTCCTGTGGCTTCACAAGAGAAGCACCTCGTCAACAAACACAAACACACAGAGAGAGTACAGATCAGTGTCTTTTTTCACTCTGTTCCTCTAGTAGATGCAACTCAGTGCCAGCTAGCCACCTGGAATCATGACAGCCCCGTAAACTGCGGCAGGTGTGCATATAGTGTAACTATATACGGCTAGTCACAGTTTACGGGACTGTGAAAATTCAAGACTGCTAATGTACATACTGACTGAAAATCTTTTCATGCACGTTACAATAACTGGATTTCGAACTCTTTGCACCTCGTGCAAAAACACGAATTCAAATGAATGCAATTAATTTGATATACCACTGAGCTCTATGTCAGATCAAGACAACAATGTGTACAGAACCTCTCCATCTTCCACTTTTATTCTCCTTTTCTTCCACAGCGAGTCCTCGCATTCAGCTCGTGCGCATACATCCAGCCGAGTGCACCCAGTCGCACGGCAATTACAGGTGGAGTTTGGAGCAGTACACACAACAACAAGACGCATACATTATTAAATGAACCCGTGTTCAGATGAAATTGCTAAGCCAGCCAATAAAGGTAAATTACCAAAGACAAAATGCGACAGCAAGAAAGAGAGAGGGCCCTGCCCGAGATTGCATTGCATTAATGAACAACATCATTTCTGAAAATGGAGAGGAAACACGGAGTTGCACCTATCAGCGCAAGACAGAGCGGGGCGAAGAGAGGGGAAGAGAGAGAGAGAGACAGAGAGAGAGAGAGAGAGAGATGGAACACAACATTGACTACCTAATTATGCATTTTATCATTTCAGTCACAATAGAGTGCCTCCCTTCTTTAGTTGCCCAGTGTACTCGTGCAGCTGTTCCTCCGCTGCTTTAATGAGGAAGATAAAGAATAATCACGACCATGTTATATTTACATCTACCGACCACCAAATTACTTCCTTCTGCACACACACATGCACGCACACACGCCATATCCCAGTGATGTTGAGTCCACATAGTCACATTCCCTTCATTTCTTCCAAGCAACAACAGGGAAATGTATAAAAACCAATGCAGCTTGTTTGTGTCCGCCATTAAATTGTGCTGAAAATTAGCCAACATGAGCTTAATAGCATGATACAAGGCAACGGGTAATTACATCCACTGTGTCGTTGCTTGTGTTTTGACGCTACGACCGACTAGTGCCTCCCCTTTTCCCTCTCCTATTGACTTTCTCCTCACGTCCCCAGCAGTCAAAGCTAAGCTAGCACAGTTCTTGACTCCCGGTAGAGCTGGAATATCATGTTGCCAGTCTGTCCATCCATACATCTAACAAAAAATATATATATAATAAAGCTGGAGGCCCCAACCGTCTGATTCCCTTGGGCTGTTGAAAAAAAGAGAAAGTAACTGTAATCACAAGGAAGAGATGAAAGGAAGATAAGTGGGTGCAGAAGAGTGGAGGAGATGTACACTGCAGGGCTCTGACACCCATCATATGGAATCAGCACCTCGTGAGTAATGGGGGTTAAAAAGGGAAAGCGCTTTCTCTCTCTGTGCCAGATGGGCTCTTGTGTGTTGGATTGGGGCTGCGGGTGAGTGAGTGAGAAGGTGAATGAGTGAACACTCGGAGACCTTCTTGGCAGCCCCTCTCAGTCCACGGCGGAAATCAAATGGCACGGAGGAGAGGGGGGGAGTCTAGAGATGATTTGGCCCAACTCGTCTGAGCTTCCATCAAGAACTGGCAATAAAGGCCACTTCACAATCCAGCGCGAGAACGTGTTTCACCGTCACAGGCTGACATTTAGACAAATATACATATAATCTCAATGTTTGCCAGAAAAGTGCTGTAATTTTGTCTCCAGTTTAATGACGTCGTTGAGCATGTTTTTATCCAACGAGAGAGCAAAAAGATACAAAACATTGACGAAGAATGTTTGACCCACTCCAAAAACACACGCCTGCTGAATTTGATTTGATATTTTACCATTACTTGACATCGCTGCCAGCAGTGACCTGCAAGGCAGAGGCTATGAGTAACTGCATATTTTTCATTCATTCGCTTCTCATTTTTATTCCAAATTGTTGAACTTTCATTTAATATTCTCAGTTTTTCTTTTCGTATCAGTAAGCTGTAGCTTCCAGCCAGAACCAGAGCCGATAGCAGACATAACAGGGATCTAAATTGTAATAAAACTGAGATAACACAAGATTTGCACAGTCTTGTTCTGGCCACAGATTTGCAGATTATTTATGCTCACTTAATCATGTAAACATGCATGTCACTCAAGTGATTATTGCATATTAATTGCCAACATCGCACCATTGAACTACTATGAATGATTTGATTTCTTACGCCGTAGTAATCTGTGACCTCCCTAATGTAAAGCAATGTTGACTTTGGAGCTCTTCGGTGTCCACTGATATGACACAACACAGTTTCAGGCTGAATGTGATAAACAAGATGGGGATTTGGGGCGTTCAAGGATCTAAAACTGCTGACTCCGTGCAGAACAGAGATAGCAGATTTGCCCTTCTAGTTTTTGTGTGTGTTAAATTTGTCTCAGAGGCCTGGGAAAGTAGGCAAGATCGACTATTTAATTACTGTTTACTCTGATTTCTACAATATTATAGCTAAAAAAGACAAAAAAAATGGATTGATTGTGTGTTTGAAGTGTTTCAAATTGGTTCTGTTGACTTTTTTATTTTCTTGGGCTGTTGTTTTAAAAAGTATGAGTGGCATTCTGGGTCTGGCTGTGATGTATTTTAAGCCCATGTATGCTGGATTTATATATGATGCGTTTTTTTATACTTAATTACTTAACTTTAATACTTTCATTATATTATTTTTTAGTGCTGGGCAACGCAAAAATTTTTTTATAGTGATTAATCACATTGTTATGCACAAAAGTCAATAATGACTGCGATAATAAAGCGTTACCTTGCCCAGCCATAATTATTTAAGTCAATATTTCATCATATGTTTTACTTTTTACTTCATTTTTTACTGGTCAGGTTTGTTTGTTTTTTTACTGTTTTTTTTAGAAATCTTTGCTGCAGAAAAAAAATCTTGTGTAGATATTAGAAAGAAGTATTTGGTGGCTAGCAGCAACAGCCCTGATACCATTTAAAGAAACTCAAACTCTATTAATAGGAAAGTCAAGCCTCACACATCATGGTACTGGCCACACTGTTGGATTAACAAGCAGTGCAAAAACACCTCAGTAACGGGTCACCAAGATAAAAAAAAAAAAAGGGGGGATCTTACAGATTGATAAATGAACCGTTATACAACAGTCAAAACTACAGACTCACTTGACGTCCTCCTCCTGCTGTAAATTGTAGCCTCGACCCTGAGGGAGTCCATAGAAGCAGTAATTATTAATTAATTGTTCATAGCTCGTAGCCTGGCGAACAGACATAGCTCCTTGGACATGCGTTCACAGCAGAGGAACTTTTCTCTTCCAATTAGACCAGCGAGGTGGAGAGGGCGACAGCACGGACCATCAACCACAACAGCGCCGGTGAGCGGACTTGTGGGAAAACAGGCAGGACAGGCGGCAGGCGTTTAAGGAAGACGCGCCGAGGTGCGCGGAGCCAAAAGGCTTCGCCGTCCTCCTCGCCGCTCTGCGTCTGCTGATGAGATTGGTGTCAAGAGATGAAGATATAAAGAGGGGGGAAAAAAATGACAGCGAATGGGAGAGAAGCTGCCTTTTTTTTTTTTTTTTCACGTTCACATGTGCTGATTTATTTCACCTGTGTGCTTTTATGCATAAGTGCATATATATATATATATGTAATGTCTCAATTTGCGCGAGTCCGTGTTCTAAAAAGATGTAAAAGACAAGGTGGGAGTGAGTGACAGTTAAGTGGAGACATATTAGCTCTTGATGATTTATAATGCTGAGATGTTAGGATGACTCTGATGGGCTTACCAAGTGATTGGTGTGCTGGCCTTGCTAAGAATCCCGCTCTATGAAGAGCTCTGTAATACTTCAACACAAGAGGCCCGATGGCTCATTTGAAAGGCAGACGCAGCACATGAAGTCAATCTACCAGGCCAACATCCCTCTTCATAACACTTAGTACTGAGTTGATCTTTAGCTGAATGATTTGGAATTGAATCAGCACAGAATCCAGCAAAAATTATATATACTTTTTTTTTTCACCCCCTTCAGAACAAAACCACCGGTGACTCACAGTTGCTTAGGTAACACAGACTTTCTGCTTCAGAATAAAAGCATGAAAAGAGGCAGGAAAAAAGACACAAAGTGGCTGAAAGCTTCAGGTAAATGTAGGTAGCTCTTTTAACGCGACTGCTTTTCATTATATTCACATATGCTTATCAAGCACTTCTCAAGAGGAACTACACTGGCCTCTTTCTCATTGGGCCCGGATTAATTATAATAAAACACAGAGAGCAAGATGAACAACAATGGGGCATCAATAACCTCTGACGTTATCATCAACTCAGAACCTTGGAACACCTGGGTCCACTTCATCACCTTGCGCCTGTAGATTTATGAACGCATAGAGCAATGGGTTCCGGGCAGAAGGGATATGTGGATAATGCAGCTTCATTAAGAGAGAGCATAACTGCTTGCCTGAATGCATTATGGCATCTGTATGAGCTATATCATCTGGGATATTAAATATTTACAGTCAGTGTATGCATATGGAATTACTCCTGCACACTCACATCCAGCGGACTACTTATTCATCTTTGCCGCGTTAACATCCATCATTTGGAGGAAAAAAGGAAATGGCAGCAATCTGTTGCAAAAATGATGGCGGGCATCAAAGTAAGACACGAACTACGTGTGAGTGAAAGGGGATTTCAAAATAAATCTAACCCCAGTGTATCAAATATCAAATGTTCAAAAATATACTGTGACATTCAGTGTGTATATATATTATTGAAAGTCACTCTTTAATGAGAAATTTAATTTAAAAACAGGCCATTTTTTAAAGAGCTGTGAAAATGGATTTTCCTTATTGGAGAATTCAGCAGGGAGGGAGGCTACAGAGTAATATAATGCAAGGTTAATGGATGGAAAACTTACTGTAACTCTGCCACAAAATGAATGCTAATGCACAGCACTCGTCAGCCTTTTCACCCTACGGGGAAAACACGAAACATTCTTTGTATTATATTTCTGCTTGTCATACTGAAAAACACAAACCGGCTCAGTATTTGTGTGTGTAATCCCACAAAGGAGCTGTTTTGATAGCAGTCACTCTGGAGGGAGAGCTCTACATTAATATTTCCAAAAATTTAGAGTGCCCAAAAAAAAGAGGCAAGAAAAAAAAAAAGACGTTCGTTTGGGACTTTAGTTTTCATTCTCTCTCATATTGCGGGAAGGTGTTGATTCGTCATATGGAGCAAGTTGCGTCAGTGGTGTTCAGGGAATGTAAAGAAAAAGAGGAGAGATCTGAAAGAGAAGTTTTTTTTTCTGGGAGCTCCTGATGCTTGAAAACAAATAACAGAAACACTGGTGTAAGGGAATATTGTCAAATTATGTATTTATGACGTAAAAAGAATAAAAAGTCTACACACAAATTAAGGAACAGAACAAAAATAAATATATGTTTTTTAATATTATAAGGTACTATGAGGTACTAATGAAAAGCCCACCACTGGCAATGGGCTGAAACCTATACATGGGTGATTACAACATAATTTAAACAAATTCAGGCTTTTAAACAATGTAACATAACTCGAGTACTTGAAGTTCTTAAATTAAAAAAACGAGCAGTAAAAATGAAATCTTTAAATATCACTGCCAGGAAGCACAGCCAGAACTTTTTTCTCATCTCACTCTAACACTTTATTGTCCAACCTAATTCACAAAGGGAATATAAAACATATTTCTTCCTTCCAGAATTTGTGTTTTTTTTATTTTCAGCCTATACCATCCAGTGTCTCATCAGCACAGTGACCTGAGCTGCTGCGGCAGATATGTAGAACTAAAGAACTAAAATAAGTCAGTTGCAGCCCTGTTAAATTAGTTATTTTGTCTACTTTCATACATTGCCTTGCCTTTTTTTGTTTTGTTTTATCCTTCTGTAACCAAATAACTGCAGTTATTACAGTAGAAGTTATTTGGTGAATGCATTTCCCCAAATCACAGGCGACAGGATGCAGATAGATGATTCACACCTCCCATAATACAACACAGACGATAGCTCATTTTATGTCAGAATGATGCCAGAATGAAAAATATACTATTTGACACGATTGCTGTTTTTACAAAATGATGATTTCAAACACGATATTAAAATTATAATGGAATATGAAAATGTGAAAAATATGTAATCATTCCAAATTGGATATTTTTGATTTCTGGAATGTAAAAAAAAAAAAAAAAAAGTGGAGGATGTAAAAGAGACACACAGGGAGAGATGCGCATCCTGGGTGTGATCGGTATATAATAAGCGCCATGTGATTTGTGTCCCGCTCCAGTTTAGAGGCTACAGCCTCCAAACCAGCACACCCAAGGAGAAGCAACCCACCTCAGGCTGCGGTTCCCATCTGCCCGCCCTCTCCCCCTCCTCTCCCTTTGACAAGGCCGCAGCCCGTGGTCATCAGTCTTCAGTCTTCTGCATGTGTGTATGTGAAACAGAAAGAGAGAAAAGGGCCAAGAAGAAGAGAAACTAGGGAGAAGACGTGACATTACAGATTCACCACTAGACCATCTTTTCAAGTTCCGCTCCCTCTGGACAGCGCTGCGGTAGCGGCTAGCTTGCTAACTGGCTGCCGGAGCTGACATGACATGTTTCCCCAACAGACCGCGGCCTCCTCCTCCCCTCCATGGATCAAATCAAACCAGTGGGCTGATGCAGTATGATTGGAGCTCTGGTACTGTTTAATAGCCCAGAGACTGAGCCTGACGCATACTGTTGTCTCTATCACTGCCTGATTCACTGGAACAATTCCTCATATGCAAGCTACCCAGGGATATGCATCTAGCAGGACGGGGGTTTATAACTTGCAGTGCAGCTTTACAGATATGACAATGCAAGTTATGTGTTAGCAGTGGTGGAAAAAGTAGAAATGCACGATTAAACTTCAAAATCCTGCATCCAAAACCTGACAAAAGTATTGTCAGAAAGTTGTACTTAAAGTATCAAAAGTAGTACTCATATATCATATTACACGCCTTTTATTACTAATGCATGAACGTGTAAGTTAGTAAGTATTCTATATACTGTTGGGGAACAGAGTTTTATGAATACAATTACATCCTAAAAACCTTATTTTAACAAGTGAAAAAGTATTAATAATTAGTATTTGTACTTTTATTGCAAAAAAAAACTTTAAAAAAATGAAAGAGTGCAGCTCGAAACAAGACACAGTGACGCAGGATGCAGAAGAATTGGGGCAAATGAAACTGTTTTAGAATATTTCTACTGCACTGTCAGATTTTTGTTCACTTTTATTAAAGGAAATAATAACTTTAAAGCTGCAATAACTGATATTTTATAGTAACACGGTGTCAAGTGACAATGTGAATACAACATGAGAAAGTGAAAGGGTGATAAACCCAAAATTTTCAGATCCCCTCAGTTTAAAGGGGGCATTTTAGCATCTTTCAGCTAAATTTTTGGTTTTCCATCCCAAACTTTACTGTTTTGGTTCACACCCTCTGCTCAGTACCAAACTACAGACAGACACAGTTAGAGACAATCTGATGAACATTGTGGAGCATTTGGCAGATGAAGAGCCAGATATTTCCCTCGGAAAAGATGAGTTTGGAGTTGGACGAGACCAAAAACAGAGCTAAAAGAGAGTGAATATAGGACTACTGAACATTTGCCATGACTCCAAATGAATGATAGGACTGCCCCTTGACTTCTGTGTAAATAAGCAACTGTTTGCTAACAAGGTGACGATATGTCAGTCTTCACAACTTGTTTCCACTTTCCCGTAGTGGCCCAAAACCTCTGTTATTGCAGGTTTAAGGACTGAATTACAGACCTTAATGAAAAATCTTGACATGTAGCTGTCAAATAAATGTAGTGGAGTAAAAGGTACAATATTTGACATACGGACATACACAAGTAAACTAGAAATACCTCAAAATGTACCTACAGTACAGTACTTCTAGTACATCTACTTACTTGTTTTCCCCACCAATATGTTAGTGTTACATTCTTTCTCTTTCACACACAAGCCAGCATGCACACACTGTTCCTTTTCCACAGGATTGTCTGCAGACCTGAGTTTCTCAAAAGCGGTCACCTTTGAGGCTTTCATCAATGTCAGCATCCCCAGCAAAAGGAGACCAAATACAAACACATTCACCTCAGGCAGGGACTCCCCACTGAGCTATCATCGCCACAACCAGTGACCCTCGACAAGCTCCTCTAAGTCTCTAGAGTTGCCCCCTTCGGCAGCTCTGTCACTCTCTCCTGCAGCCAAGCACGAGTCGGCAACTCTCCCCTTCTCTCTAATAGTCTCTCTCGGTCTCTCACCCTCCTAATAAGAATCAATATCAGCTCTCTTAAAAGTCATCAAGCACAGAGGTAAAAAGGCTCAAGAGCATGAAATTGCAGATGGGAGAGGGTGTACTTATGCAACACTAGGCTGTGATATAGGCCTCAAATGGGTAGAGCTACCGAAGGCGTACAGTAAAGACAGAGAGAGAGAGAGAGAAAAATGACTTGAGTAAGAGTGTGCGTGGGAGAGAGAGAGAGAGAGAAAGGGGGAGAAAGGTAAAGCGCAGGAGGAAAAAATAAGAAATGGAGAAAGAGAAGGGGTCAGAGACAGCAGAGATTTGGTTCTTGAAGGTTTTGTTTTTCCTTCTCACGAACTCGAGAGTATCAAACAGCGCAGCTACGGAAACCATATCATGTCAACGGCTTATCACCCATTTTCACCTCCTCAAAAGCAACAAACGCTCACGGAGCAACTGGAAGATGGGAAATGCACAAGAACAAAGAGCTGACTCTTCAGGATCAACGGCACTACAGCACTCTCTCTGTTTTCATTACCACATACTGTCCTGTTCTGGAAGCCAGGTGAGTCCGCTGATGGAGCTACGGATTATCCTGGATGGATGGCATGCAGAGTCTGAAGCATGAAGGACACCGATCGTGTCAGCCAAGGCGAAGGCGTATTACAACAGAGAGCAGACCTCAAGGACTCAAGTAGATTAAAACTGATTGAAATCCCATTTGTGGCGTTTGGGGTCTTTTATGTCAGCTTTCGCTCTCTCTCTTGAAATGTCCCCAAAGTAAGCCGAGCCTGAGTCTGAATAAACAAATAAGATTGCATTTGCGGAGACAAGCATCTCAGATTTGCATGGCAATAATATCAAGCTGTGGGATTTTGTAATATGAACAGCAATAAAGGTGTGTGTGTGTGTGTGTGTGTGTGTGTGTTTTTGATAGGAAGCAATGTGACAATATTGGAGGATATAGTAAATTACAATCTGATGTAGAAAAATGTGCACACACAAGTTCCTCTGTGTACATAGTATGCATATGTTAAGTCCTCAAATTGATCAAATATTAAACTCTGTACACACTGTATTATACACAGTTGTGTCTGCAAATAAGGAATAGCTGCTGAATATATCTTAAATAATTGCAATATTATAAGTATAAAGCTGCAGAAAATGTACGATTAGCTAGCTACTTGTATTTCACCTGCACTCATCCATTTCATGCTTGCTGGTTATGGAACGATAGCAAGGGGAAGAGGCTTTTGTTCCTTCAGTTTATCCTGAAGACAGCTCTTCTCTTCACCCAGGGTGGTACACTGCCTGGAAGGAGGCACTGCCTTTAAAGCTAAACCCAGGGAATAAAAAAAGAAAGTCTCCCATTGCAGTTGTAACATGAATGGCTACATGTTCCCCAGCCCAGAGGTGGGTATACGCTGTAGAACTGCATATACACACCACTACACTGCTGATCATGGCATAACAATACATGCATTGTCAAATATGTATCTTTGTTCTTGTAGATTTTTAAATATATCCTCACACATTATAGTTATTAATTTCATATCCACTAGTGGCCAAAGCTGGACGGGAGGTCAGTTCATTGCAGGGATAACATACTGATAGTAATCCTGCTTACATTCACACCTATGACTGATCTATAGAACAGACTCCAGTCGGCTTGTACACCTTTGAATTGTGGGAGTGAACAAGGTTAACCCAACAGCCACAACATCAAGCAACAATCTCAATGACCGTGAAGCGAAGCCTATAAAGTGCCAAAAACTGCAGTTCCTCAAACGGCCACTTGAGGCTGGCTACAGAACGAGTCGGTCTCCATAAGTCCCCATGTTAAAATGTCCAACTTCACAGCAGAAATAAACATGTTTACAGCCTGGTACAAAAAAACAGTTTTGGTCTCTATAGCTAATTTTCCCGTTCATGACAACTGTACTGAGTCTGAATTTTGATATAACTCACCTGCTCAAATTATATTAAGGCTTAAAGTTATGGAGAAGTAACAGCGTGGCCACTTTGATTGACAGGTGGGTGTCGTCACAGATAACTGATTTTTAGATTAGCCGTGAGGCGGAAGGGGCAGGACAGTCAACATGGTGATTTTGAGCTTCAAAACGGCTCTTCAGAAACCTACGGGTGACGTCATGTATACGCCGTCCATTCTTTATACTCTCAGTGCTCCACAGAGGTCAAAATTTATTTCTGCTCACTGACAGCAGCAGTGAAAATAACCATATAAACCACTGCCAGATTCTTCAACATAAAATATTTATTGGAAAATGTTGCTGTATGTAAAATAAAACTGCATATGAGAAAAAAATCCCAAATAAATTTATTAATGACTTCAATTCATCCTAACAAAGATACTTCTGTCCGACTGATCATATGAACACACTCTGCCTTTCAGATCGTTTGCTAACAGCCCCCACAGTCCAAATGAACACGACAGCATTTTGTTATTGTGCATCAAACAGCCATAGTGGGACGACCTCAGAGAAGATAAAAGTCTTGGCACGAACTTTGACTGCATTAAATATCAGATTAAAAGCTTTTATGTTCTCCATCATCATTATTCACCTTCATCTGTTTTAGCTCTTTCATTTCTTTGAAATGGTTTTTAACATTTTGATTTTCCTTCGTGTCATTTGGAAATGCTTTTGTTTATGAAATATATACATTTCATTTTTATATTGACCAAACAACAGTATATGACTCTAATTTTTTGGTCTGGTAGTTGGTTGTACAGCCGATAAGCCTCAGCTCGCTTCAGAAAACAGACGAGTATCTAGCCTACATGAAATGCCACAGTGCGCCATGGAGCCCACGTTGTGACAAATACCTCCTGATATTATCTGGATACTGTGGATTTAAGCAACATCCATACAACTTATTCACTGGCAAAAGAGGCAGAAAAGTGACTCCACAGTGTAGGTGGGCATGCAGTCTTGTCTACAAGATCCGATTTTTCTTTCTAGGACTCAGATGAAGCGCGCAAATCTCACTGTGAAGCAGTTTGGCCAAAGGAAGAAATTGAATTTGGCCAAAGGTCAAATCTTCAATATCGTTCATCTGTGCCTGCCACACAAATAGATATAAGCCTCTGTCTGCTTACACGTGGTGGAAAGACTTCTCCTCATATGATCAGCAGGAAGAATCAGTCACACAGCGCACCGAGGATAGGCAGCTCCTCCAATTCGAAAGACGCAACTGTGAAGCCACAGTTGAACTCGGGAAAAACAAGACATCCAAAGGTACGGTTCACTGCAGGCCTTTCCTAACTAACAGAGCTGTTTATCCTGACTTCACCTGTGCACTTAACCTCGCCTCCCTCCACAGGGTAGCGGCCACATCATGTGAGAGAAAAACTCGGTGACAGGCGCCCTAAGAGGCTGTGGGACGGCAATGAAGATGTCATGAAGAGATGTAAGAAAAAAAAAAAAAACATCGTTCAGCCACATCCTTGAAATTCATTGTGCTGTCATGGAGGCAGAACGGTGACCAGAGAAATGGCTCAAGCCTCTTGCCTATTAGATGTGTGGGGAATACGGGAAGCCAGGGTAAGCCTTGCTGTCCTGTGATTTTGAGTCTTGTAATAAAATTGAACAATTAAGTCCTTTATGGAAACAATATTTACATTTTATAAGGAAAATATATATTTGTACACCTGCAGTCAGGCGTGTAAGTTTACTTATGCTAAATTTGATTATCTACTTAAATAAAAATTCATAAAGGTATTTAAATCTAGTAGAAATAACTTGTGTGGGGGCTGACTTTTGCTATTTGCAAAGAAATTAAATTTGTTTTCAAAAAATCAATTTAGTGAATGTTTGATATGTCTTCTGGGTGAAAATGTGTGTGGGAAATTATCATTTATTTAAAAAATTAGCTCTGATAACTGCAAATTCATTCTGATTGCTCTTATTTTCTTGATTAATTACTTAATTGTTTGGTCTTTGAAATAGTAAAAAAAAAATAAAATGCCCTTCACAGTTTGCTAGAGCCCCAAAGTGATGACTTCAAATTGCTTGTTTTGCTCAAGCAGCAACCTCCGTGGCTGTGAAGTGAAGCCTGAACTGCCAAAAACTGCAGATCCTCGAACCACCACTTGAGGCTGGCTACAGAACAAGTCAATTACAATAAGCCCCCATGTGTAAATGTCCAACTTCACAGCAGAAATAAACATGATTACAGCCTGGTACAAAAAACAGCTAATTTCACTGTTCATGACAACTGTACTGAGAGTGAATTTCTTTTTAATTCACCTGCTCAAATTATATTAAGGCTTAAAGTTATGCATAATTAACAGTGTGGCCGCTTTGATTAACAGGTATTTGCTATTACAGATGGTTTGTTTGAGCACCCAGGCCTTAATCAGCCCGCCTCAGGTCCACCAATGATCCACGTCCAACATGGCGGGGCCAGCACTACAGATTTTGAGCTTCGAAACAGCTCTCATGAAACCTACGTGTGACGCCATGGATACGATGTCCATTCTTCATACTGTCCCTGTTTTTTCTCAACTAACAGTCCAAAACTCAAAGATATGTAAATTACTCTCATAGAAGGCTCAAAAAACAATATTCACATTTAAGAAAATGGAAACAGATTTGGCCATCTTTAAAAAAACAAAAAACCCAACTTAAACAATTCATCAATTGTCAAAATAGGTGCAACTCATTTTCTGTCAATCAACTAACTGATTAATTGACAAATCGTTTCAGCTCTATATAAAAATAATAATACAAACGCACTATAACTGTGCTGAAATGGACACTATTCCACAAATAGTGTCAGTATTCCATGAAAAATGAGCCCATCTGTTGGTGGGGGATTTAGAAACCCCCCTGCAGCCACTTTTTAAAATGATTCAACTGTAAATTGATTCGTCACAGGCTTTGCTAACCTCACAAAGACGGGCCTGTGATCCACTTTTCTCCACATTGTAGATTTATCCACCTTAAGCTCCTACTTAAAAACCGAAAAACCCTAGCTGCCCTGTGACTGATGACGTGATTCAACCTTTTGATATGGCTGAATTTTACACTTATTTCCTTCATGTGTGTCAGCACCAACACAGTTCAATGTAAAAATCCGATAAATCTCAGGAAAAAAGTGCTCATGTTTGAGTGGTTTTCACTGAAGTGGCCCTTTTAAAGGAAGCAAGTTAAGCCGGGATCTCCCCCGTCTCTCCTCCTCTTACCGTCCACACAGGCAGGTCTGGCTCTTGTAGTTCCAGCGATCTGGCCCTTCTTACAGGCACAGCGGGCTGTCTGCCTGGCGATGGTCCGCCGTGGTTGGCTGCTGTCCCTGTCCAGCGTCACAATCTCACATGTCCCCGCTGCCAGCTGGCCTGGAAATGACATTGCACCACAGAATGTGAGGTCAGAGAGATGAAATCATAAACAAGGCAAAATAAACTAGTCTGTCTCTTCAGTTAAATTTATATTCCCTCACATGTTCAACGGTGTAGCTCTGTTATTTTTCATCGTCCTTTGTGGCTCAATTGGCAGGGCACAGCACAAACATGACGAGTTTAAGGGAGTGAGTCTCACTGGAACCACTAACACAAGTGCATGTACTTTAGTTTTGCATATATCTACCTACAGCAAGACTTTAATACATAATACCAGTGGTTAAAAGTACATTTACTCACTACAGTACTGAACTAAGTAACAATTTTGAGGTGATTGTACTGAATCTTCAGCTCCATTACATTCATCTGATTGCTGGAGTTATTTTGTCGATTTTGCATTGTGCAAACACCTCAAAATATTCATCCTGTAATCTTGCCACATCAGTAATTTGTGTCTATTTTGAGTAGTAAAACAAAAAATGCTACTGTGATTAACAGATTACTAGAAATGAATTATTCTCATGATTTTTATTAGTAGTTTTTATTGTGCATTGCGAAACACAATATGAGCATTATGTCAATGCTAGTTACCTAGCATTTACAACAAGCTAATTAGCTAACATTAGCTGTGTAGCAAGCCTATAACAACATAACTCTTGAGTGTATTGAATTGTTTTATTGCTCATGAATTCAACTTTACTTTTCTGGAAGTAGAATTTTGCTACGTAGTCTCACTTTAATGACCAGGTTGAAGACGTGAAAGGCAACGTGACATCGTTTTTTTTTGTTTTTTTTATGCTTCAGTTGAACTGACTTTAACCACATTGGATATGCACTGAGGATACCATTTTGAAATGTTACATTGACATGTCACAAGAGACGTGGCTTTTTTAAGGTTTGACAGATCCAGATCGAGACCCCAGTGGAATTGCTCAGGAGCCAACAGATGAACACTGCGGTGGTACAGAGCGGCTCATAGATGTAACTGCATGTGTGAAGACTTTTAAAGACAATGGTGAAGAAATCACTTTTACATTCCAGCTACCTAAAGACTACCCACAAGCTATTTCCCATTAAGGGCCACATCCTATCAGCACACCTCTTTGAAGGTAATGTACCCATTAGCCATGAATGAAATGCATGAATACTGATGAACTTTGTAATTGCTGCCAAGCCAAACCTCCCTCCAACCCCCCATCTTACACACACACATCTTCCATGTATTCAATCAGGTGACCTTTGGCCTTGTAGCCGGGCCCTTGCTGCTCGCAAATTAACCTTTGTCTGTGTGTGGAGGCCCTGGGGTGCCATCCTGGAGAGGCTTATCAGGATCTAATTGTGATTGGCAAGAGGATGGAAGTTGTGATTAAATCTGGACTTGAGTCCCGAACACTTGGGTGGCTGGCTTAATGAACTGAGCTGCGAGGGGTCACACCCAGGGTAATGGGGATCTATCAGGATTCATCCACAGAGTGGTACCTGTGGTGACCATGGCCACAGACAGAGAAAATGTCTGCGTGCATAGAGTGTGTGGCCATTTTAAAGATGTGTCTGTATTTAAATACATGCCCTTCTTTACCATAATGTATCTTTTTGGGAAAATAACTTGAAATTTGAGCAATAGTTGGCCTGGCTTCTGCACCAATGCACTTAAAATATGTTTTTATCTTTGTGTGATGCTTCCATGTTTTTGTCTTCTATGCTTGCACTGAGAGAAATGATCCCGCTCTACATGAATATAGGTAACAACAACAACATTACTCATGATTACTACATTATTTTAATGCTTCTATGCCACCAATTTTTTCTACTTCCTCACAAATAGATGCATTGACACACATGCATGCATATCATTAAATCTCTAACCACAACTAAACCTATCCATCACATCGTATCAAATGTAGTCCCGCTTTCTTTAGCTGTCTTACTGCACATTTCAGATAATGCCATGGGTTTTTAAAGGATTCATTTAGTTTGAGAAATAGGATATTTTTTGAGCCCATAAAGGAACTCCTTAAAATAACCAAAACCGGAAATGGGAAATTGAGAGCAAAACTAGGTTGCGTAAACATACTTAAAGTGGCCAACTGATTTAACCACATACAGTATGTGTTATGTTTGAGACCACTTATCTTTAGCCATCTCGAACTCTACTGTAGTGTGACTTCTCTACCAGTAGTACCAGTAGTCATACATGAGTGGTATATGCGTGGGTCTATAAATACAACTCTAAGTGAGAAGAGAGAAAGGTGATTACAAATGTGCAGAAAGATCGTAACACTAAATTATATTGCTCAAAAATGCACGGCAACAAAATCCAATCTGTCATGTCTTTTGCACTTGAGAGATCAAGACCAAAACCCCTTTCCACGTCTCTCCTCCTCTTCCTCTGTCCTCCTTTCTTCCTTCACATCGCTTGCTCTTTTCTCCTTCATGCCTTCTTCACTTAACTCCCTTTCCCTCTTCTGTCTTCTCCGGGTGATGCCGGATAATGACTTGTCATGTAAGCTCCTCTGTGTGTGTGTGTGTGTGTGTGTGTGTATGTGAGTTTATTTCCTGCATCCTACCCCACCCACCATCTCTGCAGATCATCTCATCGCTACCTTCTTCCTGCTTCCTCTCTGTGTCAGTTCCTTCTCCTTTGGAACTCTTTCATTGCAAGAAGCTGTACAGAGTGTTTGGGTGTCTTATATAATCGCGCGGATCACTGTGGCGCTGAGGTACCATGTGTGAAGTCAACTAGCTCAACGACTGCGGCTGATCTGACGTCGCAGTGCTCTATTGTTTTTGTTTTTTTTTTCTTTCTTGAGCCAATGGAGCTCATTAATTGCCTACATTTCATCAACCAGGGGCCTTTCTTTTACTGTCACAGCTGTAGCTGCTAGGAAACTGAATTAATTGAATTCTCATGTCGTTGTCTTGTTGTCATGTATAATGTCTTCTATACAGCTGCACTGACTTCTTTATGAGAACAATAAAGGATATTCTCTTTCTTTTTTTAAACCCAGTATAAAAATAAAATAATTGTGCTGTGCCTCATGAAATATTTCAGTGGCAACATCTGTGCTGGCATTATGTATATAGTTCCTTAACGACGATAGGATTGTGGTAAGAGTCTACAGTCATGCAAAGTGCTCTGCAAGGCTGAACGTACTTATGTATAGTGGCTAAATGCTCACGCTAGCATGCTACCAAGCTCACAATGATAATGTTATCATGCAGATGTTTAGCAGGTATAATATTTACTACTCCTCCACTAGTTTATTGTGTTAGCATGCTAACATTTGCTATATAGCGCTAAACACAAAACACAGCTGTGGCTGACGGGTATTTAGTCATAAGAAAAGTGTTAGGTAAAACCTGCACCTGATATTGTTAGATGAAAAACTATGGGGTGACCAAAGTTATAACAATGGAATTGAGTGGAATGACCATGAATATATGAGAAAAAAGAAAATCGGTACCAAATCCTTCAGTTTATGTTGAGATATTTCACTGGGTAAATGAAAACTGTGACTTGCTGGTGGTTCTAGAGGAAATGTCTCATATTTCAATTATCAAAATACTTTAGTCTGGACCAAAGTGGTGGACCAACCGATCAACCAACCAACAGACCAACATTGCTATTCCTGTAGCCATAAAGCTAATGTGGCGAGAAAAAAAAAAAAAAGCTAGTACTAAACATGTATCAGCGTGTAATGAGTTTATCTAGTCTTGACTCTTAACTCGAGGTCCCCACACAGAACAAATTGGGCCCTTCCAATGTTTATTTGGGGTGTTTTTTCCATCATCTTAAATACTTAAGAGTATTAGAGTTTTAAAGAAGTTGGTCTCAGCTGCAAGCATATATCCAAATATTTTGCGAGAGAACTTGAAGACAAGCTGGTCTCAGTCCCTCAATAAAGCAGGAGCCGACTCCATTTCTTCTTTTCTTTAACAAATTGCTCCAAGCGTCCCCGTGGCTCAGCCTCCAGAGCGCAGTGCCAGCCATACCACACAGATTGCCAATCTTAAACACAGCAAAACTAAACAAACAAAGCAAAACTCCGCAAAACAAGAAAGTATTCCTATTGTTGTTGGCCTGGAGGGGAGGTTAGACAAGGTTAGAAAATACTGCAGGATTGACAGCTCAAACAAGGCAGTTTCTAGAAAGCATGGCTATACATTTTGTCCAAAAAAATCAGTATTTTTACTCAGGATTAAAATTTCATATTATTTTTTTTTTATACATGCAGATATGCAAGATGTGGTACAATCTCTTCACACTCATCCCAAAAAGAAATTGGAGTGTGAAGAGAGGAAACAGTAATCCTGTTTCCTGGAATAGCCTCATGAATAGTGGGAAAAATCTAAAACTGGCAGGTGTCCTCAGAAACAAACCCAAAGCTCGTACCAGTAGCGCTATGATTTATCATCACCCTTATCAGCTTCTGTTGTCGAGCAGTTGTCAGCTTGGCCAGCCAAATGGCTGATTAAAATGTATGTGTGGCCACCCTAGAGTGAAATGAAAGCTCTGACTGTGGCAGAAGATGGATTCATGTGGCAGAGCGTACGGCTTAATACAACGTAATGTTATTGACATGCTCCTATGCTTTATTATTTCTCCTCCCGCTCCTCAGCACATTACGATTGCTCTGCCGCACGCGGTCATTTGACAAATGTCCAGCACGACTAAGACATGACTTTTTTTTTTTCGCTTCTACTCTTTGTATCTTTTGCCTAGATGTCTGAGATCATCTCTTTTTGTTCAAGAGGCTCTATTTCATCCAGTTTTAGAAGAATTATTCTTGTTTTTGCTGTTTAAGAGATCCCCAAATAACTAAAAGCTGCTTCTTAAAAACTCAATCAGCTGAATCAAATGCTTAGATATTTATAAAATATTCAGAGTTGGTAGATATAGCTTTTTTATTTTGTCCTCTCAAAATCTGCAGTGTGCTAGGACTCATGCCGGGATTGCGTACTGTGCTGCACAAGAAACATTCCAAAAGTAACATTTCCAAAGTATTTCTGAGTGTCCTAAATTCGACACAAAAATGCATTGTGCCATGAAATTTACTGAAGACACTGAAGTGCAGTGGAACAGAATGACTTTTTAATTAGGCCTCATTTTTACAGCCATACTTGTAGCAGCATACAAGAAAGATGAGGGCTCCTATCCAAAAAATAAGCAAGGAAATGTTTGCTGATGGTAAATCAACCACAGGTCCTAAAGCAGTAAATTACAGCCTGTTTATTTCACTCTGAGTGGGAGTGATATATTTGCTTTGAGCTGAAACTGGCTGTGTAACAAGGTGTTAATTTTTTATATAGGTTTTCATCCGTTTTCTTTTTAACACGTGTTAGTTTTAGTTATTTGATGTTATCATTGTTTTAGTCAACAACAATATAAGACATTGTAGTTAAGAACAAAATTATGTCATTTACGCTACGGGGTTTATTTTGACAGTGTTAGCTAAAACGATGAATGCTAAACGGTTCCTAAGAGAACATTTAGGGGGAGATGTAGAAACCCGCCATCTTGCACTGGCCTATAGCCTATAAACATTTAAATTTAAACTGTATTGCTCTTGGTAATGGTATGTTAATGTTATTCATTGCGTGCATTATTGTTTTGTTTTAGTCTTGTTTTTGTCCTTGTAAAAAAGGTCTACTGAAAGGTCTGCTTGTGGATTATGTAAGAAAATACTGATGGAAAACGCCAACACACACTTCAAAATGCTTTATCAAATCTTAATTTCTGAATTCTGAGTGCACGGATGGGGGACAAAAACATACTAGCAGCCATGGTGGGCTGTGCTGTTTCTTGCATTCAGCCAATGTAATTTACACAACAACTGACATCGGCATCCTTAAAGCACTGGTCTCACTAGCAGGGCTGAAAATATGCAGTGTAAGGTGAGTGTAACATTAATGCTGAAATATAACATTGATTTGTGTATTAAGCAAACAATGTTGTCATGGCGCCTCTGAGCGGGCGATTGACTCTATGTGTGTGTGTTTGGCTGTGAAGCAATACGAAATAAAAGGATGCCACACACAGACATGTTCTTTTCTAGACATCAAAACGATGCGTGTAATGGCTAAAGCCTTGCAAACAAAACATTTCTTTTCCACATATTCTCCACTTAACCCAGAAACACTACATAGCAGGCAGCTTGATGTAGTTGGAAACTAGAATCACATCTGTTCTGCTGGAGAGGACAGAAGTGTGTATACACGTGTGTGTGTGTGTGTGTGTGTGTGTGTGTGTGTACATGTTAGACATTGCCAGGCTAAAAATGCTATATCACACCAGCACGCTACAGCTGTTCGGAATGAGAGAGGAGAGTCCGGAGCCAAGACTGTGAGTCTGAAATCCCATTTTGGATCCAAACGCTGCTTTAGTGGAACCTTGATGTCATCCCTCTACCCTGAGGCCTAGCGAGCTAGTTTTTAAATGAATCCTTTTAACAAGCCTAATCAGAAGCTGGAAGAGCTAGCTGAACAGCGTGCGGTGTGACGGGAAGGAGAGCGAACGGAGCGGGCAAATTACCGCTTTAGGTAAAAGAGCAGTCGGACGATGTAGGGCCTGAACGAAATCTCCAAAACGACCTGCACTTGATCAAGAGGAGAGTGAAGTCCAGAAACAATGAAGCCAGCCACTTACTTAGACTTCTTTTTATTTGGAGGCAGAACCTTGACGATCAATGAAGGCAGTTTGAAGTGCATACAGTATGTCCTTGATTTGTACAGGTATGAAAAATGATGTTCCATAGTAGTGGTGGGATGAATAGAGTTGATTTAAATACAGCAGGTTATAACAGGAGGGCCACATGTTTCCTGCAATATCCACATCTAGTTTTTTTAAGCGGGCAAAGTTTGACTTTCTGGGAGATATTCTTATTTGCATTTTCTCTGTGAGAAAAATAAACAAATCAGATATAATGTGTAAATTAGTGGCTGTCTCTACATGCATCTTGAGTGATTACTCGAGATCGGATCTCACTTCCCTCGCTTTTCATGCAGTTAAACATGTAGCCTACTGTACATCATTTCCATTTGTAAAGCCCAAACGCATTGTTGTTTTTAACATGGAGACAAATGGACAAGTGAAAAAAAATAAACTCAATGACGTGTCAAATTTACAAGAAGGCTCAAATAATTAAGAGTTTGTCATGGACAGCATTTCACAAAGTTTACAAAGATTCTCCTAACTCAACAACTCACAAGACTGCATCATTTTTTGGGCGTGGGCAACGAAGAGGTACCAACTATAAGTTTTCTGTCAATAAAATGTTGTCTTCTTCCATGAATATAATGTAAATGGTGAAATCAGTTGAAAACCATGTACAGTAAATGGTTGAAACAGTGTGTTCAAACATCTTACTGCCAAATATCAGGGTAACACACGGATCACGGATTAGCCACTGGTACAAACTGACGCAATGTTCTTTTACAAGAAAAAGATGAAAACATAGTTATGAATATTATATTTCCATTTATGTCAATAGATGCTCTTAAATGTTACATACTGGACCTTAAAAGGTAAAGTTTGATGGTAAAATCAGTTGAAACAGATCACAAACACCTGCTGCTTGTCTTAGCAGGTAAGAGAGCCCAAACACAGTGAACCAAACGGAGATCATACGGCGTGCTTCATGTGTACTTACATGACGTCAGTTGAGTAGACGGCCCTTCAGTGTGGCCCAAGACACATTGCGTACACACTGCCAAAAGAACGTGACCCAGATCGCCTCAAATGTGTTCTGAGTGATGTGATCTCAATGGTCTTGGGGGCATTCACACCTGTACTCAGAGCTGTCCACTTGTGATTGAATCAGCCAAGACACATGTTAGTGCCACGTGTGACAACTGTATTTTAGTACCTTCAAATAGAACCCAGCTAACTGTATCCACATGTTTTCAGTCTTTAAGCTAAGCTAACCGGCTGCTGGCTCCAGCTTCACACTGAACTGACAGATATGAGAGTGATATTGATCGAATCATTTAACCGTCTTACAAGAAAGCGAGTCTTCCCAGATGTAAAGCTATCCCTTTAAAACATAAATAACTTCTTCTTGCTTGAAGGAGCCAATACGCTGGGAAAATTGTGATGAAATGAAAAGGGGAAAAAAAGCTACAGATAATATCCCACAATCTTGTGTCGTGCAGTAGATTGCTGTTAGAAAGAATTGAACTCCCTTCAAACTGCTTCGACTTACAGTAGACATTCATTTCTCCTCCCAACACTGATAGAGTGACCAAAAACTCATCAAAAAGCCAGCCTTGAAATTATTAATACCCTGCCTATGCTGCCATGAGTCAGAGAAAGTTCTGGAGACAATTCTCATTGGGAGCACTCTCACATCATGACGAGGGAGAGAGAGAGAGTGAGAGAAAGAGAGAGAGAGAGCTGTGGTCTGGCTGATCTATTTTGGGTGAAGCAAGCTTGTCTGAGCGCTTCGCTTGTTTTGTGGAGCCACTCTGAAAAAAGTGATTTGATTTTCCTTTTCTGCCATTTTTACCCTCTAAAATGCTTGGGCAAGCAGCATTTACACAGAGGCACTAACACACACACACACGCACTAAAACATAAACACATGCACTAATGCGGCATATAAATGCCAAATATAACCACAAGATAGACCTCGGTGTCTCTCACTCTGTCACGCACACACAGACGCACACACTTAGTTAAGTGCACGTTGCCATGCAACCGCAGCTACAACGAAACTTCTTCTGCTTCCTACACGTTTCATGAAAATAATTCTCTGCTCACATCATGTTCTCCAAAGCACAGACCAACAAGCATGCAGGATAATACAGGATTTCTGTTTTAATTTGTTTAAGCTAATAGCACCCACCTTAGCATCCACTTTAACTACACTGTGTTAAATGCTAATTAGCAAATGTTAACATGCTAATACGTTATACCTGCTAAACATTAGCATGTTAGTTTTGTCATGGGGGCATGTTAACATGCTGACGTTAGCATTTAGCTCAAAGTAGCGCTTTACAGAGGGGCATTACAGAGCTGTTAGCATGGCTGTAGACTCTTATTTTGTAAAATAAAACCTATTTTCTGTCATTTTTCAACATCATTAGTTAGTGGTGGACAGATGTATAAAAGAAGACAGCGGGTCAAGATGAGTAATGTGAGGTTTTTCTGTTGTGTAAGTGCCCAAATGTGAAATCTTTTGCTTTTGAGCCATTATCTGGTTAGGAAATTCAACATCACCTTGGATTTGCAATGGAGGTTGCTCCGAGGTTATGTTTTTAGTGAAAGCAAAAATAATCAAAGATGAATCAACAGCAGCCCCAGACTGGAAACCTCACAACTCCACAGTACTGCCAAGATGCCATTCAACTGCATTCAGAATACAGAAGCTCAGATACATATTATTATCAACCTAATCCATGTTTCTCGTTTCATTGACTTATGATTAAAATAAATTCAACTAAGTCCCCGTGTAGCTTAATAGGGTTTTCATAATGAAGCGAGGGCCCCTTTCTCCTACTGTGACCTTGTATGAAGCACGCGAAGAATGGTGTTTTCCCATGAGACACCCTCATTTCCCCAGCGTCACTGTTTTAGAATAATGAACTCTGCTTAATAACAGGGTGTTGGCATGAAACAATGAATGATCATCAATTAAAGCGGCGGGAGAAAAGGGAAAACAAATGACCCCGGTAACCCTTGGTAACACAGGAAAGCTTACGTGCGCACACACACACACGGATATCAAGAACCACTTCACTCCTGCAATTAAGCACATTTTCCTCCCCAAGAGGATACATCACAACGGGGCAATGATGATAAGGTGAAGTATCTTAAATGTTGCTATGATTTCGTAGACTAAAGACCCCTGGGTGAACGTGTGAAAGTCCAATAATTTCTCTCTTTCTGCACCCTTGGGGGACAGAAGCATGGTATGTCAGACAGTGTTAGGTTCCTGTTTTGGGCCAGCTAGGCTTTGAATGTGTGAAAATCTATAATAAAGCACCGGTAAGTGTGTGTGTGAGGTTGTGTGTGAACGTACTTATGTGCGCAGGATTCTTTCATGAATTTGTAGGAGACAGTTTGCTTAACAGCAGCTGCAATTTTATTTGCTTTCTTTGTATTTGCACTTTATTTTTCTCAAAGCTTTCCTCCATCTTTACACACAAAGAGGCACTCAGCATGGGCCAGGACATTCACAATTTACAACCTCTTCACCTGTTTGCCAACGAAATATTAGTTGAACAAAGCATTTTTTTGAGAAGGAAACTCTTTATCTCCACCTCAGAGAGGTTGTTGTGGGAATATTTTGGAGCCTATCAAGAGGACAGACATATTCTCAAAAGTGACATGAAGAAGAATGCTACAGTGATGGCCAGAAGGAAACACAGCCAACCTCACAAGTCACAGTCACCAACATAGAAGGAGTAATGGATTCATGTTTCTGCATCGGGCTGTCACAGAGGCTCTGTAGCACAGCTGGAGGGAGTGTCTTCAGAAATGTAACTGCAGCTTGGGGCTACAAAGTCCACAGACATGGAGGCCACGATGACTGCGACTGGTCAGGTTGAGCTGCTTTGTGTTCTCTCCAGCAGAGATTGCGTGGTAGTGAAGATAAAATGGAACGACTTGAAGAAAAGCTAAGGCATTTCCTCTTTATATTGTGTGTGTCTTGCAAAGCCATTTCCAGTGCAAACGTTCTCCTCTCTGGACCGTCGCTCTCAGTTTCAAAATGAATAAAGCAGTGTAAACATTATTACCTCAGATGTATAATGGTATGACACGAGGGTTTGATACCAGAAAATGACATCCAGTACTTCCTGGGAATTCTCGCCATAATATCTTCCTATTTCCCAGGGAAAATACATACAGGATTCTGGCATTTTTAGCTTGTTTGCCTGTGTGTTCAACTACAATATGTACTAAAACAAAGGCACCCTCTCCACACCTAATTAAGCTAGCTTACACACAAATGCTGTACCCAAATTGCTGTAATTGCTGTAATATAACCGTATAAACATTTTACCTGTTGCGGTTTCTACTCTTCATTTATTGCTAAAATGGCAGTTTACAGTTCAACTGTGTGGAAAAATATTGTTTAGATTAAATAAACAAATTCGAGTGCAAACACTGTGAATGAAAAGATTAACAACAAGTAACCCCAATCAGAACAGTAGGGCAGATTTCAGAGCGGCATTAAACAGCTGAAGTATGGAGTGCAGACGATTGCCCTGATGTTACTGTTAAATGTCAGTGAGCAATGATCCAGTTCCTCATTGCACCAAAATAACACATACACAAAGGATTTTGCTTCCCTGTCACTGTAGCAGTAATAAGATAATCAGACCACCTGGACATAAAAATTTTTTTATGATTAATTATCAAATTAATTTCTGGGGACTAATCAGTTTAAAGCGACACTGAAAAACTTTCCTACCATTAAATAACTGGTGATTTGAAATAACTCTGATGCTACACTGACATATAATCAGGTGAATAGTGTCTTTGTCATTCCCATTCTATGCCATGTACGATCAACTATTTCACTGATTTTGGTAAAACTGGATTTATATTTTATGGACAAAATGTTTTCTGCTTTCCCTCTGATGTCCTTTGGCTGCTCCCCTATTGACAGAGTTTCCTGATGAACAGTAGAGTAACCTGCTGAAGAGCTGCTGTTAGCTAATGTCAACTAACGTTAGATTTAGATGTTTGTAACTCTGGCTGTCTGAACTGTGAGCTCAGAGCACCATGGAAATGGTTTAGTGGTTGTATTAGAGGCATTTTGCACCACCAGGAAGAGGAAGATTTCAGGCCTGGGGCATAGGCGAATGCCAGTGTTGTGCAAGAACCGGAGCTCGGCAAGTGGGCAATGTACACATCTTCAGAGAAAAGGGGAGAGTGACAGAGCAAGAAGCTACCGGACAAGACAAAATCTGGGACTGACTTTTAGTCGTTGTTCGAGAGCTTAGTGAGATAAAAGGCTGAAAGACAGACGCCAAGCTGGGCTTCTTGCTGTTGGACTAATATAGCTAGTATTAGCTGGCTGACAAATACAAGTGCGACTGTCTGTATTTATGACAGTGGAATTGCACTCTCAAACTGGGTGCGCAAAGTTAACAATTTCTATGCAACTGAGGAAAACCTTCAACCCTTATATGGCACGTCCATGATAAGTATTGAGGTGGCTCCACAACAAATCAACAGGTGAAATTTTACACTGAATTATAAATTAATCTGTTCCTACGCCACAAAAACACTGATAATGAGGCACAAATTCATCGAAAGTTGTAGTTTGTTGTGAAGTGAAGCTACAGTGACCGTGACATTAACTGACCTTTGTATAACAAAGGATGCACTTTGAAATCTGGCAATGAAATACTAACGAATATATATTATAATTAACACGATGCTGTCTGATCATTTTTGACCAGTAAAAATCTGATATCATGACCGCACAAGTGTGTAGCCTGTGCACTTGTGCATGGGAGTGGCAAAGTGCATGGCTCCTTTCACTGCAGCTTGATCAGCATGCAGGCTGAGGTGTTGGGGAGAGCGGTGATTGAATACAGAGGCTGCAGGCCCCGGCACTGCCTTTAATCTCCCCTCCCCATTTAACTTGGCCTCTGTGCTGCTGCTCAGCCGAAGCTCAGCTGGGGCATAAAGGCACACACACATACACATCGCTCCGTCTGCCAGCCTCTCCCATCGAGCCTCTCCTATCTGTCTTCTGATCTGTCCGTCTTTCTGTAGGTGTGTGTGCCCATCTCTCTTTTCTGTGTCCGATTTTTCATCCGCTTTTTCGGTGCTTTATGTTTCGGTCCGTCTTTCCGTCTCGAAAGCTGCATGAATAAACCTGAACATATCAAAGAGCTAAAACTGACCTAAACTGTGCAAAACATCAGTGCAATGGTGTGGTTTTCCTTCACGATATTATGTAGTGTAAGTACATGTCAACGCCAATTTAAGAGCATGATCCATTTTATTTTATTAGCCAAAGGGGAACATTGCAGACTGCATATAACAAGATCAGTGGTGTGGTTTGGGTTGGGTTGTAGTTACAGTTATCTTTAGCAATAAAGAGCTCTTTTATAGGATTTACTGATCGTCTTATTACCGTATCCACGCTGCTGAAATCTCATCATTTTCTACGCCTTTAAAATGAACTCTTCATCCTGCAACACAAGCGTCTGTGGTGCAGGAGTTGCCCCGCTGGCAGATTTAGACCTTAGCGGTGATATGAGGAAGGTAGGAGAAGTGTGTTGCAATTATACCAATCAGTGTTGCTCCTCTAAATATTGCTGTAAGAGTTTTGACGTGTCTCATAATGAGGAGCTAAAAAGGAATTCAAGTCAACAAAAAACAGCTGGTTGTTTTGTGTCTTCTTATTGCGCCTGTCTTTGTATTTTAGGGCGAGTAAATTAGATAAAAAGACATATTTTTCTGAAGCTTCCCTCTTCTACAACCTACAGATAACCCTCTACTTTTGTTGTTTTGTATATAGAGTTATAAGATGCCATTATCTGTTGAACCTGATTCGCCGTGCTGGGTTGAATACAGTGAAAAGTGCGGTGAAAATTGCATGTATTTTTGCTGATATTTTTGAGATGCCACAGCGTATGAAGTGAATCTCTAAAATGGAACACCAGAGATTTTTCAGGTCTCTTGCAGTACATGATGGCAAACAGGCTGTGCAGGTAAAGGTGAGGTTACTGTCAAGGTAAAGACAACAAATGCTTATGAATGCTTGAAAGTTATTATTCAGGCCAACGAATCGAAGACTGAAGATGGTGACCCAAGCAAGCAGAGGGAGAGGATAACGGTTCTTGAGCGTTTAATTATTTAAAGCCGAGAGTCAAAATATGAAGAGAAAACCCCGTACTTGTTGCCCACAAAGAAGAAAACAGCTCCTGCAACCAATGTGGAGGGAAGCATTTCTTTAATTTACTATTCGAGGACTGCAGTCTTAGGAAGAGAGGTCTACAGTATAGTGCACTCACATAGTGGTTACAAAAAAAAACCTTCCACATCTACGTAACTGGAGCAAACACACTTCTACAGGTTCAGTATTAACACATTTATATTAGTCTATTAGGTGACTGACCTCCAAAAAAGCAAAAGGAGCAACTCCTCGCTGGCTACCTCTGCCAGAACCCTGTCTAAAGCAGTGCCCGTGATGGACAGAATGCACCGTTAGGTGCAGGAAGTTGGCAGCCGCGCCTGGCTGAAAGTTAATATTTTTGTGTCCCAGAGGTAAAAAGAGGCTGTAAGCACAACTTAGGATACAGGAGATGAAAACAGAGAGATGTGACCCATCAGAACCTCCACTCTCGCTGATGGGTCTCGGCTTTTGGCTGCTATTCAGGTCAACTGTTCCAGCAGTGTCTGCATTGATAAGCAGTGAAAGTCAGGCTGAAGCTGGTTGCTGCATAACATTTTTAAAAGCGCCTGTTTTTTTTTTATTTATTTTTTTAATGCTTTGAATATTGGCCTAACGTGTAGCCAATTTGCATGTACGCAACACATTATGTAAAACAAGGAGGGGGCCGTGGGAAGAACAATACTCAATTTGGAGAGAGGAGTCTTTTTGTTGTCTTTCCAAAAGCAAAAACACAAGAGCAAAAGTGTTGTTAATGAATTAACAACACGTGTTTATCTGCTCTAGCATAAGCTGCAACGTGCTTTAGCATGTCTAGCTAACTACCTAAGCAGATGTTACTTCCAAAGCTAAGGATTACTAACATTAGTTTGTAAGATTCCTACAGGTAGCTACATCAAAGCAAGCAACATTTGGATTTCGTCAGCCACTTGAGCCACTTGATGAGTGTTAGCTGGAAATGAGAAGCCTGTTTTTGTCTACATCTGTCTGAAATCAAGAAAGTTGAGAAAGTATTCAGTGATAAATCTGCTAATACTGTTATTGTGAACAACATACAGTATGTGCCACGCAAGAAAAGAAAGACTGACAGGGTAAAAACACTAACTAAAGGGACGGGGGTTTCGTGAACACTCTATTATCAGATACTTTTAGATGCTTGATGCTGGAAAATAGTCATAGTCCCCAAAAATGATCTATGCTGTGCCCGATTAGCCGTTCATCCAATTACCATTGCGCAAAGTTAGGGCACCATTAAAAGCCCGGCAGACAGTGAGAAAACATGCAGCTGTCACTTCATTCAGACTTCAAAGTTTGCAATTTGTGTTTCTGTGTGTGGAATGTCACTGTGTCTGAGAGGAAGAGCAGGAGGAAAGAGATGATGGATGGAGAGAGAGAAGGCAAGTTAGAGATGTAGCAGGAGAAAATAAGGGGGAGATCAGGCAAAGACAGACAAGAGGGACAAAGTGAGGGAGGGAGGGAGAGAGAAAAACAAAAGAGACAGAAAACCAGCAAAAAAAAAAAAAAAAAAAGTGTGGTCGAAGCCATGCCAAGTTATTCAGTCAGATTTATGTCCTTACTTCTCTCCACCACCTCCCCTCCATTCCAAATGAGCTGAATAGAGACGATTCTCTCATCTGAACAACAGGCCTTTTCCTAATCATCGCAATAATGCTGCTGACAGCTGACTGACTGACAATGAGACAACCATGCAGAGCATGAAGCGCACTGCTCATCTCATGTCGGTCCATTGTTAAGGGTGGCTTTCATTCATGTACACACACACGCGCACATGCTACGTTCCCTCAGAGCTGCGTGTCAGTGAGTGCGACAGATTTTAGCTTGTTGAAAACTGAATTACCCAGACTCAGGAATGCCATCTGATTGAAATATGTAAAAAAAAAATAAATATATGTGTCTACGTCTTTTTTCTCCATTCCAAATGTTTCAGAGACCTGTAATTTGGTGTCTGTATGATGCCTGCTGAGGGGAATGCGATGTACGGGATGTCACACTTAGGGAAAAGCTGTCAGGCATTGTCATTTTGTCATGGACACAACGGTCCTGTATCTTAATTTTGAAAGAGGAGCTGCATTTCAGTTGGTGCAATAATAAAATAAGAGAATGTGGCCTAGTGGTGAGAGCAACTGTCAAGTGAGCTTTTACAGGAAGGTCACATTTCATGCTGCCAACAGCTACTGGAGAGTTGCTCATCTCCTACCTGTTCGCTGATTGTTCTCTAGAGATTCCTTCAATATGAGCTACAGCTAGAATAAAAAACACTGATACAAACAAGACCGGTACAGTAACCCACAGCCAAAAACAGTCAGTTTTCAGTTTTCTCTAAAAAATTCCTTAGAAATTCAGAAAATTACATCTACTTTGAGCATGGCTTCCGGTCTAGTTGTGATGTCACCAAGTTCTGCTCGACCGTAGACAGATTTTCGACCTTCAGCCAGAAATGTGAAAACAGCCTTCGGGTGTCAAACTTCAAGTGAAGTAACAAAAAGCAAAACATATTTTTGGGTGGAGGGTTTGGGGGCGGGTTTAAGCTTAGCATATGCAGCCATCAACTGACACCATCTGTAGTCCCTTTCTTTTGGACTTATTATTGATGCTTTAACTGAATTCTGATCTTGTTTCATCACACCACATGTTACCTGGAGAAGTTTCTCTTGAGCGACACCTCACCAAACAACACTGCGGCACGGTGCTGCCTGTGCTACCGATAACCTGCAATTATACACACAGACTGCAGTGAGGACGAAGCTGCTACCTGTGATGCAGTTTTTCAAGCACAACTCCTTGTGGACTTCCAGCCACTTGTGTAAAGGCTTAATTAGTGACTAGTAGTAGCTGCAATGTTTTTTCTTAAAAATGTGTTACAGTATTGTAATTACACTGAATGAATCACAAACATGATAAAAGACTGTGTACTATATATTACACTTAGAAAATGCAAGAAATGGGAAAACTCACAGCATATTAGACATCAAGGGAAGAGGCCATTAATAGAGAAATTCCCTCAAGGCTTCTTTTTTTGCTCAGCACATATAATTGGGTTACTTAGCAGTTACCCCAATCTCATAAGCCCAGCCATTTTGTTCAGCTAAGCTTGAATCATCAGGTTTGCTAAAAGGCGCTCATTTATCAATATCCAGGATGTAAGTGTCCTCTGCTGTAACCAAGAGGTAGAGCTGAAGTAGAACTTTTGATGCTAAACAAAAGGAAATGGCCATTATTATTGTAGTTTTTGACATCTCCAGGACTGCAACACTCAGGGGCCAGTCTGAAATGCTTTTAGTTGGCTCCCTTATACTGATCATTACTCCTATTGTTGAAGTCTTGAAGATAAATGTCAAAAAGTGGAGTATTGCTTTCAGTAAGGGTTAAATGTCACTGTGGACATCATATTTAAATGTCTGTTGTGCTACGACTGAGTTCGTGGTACAGTTTTTGCAAATATATACTGCAGCAAACACTTGTAAGTAATGAAAAAATGACAGGATTCTGACAACTTCTTCATGTGCATGACAACCTGGCATTCCTCATCTCCCATTCTCTACGTCTGCCATCAATCTGCTATCAAGTCATTCATCCGGAGAATAACTGAAGTGAATAAATGAAAGAAATACACTTTCACTTTTTCTCAATCTGTTGACATCTCTGGGTATTTTTTTTTTTTTCCTTTGTCTAATTCTCAGCAACGAGTCTCAGCCAGGGGTCAATACCATAGCAAAATAAAACATGGGCGTCATATCCGTGATGTCACCCATTGATTTCTGATGAGCCGTTGTGAAGGTCAGATTGTGGTGCAGTTCTGCATCTGCCGCCTCCCGGCTAATCCAAAAAGTGGCAAAGACGTGGACTGTAGGTGGAGGTGAGCCTTGGTGCTCAAAGAAGCCATCTGTAATGCATATGTTATGTATATATGCATAAATTTAAGAGGGCGAGTTGTATAAAAATTCAGACTCAGTCAGCACAGTTGTCATGAACGGAGAAATTAGCTATAGAGACCAAAATTGTTTTTTGTACCAGGCTGTAAACATGTTTATTTCTGCTGTGAAGTTGGACATTTTAACATGGGTTCTTATGGAGATTGACTTGTTCTGTAGCCAGCCTCAAGTGGTCATTTGAGGAACTGCAGTTTTTGGCACTTCCACAAGTGCAGGTTGCCGCTTGGCACTAAATTTGATGTGTAAAAACAGATGTAATAGAGAGGCGTTTGCAATAGGAATGCATATACACAAGAGTGGTTAGACCTCCAATGAAGAAAGTGGATTTGACTTACGACAACACTGTTCAATAAAAGCTATCAGAGGGGCATTTGATTTCAACTGATAAAAACATTCACTTTACTGTTTTGTTTTGGTTGTAAAAGAAGTGGTAGTGATGCATCTCTAATTTGCATGGTAATATGTCATTTATTGTTGTAACCGTGATGAATGTGCACCATCTCTGCAAAATAAACCTATCAAAAGTTGTTACTCTGCTCATTTTTCACCTTCAACTACCAGCCCCTGGACAATTTTTGAAAAAAAAAAAAAACCTCAAGTGGGAACTACCTCAGTGAAGTCGTCTGCATAGCTGCATAGTTGGAGCGAAACTTCTGCACCCATAATTCTCCTTGAGACATGCAAATATATCATCTCCTCCAAAGCTCCCCACCCATTGCCACAAACAGCAGCGAAAACAAGCACATAAAAAGGCAAACTGTGTCTTATATTTCACTATTCTGGCGGGGGAAGCTGTTTGGCCAGACATTTGCTCATGAATATTTAGGCGGAGGCGTTATGAATATGCATTAGGACGTCGGAGCAGCGCTATCAGCACACAGATTTATGAGGTAGCGTAGGAGATAATGATGAAGGAGGAGATAACCTGGCTACTGCTATGATGAACAGAATGCACACGGTAAAACACATGCATGTGCAAGGACGTATACAGAAACAGGAGTTTTGCTAATGTCAAATCTGCCATCTGATATAAAAACATAGTAATGCTAAACACATTTTAAAAGAAGAGTATAGAGCAGAGTCAATTTGAACAAAACAAAAGCAAACAGAGCTGAACTGCCAGTGGGAAATCATATGAAATGGCATTTCTGTCATTTTCAGGGTGTGACTGTGTGGTTTGTTTCTCCCCTGCCCCTGAGCTCCACTGAGAAACCTGAGTGTCACGATCTTTTTTATCTGTGCAATGCAGTACCTGTATGTGTGTGTGTGTGTCACTTGTGCATGTGTGGTGCCTCTCTTAAAGTGTGTCAACAGTGATAACACACCTTACTGCCCACCCCGTGGTTTCAGAGATATCGCAATCTTGTGCCTCAGATGCAGGAAAGCCAGGACGAAGAAGAAGAAGAAGAAGAAGAAGAAGAAGAGACGCATATAGAAAAAAATACTGAAATAGTTCGGAATATTCCCTGCAGGAAACAGGTGCAGATTAGCATGGACACCATGCTGGAATCTCCCGGATACAAATGCATTTTAAAGGGAATGTTTTGTTGCGTACAGTTATAATTTTCTGGGTGCCACAGTTATTGGTGAATATATTCAATGCATAACAACTGAGCAGGGTGGGTCACTTAAAACAAACAAAATGCTCATTTTTAAAAGCTTGAGAATTCTTTGGCATTATAACAAGCACCGTGACAGATATGCTGTTACCTCGCTTCCACCATGTTAAACATTAAGGAAGTGCATTTGGATATACTCAATAAAAATTACCAAAAAATACGGAACAGAGCTAATTCAACTCCTACCATTGCAGCGTGGGAAAAAAAAAAAAAAAAACCTTCATTACTCATGCATGTGAGTCACTGTGAAATTATTTCACTGAGCTTATGCAACCTTGTTAGAGGCAGCTGATGTGACCCCCCCCCCCTACAAAAATGTCAGAGGAATTAAAATTTGACTTTCAAAATAAACCTCCAGTCTTTTTAAACACTGCTGATCGAACATGGCAGCTATGCAAAATAAATTCTGCCAGCAGAAGCACAGACTTGTCTAGTCTCAATGTGATAATGCCAGAGAGGATAATAATTTTATAATAGATGAATGGATGGATGGAACACAGGTAAAGAATAAACAGTCAGCCATGTTTCTCACTGTAATTTCACTCAATAATTAGAGCATGATGGTCCATCGCTAGTCTATGCTGACAGGAAAGGGCATTCATTCCACTTTAAAAATCTTTTTTTCACTTTGACTTGAAGTCTCACTTAACATTGTTCTTTTACTGTCCAGCCACCAAGTCCAGATAAGAGAAGACAAAAATGTGCACTCAAAGCATTGAGCTTAACAAGCAATCAGCAAGTTGTGCGGGGACTTTTACCTAACTTAATTTGCCCTCGGATTTGCTTCTCAGACTCCATATAGTACAGCTTCCTTATCTGCCCTTACTAATTGGTACCTGCAGACATTACTCAGGGCTGAATAAAGGTACCGTAATATTTATATTTTACGGTAGATTTAGTGAATTAAAAAGAGAGTTAAACAGTCAAAGACAAGACAGTAAATCAACACATATACTCACTACATGCACTAAATACGACACTATCTATAAGACATAATTATTATTAATGTTACATAACAGCAGGGCTCTATAAGTACAGAGTGATGGTGAAATCATTTATCTGAACAAAGCAAACTGCTCAACTTAATGCCACATGCTGACATGAAGTAAACCTGTTTACCACAGGAAAATACATCATTTCACTCAACAAAACACCAAGTCCTAAATGCACAGTCAGGTACAGGGGAGGAGGACAAGAACTTCCAATGCAGCAGAAGAACTATGTGCTCCATACACAATGTGTCCCCACGATAACTGGATGAGCAGGAGCTGATGGCTCGGCACAGTCGCTCCTTTTCAAAGCTAACAAAGTCTTTGTGCCAGTCACAAAGGTAGTGCCTGGCAACTCACTCCTGCAATAAAAAAGCAAAAAAAAAAAGAAACAAACACCGCTGCTGCCATTGAGAGACGGAAGCGAGAGAGGAAGGCATTGTGTATCACAGCAAGTGGTGACACAATGTTAGCACTTCGGGAGTTAAAGAGTGCACTACCTCCTTCGTTGTCGCTCTTCTCGGAGGACATAGCCACGTCCATTTTTTTTTTTGTTTTGTTTTGTTTTCAAACCAGTTCATCACAAGCTGAATTCACAGCCTCAAAGGAAACAGCGCTGCTCGCTACGGCGACGGCATTTTGCGTAACAAAAGAGAGGGAAACAGCAGGAAGCAGGAAAAGGAAGGAGGGAGGAGAGCATGTCAGAGGAAGGTCTCCACTTATGAATGTGTGCGTGCGTTCAAATGTATGCATGCGTGTCGACGTGTGTGTGTGTGTGTGTGTGCCTTAACAATAAAGCCAGGGGCTAAAGCTGAAGCGCAGACAGTCAATGTGCTTTAAAGGAGACTATGTGCTCACTGCGGCGCGGCATATATGATCAATTATTCATTGGATTCAACACCAGAGCTATCATCAGGCCTCCGCTATTATTACCAGCTGATGGTCAGCCATCGCTTTAAGAAGGAGAGGAAGCTCCAACTTCATAAAAGCAGGTCCCGCATAGTAAAAGACGGGGAGGAGAGGTGGGGTTGTTGTGCTGCCTTAATCACCTTAGAGAATGAAAACTTGCGGACAGAGGGAGTGTTGATGGAGTTAAGTGCCAGTTGTTTACTGCTCCCAAAACTCTCACATACTCCCTGTTTTCCCTCCTTTTATCCGTCTCCTCTCACCCGTTCAGCCAGCACAAACATGTGGTCCCTTATTCCGCACTGCTTTCTCTTTGCTCTCCCACTCCCATTTGTCGTCATTTTATATAGTGCATCCGCTCTGTCCCTCCTCTGTCCTTGCGTTCATCTCTCCCTCTGTCCCCCACCCTACCGTCGCTCCGTCTTGCTCCCACAACCCCTATTTCTGTCTCTATCTCCAGTGGAGGAGGTGCCGGGGCAGTGTAATTGGTATTCAGGCTCTGTCAGAGCCAATGCAGAGCCCTGTTAGCAGAATAAGAGAGGAAACATCCTTATCTGGATTTCCACGGTAACCAGAGGGTGGGTGGGTGGTTGGGGGACTCAGATACACTTGCTGCTCTTATTATTTTTCATTTTTCTTTCATTTTTCCGTCTTGTTTTCCCTCTTGTTCTCTCTCATCGTTCTCCCCCTGCTGTCTGTGCTAATTATTGACTGGCTGTGTTGCAGGCTCTAAAGCTAAGACACACACACACACACACACACACACACACACACACACACACACACACGTATAGAATAGGACTGCACACGTGGACTGGAGTCTGTAATGACGCATATAGGCACACATATACGCAGGAACGCATGGAAGAACACCTGCCTGCATGCACACACACTCACTCAGACATTACACAAAACCACATTGACTGGTGCAGCTTCCCCACATCTGCATCAAACACACATTACACACACACACACACACACTCCACTGTCTCACGGTGTCCTCTCTTGTATCTCCTCTCAGTTCCAGAGGGCTACACTACAAGACACATGTACTTGCGCAGCACCATTATGGAGCTATTTTGGGGACTTTGAGTAAATGCGACCGGTGCTTGACTCAAACTGCTGGATCTTCACGCACTGTAAAATGTGGCAGTGGCAGGAACGAGAATTAATTAAGGCGACTATTTATATATTAGCTTTTAAAACACAGCAAGTAATGATACAGGAGAAGGCTTAATTAGTGACCAGGAAGAGGAAAAACTGAAAAACGAGCCAGAGATTAATGACAAAACAAAAGAAAAAGACAACTTAAAAAAAACACCATCATACACATAACGAGGCAGAGACTGATGGAAATGCAGACGGGCACCAATGCAGGACGGTTTCCTACTCGTAGGCGGAGCTCAGGCCATTCAACAGCTCACGTAACAATGAATTTAGCAATTTAATTTAATTCGCAAAAAAGATCCATACAAGACGGCATTCAAGATACATGGTAATTAAGTTATGTATTTTAGGATTAGATATTGTTTTATTCTGAAATAAGATAATATATTATGTTTTTGTAAGAACTCCTAAATTACGCTGATTATGTTTTAAGGGGCTGTAATCAGAAATGAAGCATGAGCACTGATTGGCTCTTCTTCTTTTTATTAGTGGCATTCAACTAAGTACATGACACTTGGAAAATAAAAAATAAAAAACTTGAGGTGCTCGTACTTTATTTCCATCTCATGTTACTTTCTACGTCTACTCCACTACAGCTCAGAGGGATATATATACATATGTCAGATGAAATCCACTTTTGATGATTTTGACTTTTTTTCTATATATGGAATGTGAATGTTCTCTCCATCTACAGTCAGAGCTTAGACGTTATTGACCAACGAAAAGATGTTTTGTTACATCGTGTATGTGGCATAGATAGAAGGAGGATAGCTTTGGATGAATGACATTTTGAGTTTTGATTCAAGGATAGACGACAAGCTCTGTGATCTCCGAACAGAGTCCGACTGATGCATGCACGTCAGTGTCAGATAGCCATTAACCTGGATTATGCTGATTTCAATCTAAAATAGTACAAAACAGCTTTGACCAGGCCAGTGTCCTCTGTGGAAACATGTAGGACAGCCTTGTTATAGATAGTTTACCAACTGAGGTGGACAGGAATAGGAAAGTCGAGGAACCACCCACGCATCGAACCATTACTAAAGAAATCGTGCATATCCACTTTAACTCAAAATCCATAGAAATACATTTTAAAAATATGAAATGGTTTGGGTTTATTTTGTAACATTTATTTTGTTTTCATTGGACAGTGACAATATAATAATATAAGAACGACAGAATTATTAGTTTTACTTTACATTTTACTATATTTATGTAGTATTAAGTTACATTTTCATTACAGAACTTGTACTTGTTATGCAAGTATTTAAGCAGTAAAATATTACTACTTTTACTTAAATAAAGATCTGAATACTTAATAATTATTAATATGATCTACTTTTTACCTAATGGCTCCACAAGTTTGCCTCAGTCAAATCTATTTTTCAGCCTATTTGAGGTTTGACAGTAAATTTGACAGTTAGCACATTAACATCACAACTAGACATAACTTATGACCTCTGCCATGTCTTTCTCAAAACAATGACAGCAAATAGCACCTTAAGTACCCCTTAACTCTGAGCAAGACCAGTATATAAACTTCATTTGCAGAATGAAAATGACAGAAACGTGATTAATAATCTCAGCCCTAATCCCTCTGAAGGTGTAGCTGAATCAGATCTTGCATGGATAGAAACTGTACACAGAATTTGGATGATATCCTCTATCTTTCTCTCAGCGCTGGTGCAGGTTACTAGCACAACCAATCCCCGTCTGCCGTTACCTGGGTTGCCATGGTAACCCTCCCCCAAAAAGAATTTATTTCAGGAAGCAACCCATCGGCAACAACCTGTGACTCTCTCTCTGTCTGTCTCGTTCTCTCTTCCCGCTTCCTCCGTAATCATTCTGCTCTTTTTACGTCTTCTTCCACGTACTTTTTTTTTTTTTTTTTACTCCTCTCCTCCCACTACATATGTACTCTATAGTGTCCGTTTCGTCTTCTCCATCACCTTCCTCCATCTCGACATTTTATCCGTCTGTGGCTTTCCGCCTCATTTGCTGTCACAGCCTGTCCATATTCAGCCACTGGGTTACTTCATTTGTAGCTACAACCAGAGGAAATGGTGCATCAGGATCCTTCACTAGGCTGTTATCTGTACTCATGGTTGGAGCTGCGTGTGTGTTGGTGTATGAGAAGTCTGTGAACGTGTGTGTGTGTGTGTGTGTGTGTGTGTGTGTGTGTGTGTGTGTGTGTATTTACGCGCATTAGAAAGCGCAAGTGCGTGCATGTGTTTGTGTGCGTACCGGAGCCCGCATGTGTAACCGTTTGTGCCAATTATTTCATTACCGGCTGACAGATTTCTCTTTCCACTATTACTGCTCCCTTAGCCACAGGCACTGGCAGAAACGCTAGCAGTCACACACACACACACACACACACACACACACACACACAAGCTAGCACACAGCAACCAGTTCAAGTCCATCAATTAAAGAGGCAATTTGCTCAAGTGGTTCCACCTGGGCCAAAAGGCAGGTGGGTGGCTATGCTCTGTTTACCTATCAGACACTATTAGGGGTGAGATGTCACTGGTTTTACTTCTGCTCTGCCTCCATGATGTCAGTTCTGCCTGCATGTCAGACTGGGTGTGTATTATCTGTATGTGTGTGTGTGCGCACGGGCCAAAGATTACATCAAGTCCTCACATGATAACTGGAATGTACTGTATCTGTCAATGTGTGGCAGCCAAATGACAGATGATGCTAACGTTTTGTGTGTGTGTGTGTGTGTGTGTGTGCATGTTATCATGTTATCAAGCCTCTGACATATAGTAGAAGTAGCAGATGCATTTTACTCCTTCTTTGACAAGATTGCTCTACTGATCCCTCGATGTGTGTGTGTGTGTGTGTGTGTGTGTGTTGATTTTGTTTTGCGTGTGTGTGTGTGTGTGTGTGTGCTTTGACGCAGACTGTGCATGTGTGGCCTCTGCAGCAATATTTCATTCTCTCCTGAGTCCCATAAGAACCTGCCGCACTCTGTGTATGTGTGTGTGTGTGTGTGTGTGTGGGCAAGTGACCCTTTGTGGCTATGCATGCATATGTATACACGGCTGCTTCTGTGCCTGTGTGTGTGTGCACATCTCAACTTGCTCGCAGCATTTATTCACTATCTTGAAGAAGTCTGTGTGTGTGTGTGTGCGTGTGTGTGTGTGTGTGTGTGTGTGTGTGTGTTCGGAATGTATGATGAAACACACGCACAAACCATGCCACACACTCACACAGTCTGTTTGATAAATGAGACTTGGAGCTACATGAATTCGCTTTGCAATGTACCAACGCAAACACGAGATACTGCATACAGTCTGTCAAGCTCCGGTGTATATTTGTAAGAGTGTGCGTGTGTGTGTGTGTGTTTGCATATTTGTATTTGACACTACACCTTTGCATGTTAACTTGACATGCACAGATGTTTGTGGCCATGACGTTTATCTGCAGAGAGAGAGAAAGAGCGGGGCTGTGTGTTTACATGCCAGCCTCGTCGTACAGATGTGCTCCGAGGCAGGCGGGAATACATGTGCAGGAGGCAAATCGCACCAACAGGACTGACATGTCGATGTTTCGTCTCCCCGCCGTTTGATTTAAGCAAGGGCATTCTGCTTCCTGCATCCCACAAGTCCTATTTCCTTTCAACTCATTGGATGTGGTATTATCCTTGGGCTTAGGTGGCGGAGCACAAGGCATAATTTATTGTCTGTTCAGCAAGGCAAATGTGCAAGCCTGGCATATTTCATTTGCTGAATACATATCATTATTAAAATATGATTTTTTCCTTTACTTTTTTTGTGTTTCGCACTGTGTGGTGAAATGCTATCTAGGGTACGTCTGATTCATGCCCTTATTGTGAATTTCTTGGTGATAATAACCTCTGAAAGATGCAATATCGGGTGTGCTCTGTACAAGCAGAAGAGGCTAAGTCAATGTTATGAAACGGAAGAGATGTGTGGCAGAGTCACATCACGTCAATGCACATCAATGCATACCAAATAGGAAAATGTACATCACTTCTCGGATGATGAAACACTAGGTTAGAAAAAGCAGTGACTCACCTGCCCCCCTTATATATACTTCTATTTGAGCTCAAACAGACGGCTACCAAACCCCCGGCTGATTTAGCACCCACGGCAGCGAATCCGGCATAACTTGTAAATTATTGTGTACACAGTGGGTATACTATATGTATTACTTTTAAGTCAGGAATGTGGCTTTAAAAATTCCCCAGCAGTAGCACTGTAAAGAAACAACACAGCACAGAAGAAAGCTTTCTGTATTCATGAGTTTGGCTTTAACAGTCCCTGCAGGTACAATAATGAAGTTCCTCTCCCCCATGTGGAATGGACCGTAATGATTATGATGAAGCAGAATCGCAGGCTGTTTTTTTTTTGTTTTTTTTCCCTTCCCTCCCTGCTGTTGTATCGACAGAGCTGTAAACATAAGCATAAAACTATATGTAGCGACGATGTAACTGTAAAAAAGAGCTATTAACAGTTGCAGAGACAGAGGTAAGCTGAGTTGTGCAAGATGGGAGATTCAGCTCGATCTCCAGCTGTTATTCGGGTTGCAACAGATGCACAAACAATACAGCAGAATTTTGAGGCATAATCACAGAACAAAAGGAAGACTGAAAAGTCAGCATCTTCAGTTTTTTTTTTCTCGACAGAGCATGAATTCAAAAACATTTGTTTTGCCTTTGACTCACATCAATCAATTTGGGGAGTGCTAGCAGGTTGTGCGCTTTGAATTTTACGGATCACAGATTCTGCATACTTCACAATTCCATGAGACAAAAGAGGGTTCCAACGAGTAAACAAGATAAAACATGCAACCATTTGAATAATGTTATTCAAGCAACTTGTCGGATTACAATTTGACACCGTGATGCTCGCCAGCTACGTCAATTATGTCAATGATGATCACCGTAAGTGCGGCCTAACGTGTTGAGTTATCTCGCTTTGCTGCATGACTAACATCCATGTCAGCACCTTTCCTTCCGAGCGCCATAATGGCATTAGAAGATAAATGAGTGGCACCGCTTGTTATGACCCATAATGTTATGGCTTGTCCTTTACAGTGAGCTAAACCCATTTTCTCTTACTGCATTAGATCGAGAATAGGAATTGGAACCCCACAAGCAATCTATTCAAGGGTGCAACAAGCTAAGGGGATGTGACGTGCCAATGTTTTTTAGTGATTTTCATTATGTGTCATTCTATTCTAATTCATTTTCAATTGGACCATAAGAGCTGCCGCCGTAAGCAGTACAAAAGGCAGGAACGAACGAAGGAGGATCTTGTTTAGCTGTAAGACATCCCGAGAAAGAAAATAATGATCTTTATGAAATTGCTTTAGACACAATCTGACAGCCGAGACAAAGCAAGTGGCTGGCCTTGTTCGAATCGATAAAGCCTCCATTAGTTTTCTAAAGAGTAACATGCAATTTGTTTCGGTGGAGCAGCATAGCATCGGTAATATTCTGCCCCTTTGACACAAAAAGCTAATGCACTACAGCCAACCTAATGCAAGATTAAACCTGCATTTCTGTCAGATGGAAAGAGAAAAACGCTTCGAACTCACTGGATCCATAAAGCATGACCAAGCCTGTTATCACAGACACCACATTTGTGTCACAATGGCCTTCAGGGCCCTGAGCTTTTGTGTAGAGCAAAAAAAAAACCTCTTGTTTCTGAATCCATTCAAATGACTGTGATCTCACGCGCAAAGAAGATCAAACTTCCTAAGTAGCTATTGATCAGCAAGATGAACAGAGACACGACGATTGATCGAATAGAGGGATGACCTCATCTCTACCTTTGACACAGCGGGACATCACAAATTGAAACCGCAGAAGGGTAAGCACACTTCTCACCCATCATTTCCTCAAGAATGTGTGGATGTGTCACACTCAAGCACCCTGGTGGTCACTGGAATCAATAGTCTGGAGAGTTAGCTTATGAATAAAATGGACGGCTGGTCTGGCTCAGTTCCCTTAAATCAGCACTCTTTGAGCCTGTGCATCTTGACAAATACACTATAAGCTCGGGTTAGATCATCCGAGAGGGGAGGGACGATCTTGTCTTTGAGAGATGGTCTTGATGGACGTGTTGCCAGTCTTGCAAGAATGGGCCCAAAGGAGTCCGCCCTTTCCTTGGAGGAAAAACGCTGATCTGAGAGGATCTTTCTCCCACCAGCTGACAAGCTGATAGACAAATGGCCTCGCTAGTCTCTAACCTCTCAAACTACTGGCCCTCCTTCTTCTTGTCCTACCCCTCAGTGTGTGTGTGTGTGTGTGTGTGTGTGTGTTGTCTGCCAAACACTCCTCCTCCTTCACTCAATCTCGTGTATGTGTGTGTACACGCACCCCACATGACTAATTTATAAAGCCGAGCTCTATCGCACTGACCATAACACATTCCCCGGCTACTGCATGAGGTTTTAATTAAAGATACAGCTTCTAGTTATTAAAACCACTCAATCCTTTATGCATTTCTCCCACATCTTACATCCAGTAAGAGCTCAATCTAGAAATCTGCGCTACCTTGCTGATCTGTGCCACAATTTACTGCATGCGTTACACATTTTATCACCGGCATCTGTATTACGTTAATGCGCCCTGGGATGTTCGACGTAGCATTGCATGTCCTTGCTGATTCAAGGTTTTACAGAGTAGCTCAATTCTATGTCTTCAAGCGTGGATTGGTAGGGCCTCGGGGAGTTTTAGACGGTACTTCATGGGTGGAAGGGCAGGAATGAAGTGTGTTAGGTCGATGTCTTTCTGACATCACTATTTCCAAAGGCCAATGAGTCTCTCCAGTAAAAACTGGAACCCGGAGAGGATCCTCACAGCCAGCTTTTCATTAGAGTCTAACTCCAACCACTGGGCTTTTTTTTTTTTATTGTCCCACAGCACTGCCAAAACTCAATCAATAGGACTTTAGGAAAACTGGGTGCAATAGTGCACACTCTTTACTGTCCCACAATCGATAGGGACTGTGAAAAACAGTACCATGAGTAAATATTGGAGATTTCACACACACACACACACACACACAAATGAAAAGTGCCCCTGGACACAGGACACAAGGGGGTCGTTTAGAGTAGGCTTAGATTACCTTGATAAACCACCGCAGGTCTCTGCTGCAACTGTGATTGATTCATTGAAGTGAATTAATTAACAAAGCAGTTTAAGTAATGAATCAATTAAGGAATTGATTATTTTTGCATTACCCTTATGGATTGCAGCTGATACTGACCATTAAATATAAATTGTGTTCAATTTAAATCGGTTTACAGCAGATTATATGCGGAGGAGCGCTCTGCTTACCTGTGTGTAGCATTGCTGTAAGCGATTTGACACCGCTGAGGATTTGCCTAGTAAAACATGGTGATTGTGACTTTGCTTCTGTATGCTAAAGGAGTATTACTGCGGCATTAAATACATGCATATTATCTTTATGTCACTTGAGCCGAAAGCTGTGCTTCTGGGCTAAGTTCCCTAAAATCCCTCTTTTCTGCAGATTAATAATAGATGCTTAAAAAAAGGAAGAAATACTTAATGACTACACCTCTGCTGCTGTATCTCTAAGTCATATTCAAGTCAGAGCTCATACTGCAGTTCACTCTGGCCTTGACTGAAATTAAACAATCTCCATCTTTATGATGCAGGTGATGCTTGGCAAACAACTACGCCTTTTATCAGCTGTACCTGAAGTATATTCGGCATTCTGCTTCTTTAGCACAAACACAATTAATGTTGTGATGGAAAAATGAAACACGGCGTTCACAGATGGCATGAAATTGAATTGTTGGATTGGAATCTTTGCAGTAAGAAAAAACGAGGAAAACACTGACAACTGTCTGTTTGACAACTCTGGCGCACAAAGTCAACCATCCTACAAATTTACAATTGTAGAACTCGTCCCATTCTTGCAAAAAAGGTTTGATGAATCTAGTGGTCATTGGCAGGCAATGAGGTCACTTCTTAAAGGCTGCCATCGAGGGAATGCCGCATTGGAGGCATTGTAGAGTGCGCTGACCTTTTTCCGGCTTTGTAAAGGTGACCTGATAAAGCACTGTTCCACAAGGACCTCTTCAAGAAAAAGTCTACCTGACGACCTTTCGTGTGACGGGCGAGTTACAATGTCTCCCTGCACAAGCTGCATCGCCGATCATGAAACAAGCTGACAACATTCTGTAGAATTTTCTTTCCCATGAAATGTTGGATTCATTTTTTTCCATCTGTTTTTTTTTTTTTTTTTTTTTTTTTTTTTTTTTTTAAGGGAAAACAACTCAAGAAACGGTGAAAGACAGAAGCTTGCTTGCCGAGTGCAGACACAAGGTGCCTTCCATTCTAAACTCCTGTCTGAAGACGTGACAGGGCTTCCCTTTCTCCATGGGCCACATACGTGCATGACACCGAGCGTTTGCCACTGCTTGACCCAAATCTGCCTGAGGCTGCTCCGGAGCAGAGCTGCCACGCCACAGAATGCCAGTCGAATCCATAAAAAAAAAAAAACAAGAAGAAGAGGATCCCCTGGACTGGGCTTCTGTCTGAGGTAAATGAAAAATGATTTGGGTTGGGTTGTTGTCAAGCACAGTGTATGAATACACATATTTCTGTCACTTTGGCACATTAGGTCTCACCCTGTGGTTTCACCTGAGGATCAATAACTGCAGCCGTCAGACAGACTGGTGGCCTGTTTGGAGGAGGTGGAGGACGTTGGAGAGGCCACTTGGGTGCACAAACACAAGGCTTTATGAATAAATGAAGAGAAAATATGCAACGATATTCCAGTTCAACTTGTCATTGCCACAGAGGCAGTTTAGACAATATGCCTCTCTTTGAAGTATGAAAGAGCTACTAGCAAAATGGGTACACTTGAAAAGTTTAGTAGAGGGATTTACCAGAGATTCTTTTCATAACACCACATGTCTAAAAGGGCTGGCTTATTTGAAATCTACTTTAAATCCTTTAAAGCCTGATTTCTCAGATACTTAAAAAGGTGTTTAATCCAAATTTGTGACACAAAATGTTAATTTTTAATAGCTCAGACGATTTTGCCTTTGATAAAGATAACCACTTCAACCATGGCGCTATAGCCATGTCGCCATGTAGATCAAGAAGCAGATCAATCATCCAAGATCATTCAATTTATCTCCTCTATAGCTGCGGGTCCTAGAATGTCCTTATGATGTAGGGCACTTAAGATGATTATCTACAAATGATGTTCTTAATTGAGTGAAAAATATTCTAATGTTTTGACAATTTGGGAATAAATCTCTGAATCTTGCCTGATGCTTATTTTCACTCCACATTTTACAGCTGTGTTACGACAGAACTAAAGGCTGCTGAAGTTTTAAAGGAGCTGCTCTTCACAAATGTAATTGTAACCCACAGGGTGCCTCAATTTCATGCTACGAAATATTTTATAACAGCGAGTAACATATGGCTATCTCATTTATGGAATGAAAATTCTTCATTATGTCACCCCCATCCTGTGCTAAAGCAGATTGCCCTGGACTCACCAGTGAATTCCCACACCAAAAATTCTTCCATGAACCTGTCAAGACTCTCTATTGCCATGTAACAAATATCTCAGCCAATGAAGAGCAAAATGGGATTTGCTCCATTGCCTGAATTATTGAAGTGGGCAGAGTGAGAAATTTACGGCGCAAAAAAAAAAAAAAAAATCATCCACATTCCCTATGCATAATGTTTTAATATGTTTCCATTCCCAATCCAGCCTCGCCGCATCCTCATTTCTCATTGCACGAGATCCAGTGTCACATTATGCAAGGGGGCTGACACAATGAGGTGTGCGACTCCCAAAAATACACTCACTGGCGTGTTCGGCTATCTAACGGGCTGGCAGAGGGGCTGACATTTTGTTGTTTTTTTTTTTTTTTTTTCATTGCCAAAATCACCATCCGAGATCTCTAGCTAGCTAGCGCTCCCCACCTTTCCCTGGTGTGATAATAACTCAGGATATGTTGACAGGCTACCTTCAGATAACATACCACCTGCATACACATCTGCACCAGCAGCATTAAGACACACAAACACACCAGCGTGCATGTAAACACAGATACGGGCGATCAATCTGTGGCATGATAGAGAGGAGACTAAAAATACATTTTTCTTGTTATCCCTCCTCCTTTTGTTCCGTATGTGTAATTCACGTCGGAGAGGGTTGTGTTGCACAACTCTGATGTTCCTGTGAAGGAATATGTGAGGCGAGATTAAAAAGGGTCTGTTCTTTATGAAGCCCCTTGTGCATGCCTTTCATTATCCTCATCCCCAAAAGACTGCCACTAATGCAGTCCTTTGAATTCATTTTATCAGTTCATATTATTAGCACTCACAGCTGGCTTTGACCTTGGCCATTCTTGTAGCCTAAAGTGAGCATATTCTCAACCCTCCTTAGTGCGCCTCCCTCCCTCCCTCCCTCCCTACATCTTCTCCCTTGTAGATTTCAAAAGGGACCTTATAAACCGTAATGAACTTATATCGCATCTTCTTTGCCACCATGCGGCACCAGCAGCTTCTCCCCTCGCACAAAGTTAAAAAAGCGATTCGGTGTCAAGTTTGAAAGCAAAGAAAATGCAGGCTTAGGGGAAAAAACACCTCGGTATAAAAGCACAATATGATACAGACAAACAAGTCGGCGGTGAAGGTCAAAAATATTGCCTTGCCAGTCAACAAGCTCGACAATGCTGATGGCCTGAATCTAATGAGAGTACCTCGCGTTAACACAGCCACGAGCAGCACTTTTTTCGTATTGTTAGGTGGCCACACAATCCTCTTTTTGACCTCTGTGGAAAAGGCTAGCATGCCACAGTAAATTAAAACTCCAAAGGAAAGCTTCGGGACATGTGCCAGTACAAAATCCTGAACTCCCCTTGTCTCCCATTTTGGCTGACAGACAATTTTTTTCTCTCTCTTTCTCTCTCTCACCCCCATTCAGTATGGCTGGGCATTCTCCTACCCCGCAGTAGTCATGGACTCACCACGGTGAGGAGAGTGTTTGCCACTGCTTGACCTGAATATTTGCCCAGGGCCGCAGGCGGGGAGGGGATGGTAGGCCATTCCAAGCCACTCTCTTCAAAAAATCCGGCACAAAGGAAACCCATGACAGTTCCTAAGTGCCAAACAGACTCAGCTCGCCCCGGGGTATACATGTATAAAGGGAATATTAAGTGCTGTTTTTTGTCCCAGGTTCATACAGTACAGCAATTCCCTGGTTCACACCATTTGACTTTCATAAGGAGTTTGAGCAGTAAGTGTACTCAACCTCTGCGTGAAGATCTCCCCATAGACGAGTATGATTTGTATTTATTATGCTACCTTGTAGGTGGAATTAATGATTTGTTACAAGGGATAATCTGCCACACTGAAACACCAGTCAAGTTCTGATGGAATTGGTTTTCTGATGATTGCCAGAGTCATTAAATCACTTCATTAATCTGAATGTCAGCAAATGAAACTCAATTAATTACACCCAAAAAAAAAAAAAAAAAAAAAAAAAAGCTGCACCACTTGCCACAATGCAGCCATGCCCTGCAGGCTGTGCCATCCATACAGCTTGGCAACAGTGACAGACACATTGTGGACAGTGTGCTGAAGCAGTAAGCCTCGCTGTGTGGCGTGTGAATGATGATCGGGAGTCAGATTCATCCAGGCTTGAACATATATGGGGCAGAAAACACAATGGAAGGGTAAACGGAACGACATTAGAGCCGCTTGACCTCAATGTTACCCTAAAGCTAGACTCTAGTGCCATCTATTGAAAACGTTTACAGCAAATCAGTATTCCGTGCAAACAGTGAAGTGCTGCTTTTAAACGCTGCTTTCCTCCGCACAGCTTGAACTTATTTGTTCGATGGCGCAAAATTGATAAATCGATCATCCTCTGGCGACTTGTTGATAAGGAAAACTGCGGATGAGGAATATCACAGCTCAGCAACACCATATGCGCTCCATGCAAAGCGACCCGCTTTAGCGCCGTTTGGATTTCTGTTTTAAAGGCGACTTATAATAAAAAATAAAAGTCAATATGTGATTACGAATGCGCCGAAGCCGATTGCACACTCCGCATTGGAATTGCTGTTGCGGAAAACTTCATATGAACTACATGGAAGGCGACGGCGCATTCAAACAGTGTTAAACTGACATACAACCAGGCGGAATTCGGGGTGATTACCTTCTTTGAGCAGGCGGGAGTGAATAAGGAGAATGAGAAAGCAGCAGATCGCCGCTCCGGTCAGTGCCCACGCAACTCTGAGCAGCTGCATCCTGGCGTAGGAAGGTTTGTGGCGGACCGAGACAGCCGTGCAGCGGGATAGACACACTCCACCTCAGCTCACAGACACGCGCCGACTCATATTCTGTTGGCCATGTAATTCAGCATTCGTGGAAACAAAAGAAAATCCTCAGTTGATAGTCCAGTTTGGGTGTTGATGGAGAGGGCTAAGGATTCCGTGTAACAACAAAAAAAGATATATGCGCTCTTTGCTTTCCGCCGCCGGTGCGTCAGAGTGGCTCCAAAACACAGTAGGGTGGTTAACCCCCAATCACCGTCTGAAGGGCTGACATCTTCCCCTTCTTCTATTCCTTATTTTTGTTTCCTTCAGGAGTCTGTCATCGGCTGCGTCTCGCTCTCGACAGGTTCGACAGAGCGGGCTGCGCCCCTCGGTGCGTCTCCGTCTTCGAGTGCGCACGGCGGTCCACGGCGATGCGGCGCGCAGATGATGATCACTGCTCTCCGCTGCATGTTACGCACATCTCTCCCACTGCTGGAGAGGCAGAGGCAACTACTGCCAACCAAGTCGCCTTGCAGTCTCTCTCTCTCTCTCTCTCTCTCTCTATTTCTCTCTCTCCCGGTTCCTCACTATATTGCTCCGTCGTTCCGTCACTTTCCCTCTCTCTCTCTCTCTCTCTCTCTCTCTCTCTCTCTCTCTCTCTGTCGCCCCCCTCCTCTCTCTCGCTCTCCCTCTTTCCCTCTTGATTCAGTTCAATGCAACTCTTGCCATTTACGCACGACAACTGCCGGTTTCATGAACTATGCATCTCTTGGATAATCCCTGCTCTTCTTCGCCTGCGCGTCATGGCTCCTGAAAACATTTTTGGTTCCCAAACCAGAGGCAGTGTGGCTGACTTTTCTCTCAAATCAAACTGAGCAAAGATCTGACCGCGTGGCTCGTTTCTATGTGGTTTGTTCTCCCATCAGATAATCTGTAATGATCCAAACACTTGCAGGCGTGAATGTCTGCACATGTCTCTCCCTCTCTCTCTCTCTCTCTCTCTCTCTATCCCTGTGTGTGTTCCTCACACAGGATCGACGGTTTTTCCTCTCTGCTTAGCTCCAGGTTACGTCACAACTCCCCCAAATAATCTCCTCCAGCTACTAAGCATGAGATAGTGCTGCTATAAAAGGATGTTTCCCACTGATAAATAAGTGAGCATACTGTGGGCTGCAGGTGACTGTACAAAAAAACAAAAATACGCCAGACTTGGAAAGAGTGATGTTCAGTTTTAACCCACATTTTATTGCCAAAGATTTGGCATCTTCCATAAAAGATTTTTTTTTTTTTTAAAGTTCTCATTTTGGCTGGATTTCCTGCATCTCATCCTCAGATGATGCAAAAACCAAAAAAAATAAAAGTGTGCTGTGGAAATTCTGCACCTTCATATTAGTCAAGCCTCCCGGTTATTGAAACAAGCAATAGACGTTGGGTAGCCTAGCCTCAGGCTCATCTTCCAAGAATATTCAACACCCCCTGAAAGCAATTACGCATGTAGCCTAAAATTTCATCATATTATAAACATAAAGAATTCATGAAATTGCAAATTCTCAAAATGCCTCTTTTGTTCTGATATTTAAGAAGGATATCTGGATGCTGCGAGTGAACAATTGCTTGTGTAATCACCCCCCTCCCTCCCTCCTGCTGAGCGCTAACACAGCTATTGTTTCTCTTTTATGTACATCTGTATGCCGTTTATGCGGGATGCAGCAAGAGATGGAAATTGAAATATCCACTCATTTATTCAGCCAGTCACTCATTTGGAAGAGACTGGTCAGTTTGCACACAATAACCCATATGGCCAGTTCAAGTGATCACAGCGTTTGAAAGCAGCGTTTCCTCCTCGGGGCACTTGTGAGTTTCATCACCAGCGTCTGTGTATTTATAATTGAATCAGAACGACATGGTCTGACGGCTGACGGTGCCACTCAAAACCAGAGAACTGTCATTGCGGTGTCAATAAGGTTGGCCCCCGCAGCTACTAGCACTAATTAGCTGATAACAGCCTCTGCTGGCTGGCACGCGTGCCAGATTGTATGTGTTTGTGTGCAGGCTGTGAATGTCTATGCCTTTGTTTGTCATGTTTGCATGAGTGTGTGTGTTAGTGGAGGGCCTTTGTTTTTTCTTTCTTTCCTGACACCTCCCAGTGTCCTCTCCAACACTGTGATCCATCCATCTACTGCATGGAAAGCAATTAACAGAGACCTGACCTCTACAAGGATTTAGGGTGGGAAGACTGTATGTGTGCTTGTGACTGTGTGGGTGTGTGTGCATGTTTAACATCATAATCTGCTGAGCCTTTACTGCTCTATACTCACTGGAAGAGCTGCAAACTAAATATAACTCTGTAATGTACATAAAAGGCAAAATAAGAAACCATTGGAAACACGGAGGCAGGAATTATACGGTCATGACATGCCAGAGGAACCAATTACAACTCTTCACAAAGTTGTCATCTTTATGTGTTTTTTGTCCTGACATCTCACCTGACACATTTCACCCAAACCATATGTGCAATGTTTGGAACGTCATTGTTTTATAACACCAGTTTAAGGTGGTAACAGCCATTTATGTAACTGAGAGGAAACATTTAGAACAGGAATAGAATGCAGCTTTGCAGCTTCCACACCTACCAATAATTAGTCTTATCTGTTATTTATAAATGTGGTCAACTGTAGCTTCCCTCGGCACGACACAACCTGCACAGGCAGTGCGCCCATGGCTCGGTTAGGATAAAAACTCAAAGTGTGGAGAGAAAACAGGGTGAATGTTAGTGGCTTTCTGCTCCTTTTACATGTCTATGCTCTTTCCTTATAGGTCAAGTGTCACCATGAATCTTCAGCAAAAAGCAAAGCCGTTATTGTTGTGTACACTGTAAAAATGAATCATACATTTATGGAAATTAACTCAAATTTTACAGCAGTTTTCTGTTGTTTGTTTTAAAAATCGTATGCAAAACTCTCTCTAACAGATTGTTATTTGAAATATTATGCTCATAATGAGAAATTAATGTTATTTCTTTTTTTTTGTACAGAAACATACGATATTATTTATACAGTGATTTTTCAGCTTTTTTAAATGGCAAACAAATATGTGTAAAATTACAATAATGAGCTGTAATCTGCACATTATTGAAGGTGTGTGATTGTAATAATTCAGAATAACAGTGTTTCGATGCAAAACCTTGACTGAAAAATTCATAGTTTTTGACATTTATTTGATTTATGACATTTTACTCAGATTTTACGCTTTTTACCTGGCAGTCATTTAACCATTTTTTTTTTTACGATTTTATTTTTTACTTCCATTCTTTACTAAGTTCCAACTGTCCAAGTATAGTTAGTTATTATAAAGTTATAAACACACCAATATTTTGGTGGTGACACATAACCGGTCTCACCTGTTTTTTTTACATTAGATTTACTGCCTATTTGTTGTATGAGTGTTAAGTCAATTAGTATCAAAAGCCATGAAGATGGGGGACATATTTAAAGGCAGAGGCCGACATATCCTAACGTTTAGTCTCCAGTATGGGGCAAGCTTCAAAAAAGACTTCCTTCAAAACCACAGAAGAGATCAAACTTAATGATGATCGTATAAATGTTTTTACAAGCTGCGTAGTACTTAAAAGTATCACGATGAGTAAACTGAAGTCATTAAAACTTAAAGTAGAAAAGTATTTAAGTGAAAACCTCTCTCTTTGCTACAAAGTAGAGTATGCACATTTGATGAAGGTGATAAAATATGAAAATGGCCATAAAGCATTGCTATTACACCAAATGCAGAATTACTTTCTTTTTTTTTTTTTACATTATATGTCTCTCATTATTACATTATTATATCTCTTTAGTATGCCAAGACCAAGAAATGTACAGTATGTTTTCCTACATAGTGATGTTAAATATATTTGGCGTCAATTAGACGTTTAATGCTCAGTCATGTTGATAAGCAATAACATAATCATGATCAAGCTGATAAAGTAATGTTAAGTATGTTATTTAACTGTTTTAAAGGCCTAATAACACTGTGTGATACCTAAACGATTACATCACTGGTGAACGTATAAATATTTGTGTGTTATATAGTACAGAGGGCCTCATTTTTGCTGCCTTGGGGACAAACTATTTTGTCTAGACACTTAAAAATCCCTGTTAGTTGTTTGCTTGCATTTTTTTCTAACTCCTTTTTAATATTACAAGGGGATAGCAAAAATGTTTGGAGATAAGGTTTGGAGCACTGTGGAATTTCTTTTTTTTTTCTTTCTTTCTTTTCGTGAATTATTAAACCATTTCCTTCCCTTCTATCCTCACACCACCCACCTACACTGCTGCCACGTCTCCTCTCTCACTTTCTCCTCCTCCTATACTGCCACCCCCTCACCGCTGCTTTTCCTTGCCAGAAGCCAGGGGAGGCGTTACTTGCTTTGTCCTCTGTGCAGGTCACTGGCTGTGTGCCAGACAGAGCCCATGCCAATAAAAGCCATGAGTAATGGCCTAAAACTTCTACATTCGCTGTGTTTCCCATTATTTCCCATGGCCAATAAATTTGAAGGAGGGCTTAATCAGAGGGAAAAGCTAGAACATACGGCTCATGTCCAGTAGGGTGTCCAACACAAAGATTCTTAGAGTATAATCAGAGATAAAAGTTGAGGTAGCAGCCACCAATATGGTTTCCCTTGTGACCCACTTTGTCTTCTGACAAGTGGAGCCATTATTGTTTGGGCAAATAAACACACTCCTGTTGTCTATCATGAAACAATGGCTGCCCCTGGGATGAGGTCAGTTTTAAATAAAGAACCTAAATGACAGATAATTGAATAAATGTTTCATAGCCCATGAATGTGAAGAATCCAAGCTTCACAGCAGGGCCGGATAGTCCAACATGTCTGTCAGGATTTCACACAACGTCGATAGCAGAAGTAGGAATGATTCATGTTGTGTAGGTTTGGCATCTGCTGCTTGTGGCCACCTGTGTCTGTATTCTCATAAATATTTGACCAATGTTACAGCAATTAGCTGCTATGGCTAACTGTATTTGTGATCCAATCAAATCTTCTCCATGTTCATTTTCGGGAATGTAATGGAATCATATCTCTCTTATATTTCACATTGTATTATACAAAAATATATGTTACATAGTTGGGTGAAAGTTTACCAACAACAAAATGAAAATGCTATTTTGAATGCTAGTTTGTGAACAATGCAAAAAACTTGAATAGCTTAAAAACATGCATCATCGTACTGATGGTCCAGTGTGTTAGAATTAGGGACTCTATTTACAGACAATGGCAGAAATACACTGTATATAGAGAGACAATATAATATGCATAACTATGTTTTCATTAGTGTATAATCACTTGAAAATAAAAATTGTGTTTAGTTATATCTAAGGACACTGTGGGTCCTTTTCAACGGAGTCTGCCATGTTGAACCACCATTATTCTACTAGCTTTGAATAGTCACGTATTCGCGTATGTTGCTGCCACCATAATTTCAATTTGCAATATGAGCAGCTGCAACTACCCTAGATTTCATTAAATCTTACACATTTTACCTTTAAACCTGCAATATTTGATTTTCTGGCCACTTGGGGGCAGCAGAAATACACCCTGAAAACATCATTGACATATTATCAGGTATAGATTCAGAAAACTTCCATACAATGAACTATTTACACATCACGCAGACACAAAGCAGCATTAGCGAAGTTGCTAACTTCCATGCCATGCTGGGCAGGTAGTCGACAGTTCAGTTCTTCAAAACAAATGCTGCTGAACAGGATGGCATGGGAGCAGTGAGAGGGAACCAATGTGGGTAAAATCAAAACAATGAGCTGAAAGATGCTAAAAGAGCTGACAGTGTTAATTCTCTGTGTATTCATCACTACTAGGGTTGATCATTGTTATAATAAAAATAAAACATTGATTATAGCTGTATAGACATCAGTGCTCTTGAACATTTTCACAATAGAAACATCAAGTCACTGCTACAACACAAAAGTAAGCTAGCTGCCATGGGTAACTCAAAGATTGTCTTTTTGATCCAGTATCTATGGTGGGTGTTGTAGTTTAAGGACAGAGACTGACAATAATTTAAGTTCTCCTTCACATCATCCCAGCTGAATCCGCACTCAGCTACAACACTTTGAGATACAGTGGATCAATCTTACTTCAGGAGAGCACAAGGCGCCAATTTGGCTTTGTAAAACTTTCTGTTTAATCAGTATTTCCTTGTGCTTAATATGGCATGCATTGTGCTTCTTCTTCTTTTCTCACTGTCAATCACCTGACACCCACAGGAAAGAAACAAAGTGTCTGCCAGGAAATAATCCATCAAAAACACGTCACCTCAGACATCTGTCACATCCATGTCTTTGTATTTAGGAAATATTTGTTAGCTAGGATGTCAGGTAATTTTCCACATCATAAAGTCGTGTGTGTGTTTTTAGTGAAAATGCCCATATTCACACATTATATAACTCCAATTATAAAGATAGAAATATATATGAGCTTTTAAGAACTTAACAGTGTCATTTATATCTCATTTATTTCTATGAAGGGCTTATTATTAACCTAAAAGAAAAGACACATTACTTTTAACATTAATTCTGTTCTTTTCTATTCTTGGAGAACATGAGGTCCTGACTGTACCTCATCTAAAAAGGCTTCAAAAGTTGATAGACACTTCTATAATCTACACTATGTCTTAATGTCTATCAAGGTTTTTCAGTCTAGTTTCTATTTGAATTATGAATGAGTGACCAGCCAGAGATACATGGTATTCAGCTGCATATTTTTGGTCCTTACATTTGTTGCCTCTGACATAATTCCATATCCTTGGCAGATTTTGTGTCCAGAATATATGTCATGAATTTTGAGCGGAGTTTCATATGATTTCAGTCTTTCTGTTCAACCACAGATGGATGTATGGCCCATAGGGACATTGTTATTTTTAGTCATTCAATACAGGTGATGACACATACATTCATACATTTCAATCTAAACAACACCCTGCTCTTTTTAATTGGAAGCAGTGTCACTCACAACGATTTAAGCAACAAAGTTATTATATTATTTATAATTAACTGTACACACACAATGCACAGTTAATTAAGCGTTATTACAGGAAGGGCGACATACTGAGCTGGCGAACACTCGATGATAGACTCGTTCTCTGGAGTCTCCCGCTAAGCTTCTTACATTTCCTGTAGTAAGAGAAAAACAAACAAGCACCCATTCACCCACCCGGGAGCTTCCTCTCCATTTAGTCTCCATTTGCCCGTTCTTCATTCATCCATCATCCCTCGGCACTGAAGGCTCACCTCGCCCGATTCCATTAGTTACCAGTTAAGTGCTACAGTACCACCATGAATCATTTGCATTATAGGCTGTGTTAAGTTTACTTGATTAATTATTCATTTTCTTTTCATCAGCTTTCACCAGGGAAGTATCAACCCCCCATCCCAACCCACCCGCAATACTCGAGGCACGTTTTGGAGTTAAAAGAACCGCCTTTTTTAAGGACGCCAATTTAAGGACGTCTGTTCACAAATCTAGTGATATCTCAGGAAAGTGTCACTCAAATTGAATCTCAAAATATTGGTGTCATTATCTGTGTGTTCACATTTAAGTGAGATATGGCTCAAAGAGGGACTTCAATTTTTGGTGCAAATCGCAGCAATCAGGCCACAATTTTAAGGTACCTTAATTGCCTGTTTGAGCTGCGTGTCACAGCCACTGCTGCTCTTCTAACTGCTGACCCTGTTGGTGCAGTAAGTGGGCTAAATCAGCAGACCAAACAAGAATACCTAACCTCACAGTTTGAAAACCTGTTTCAGATGATTAGCACTTACTTTCCAGTATGTCATTTATTTAGGTTCAACTTCTCCAGAAAGGCTTCTATTTTCTTATTTGGAAACAGTTACGTGATGGGGCCTTATCTCTCTAATAAGAACAGACCTTTTTCACAGCAGCCATTTTGACATGAAATACTTGGGTCAATGTAGGTGTTTCCAATGATACTAATTAAGGTTCTGTTCCATTTATTGTAGCAGAGACTTTCCAGTGAGCCAACACGCAGCACAGCCGCATGCTGACTCTGTTTGACCTGAATGGAACGGAACCTTCATCAGTATCATTGGTAACCTGCGTTTACCCAAAAATTTCATGTCAAAACGGCTGCTGTGAAGACTACACTTCACACTCCTGTCACACTTATGTCGCACTCTTATGCTACCATGATCCAGATGTAAATGTTACCTATACAGTAAAAGTTAGTCATTAAAGCTCTTTACTTTACTGCTGTACTAATGGTCAAATTCATATACTATATAACAAGTGAATATAATGTATGGATCTGAGTATCTTACATTAAGAGAGATAAAATTCAGTTTTAAGTTTTTAAAAAAATGACTTACAACTTTAAGTAAGCTAACATGTAAAAAATTCTAAGTTGGACAAATTCAAAGGCAAAAACTTAAGAAATTCTCCAACTCAAAATGTTGAGTTATACTTAAAATTTATGTTGAAAAGTTAAGTTTTCTTAACTCTTTTATTTTTACAGTGTGCTGAATGCACTTCATCTTACGCTGCGTTTTGCAAATAAGCAAATTTTATACAGACAACAATAAAATGCTCAAACAGATTAAATCAAATCCCAAATCAGTAGCTAATAAAGAAATCATCACATGCTGTGCAGCAGCTTCCTGCTGCATGTTTATCTCCCATCTTAATAGGCAAAAAGACAAATAAAAGCAACGGCATTGGCAATTAAATATTTAAGAACAAAGTCTCAGCAACAAAAAACACAAGTTTATCTATTGAGTGTTTCCATTGTCCCCAGGGAGAGACGTGGGTAATGAGACCCAGAGTACTGTATGTGTCTAAATGTGCTAAAGTAGAAAAAAAAAATGGACTCAATCACAATGACAAGAACAAAATAAATAAAACTGGAAACTTAACCAACCAAGCCTATTTCCTCTTGCCTTGCTTGTTTGTGCCAGCTTTGTAAAGATTATTTTTTAGTGGGAATAAAGATTGGAAACACTCCTGCAATCTTTGCAAAACAAGTTTGTCCAATTGTCGGGAATAGTTGCTTGTGCTTCTTCCCATTATCCATTTCATATATTAGAGTCTGAACTGGCCATAGAACGAGGTAACATCTGTAAGCGTCAGATATTCTCAGTGTATTAATACAGACCTTAAATGCCCCGTTTTCTGACCAGACTTTGGAATGTTATTTTCCTCCCTGTCAACATGCGTAACAAATTAAAATCTTTTAGAAGATGGAAAACTATTAAAGCTGTGGTGCATAATATATATTAATGATGCCTTATATATCAATGAAATGGCAGTGTTTTTGCAATTAGTGTCAAACCAAACTGCAATACAAACACTATTATTAACTATTTTGCTTTTGTTTTACATTTATAGCCAAAAACTTGTCATCGCTGATAGATTGCCTTGATTATGGAGTCAACAAAAGCATCTCACATCAGTGTCAACACAGAAATCTCAATAGGGCTGGCTTCAGCTCACTTTCAATACAAGCAATTTAGGAAGAAAGCTGACTTCATCATTTAAATATTGATCAACTTTTGTAATGAGGATGTCATATTCAATCTGTTAGGAAGTAATTAAAAATCAATATCCTATCAACATTAAACGAACCACAGTTTCTATTTTATTCTGAATCGAGTGAAAGAGCGTTAATTGACCCGAGTCTCAATTTTCATACCAATCTTCTACGTATGGATCCTGCCTGGTGTTAAATGTGGTTGAAATCACATTTAGGAACAGATCAGCACAGAGCCCCACGAGGGAAGGAGGGAAGAGACAGAAAGAAAAAAGCTTTCATGACGAATGTTTGGTCTTCTGTATAAGCACTCAGCATACTGAAGAGCTCCTCTCAGAGCAAACAGGTGAACACAAGAATAGTTTGTGCATACAAGGCAGGCAGGGAAAATATATGCATTGAAATGAGAAACGAAGGGAGGCAGAGGGAAAAGAGGAAAAGAGGCGAGACATTGATCCAGGTAATAACATGTCTCTTTGCCCCAATGAAAGCAATAAAAATGGGTCATGTCGAGACAGTCATGAAACATTCAACTCAACGTTTGCCTTGTGCAAACAAACAGGAGTCCTGTGTGTAAGGTGCTGCAAAGGTAGTATCTTATTTTATAAACAGGAGATTAACATAATATAAGCTACAAAAAGACTAGCCAGTTAGCTTAGCTTAGCACAACAACTGAAAATAGGGAAACACGTTACCATGGCTGTGTCCAAAGGTAACACAATCCTTCGATCCGCACCTCTAAAGCTCACTAATTCACGTTACATTTTGTTTGTTTAACCCGTACATAAAAATGAAGTGTAAGAACTATACTCTATATAAAACATGGACATATTATCCATGACGTCACCCATATATTTCTGAAGTGCCGTTGTACCACACTTTGAGCTTCAGAGTGTGGTGGCTCTAGCTGTCACCATCTCGGTTTCTGGCTAATCTAAAAATGAGCAAAGACGTGGAGCGTGGGTGGAGTTGAGGCAGGCTGAATGAAGCCTGGATGCTCAAACAAGTCACTTGTGACGCCACCCATCTGTCAGTTGACGTGTTCTATATCTCATGTGGCCTTTGGAGGAACTGCAACTTTTGGCACTTATACATTGGCTTGATTTCACAGCCAAGCAGGTTGCTGCTGCTCGGTAATGAGAAGTTGGGGGGGACTACTTCTTGGCAAGGAGCAGTGACTTCCTGGAGTCGCTAATGGTTGGCTGACAAGTGCTCTTGCTGTGTTAACATGTTAATCGTTGTGTTTTAAAGGTGCTAATAAGCAGATTTTGTTATTTTTTGACAGAGCCAGGCTAGAGCTTTCTCCATTTCCAGCTAAGCTATATGCCTATGAGTATGAGTATGAGTATGAATAAGCTTGTTGTCGAAAACTCTGCAAGATTTGTTGATTAAAGTGTCACTTTGTTCATGAGAATATGTAACAACTGCCTATCTGCCTTACAGTACATGCATATTGATCCAAGTAAAAGGCGTTGTATTTAAGACTCTGAACATTAAAATAAATCTTGTCAACATGTATTGTATTTTTTATGCTCGGTGGGTCATTTACTGCACACTTCGTATATATTTCAATGTGGCTTTGAAGCCCGTTCTAAATAAATGATGCACGGTGGGCTCTGTGTACACCTGCTCCGAGATGAAAAGCCATACGTCGGAAATTGAAAAGCAGCAATAGCTTTAAAGCGGGAGAGTCTGTGGCCTCTCTGGCCCAAACCAAATTCAATTGTGAAAATGATGATAATATTTGGTAGCAGCATTGTCTGGCACAAGGTTAAAAAAAAAGAAAAAATGAGCAGTGTCCTCTCTGTAGATTGCTGTCATTTTGAGTCTCTCTGGCGTGTCTGCATTAATCTGGGTGGGAAAAAAATGCAATTGAGAATGCAATTGAAAGAAATGTGATTGTTAGATGAAGGAATGTAGAGAGATGAAGAGAAAAGGGGAGGAAAAAGTAGTGCAAGAGAGCTGTAGAAGAAGAAAAAAAGAAGGGGCGTCAGACATAGAAAAACAAATTTTTGTCTTTTTTCGGCATGAGGAAGACAGGGAGTAAAGCGTATGGAGCGACATGAAGGGTGAGATGATTCACAATTTTGTTGCAACGCTTGAGCAGAGACTCAGACACTAACACAGTCTGTCTGTCACCACAGGCTGCTGATGGACACACATTATTGGATCCATATACCGCCTCTTTACTCAGTTGCAGTTCTTCACTGTAGACACATGGCCTTCAGTTAAGCAGCCAGAGGGGATTGTTCAGGGATAAAGGCACACACTGTGAGCTCAATAAAAAATGGTGACAAGACAAGTAATACGCTTAAATGGCTTTTTTGTTTACTCTTGTACAATATGTTATTCTGTCTTTTTTCCTCAGCTCATGGCCTAACAAGCCAATCCTCAAAATGAGCCTCTGCAGTGCAACATATGTAAAAATCTGTCTCTTTAGCTGCTATTGCTCCACTATGTTCATCAGCTAGTCACTAACTTTGTCTGTATTCCATTTGGGGCGTTGCAAGTAATGTGCAATGTGTTTATTAGAGCTTTTTCACTGAAAAACAGCTGGCTAACGGTGCTGGAAAAGCGAACCATTAAACCAAAACATTGCGCTGAAAGGTGCTAAAACGTTTTGTAGAGCTGAGAGGAACTGCAGAGTCGGATGGTAATTATCTGCGGGTGTGTCACTACGAGTGACCCCTTTCACATTATGCATAGCCATTTGATCCATTGTAAATATAAAAATATGGATTAGTGTGACTTTAAACCTAATTTAACAGACTAGTGGTTTTGCAAATCACATAAACTTAACAACACATTTATCTATTCTGTTGAGAATTTAATGGATTTTTTTTCTTTTCTTTACCATTCTAGACATCCATTTGTTTCCATTCAGAATGATACAGTATTTGAAAATAGCTCTTTCAATTAAATTCAGTACAACTTTATTTATTCTTGTGACCTCAAGTGTTTGCAGCAGCTCACCAGCCAGGTCAAGTGCAAAAACCTTCTTGAAACGTGCGTGGGATTCGTATTCTCTTTACAAGGTCAAGGTTAAAAACACATCCAAAAATCTTGATGCATTGGGAAAATTATCAGCAAATAGTATGTGTAAATTATACATGATTTTCAGTGATTGTAATGAGCTACAACTTGCAAAAACACTGGTATGGCTTTAAATAGAGCCCCCTTTTTGACTGGTAGATGAATATTTTGGCAATTCATCCGCAAGTCTACTTTAAAAGATTGTCCAACAGGGAGAAAAAGAGCGTGACAGCATATTGCGAGAAGATGAGAAGTAGACAATAAAGGGAAAAGGAGCGTGCCATCAAGAAATGAAGCAACGAGAGAGAGGAAGGAGAAACACATAGACCAAAAAAAAAAAGAGCATAACAAAAGCAATAACAGAGAAAGTGAGAAGATATGAGAACACTGTAAAGATAGAGCACCATCCTTTGGCCTCTCCAGGGCTCACACTCCCTCTGACAGCACTAGAAAGACAGGGGATCAAGCCTGATTCCAACCTGGCTTTGTCTCTTTACACCGTGAAAATATGGCCTGGAATCCCATTATCCCCGGCTATAGAGATGTGAGGGCTCCATCTTCATCTCTTATTCCACAGAACAGAGGGTATGCCACCACCTGCACAGTATATCGAAGCTCTAGCTTTAAAAAAAAAAAAGAAACAAGGATGCACTCACCCATTCTCATAGGCTCGAGAGGCTCTTTAGTTGAAGGGCAAATAGAACTAGAGCAGAGGATGGATGACACTCATTTTGAGCAGCAGCCTTATTCACAATCTTCTGTAACTTTGGCATACCAATGAAAACATTAAACCCGGTTCTCTCAGGAGTAATGGGAGCACACACACATGTGTGTTCATTCCCACATGCACTTTGTGTCGCCTCCACACACACATATATACACATCACTTGGAGAATTGAGTTGGTGACAAGAGCTAGATTTGATTTTATCCCCTCTCTGCCTTCTCGGCTCTCCTTAGGGCCGTCACACAAACAATCTCCCAGCAGCAAAAGTAGATATGAGATTAGTTTTGCGGGGTGTTGGCAAGTGCCACATGTTTGCTTGCCGGGCCTGCCTCCCCAGCAACCTGTATCTCTCTGTATTTGTGTGTGTGTGTGAGCGAGAGAGAGAGAGAGGGGGAAAAAGGAGAGAATTATCACACACACGAGAATTTATAGATCAGTGCTCCCGCCCATATGTACAGGCACAGCGGCACACAAGGTTGCATCCTGCATGAGTCAAAGTCAGCCTCTAACATATTCATCATCACATCTCTCCTCCACACACACACACATACATATAGTATTTATAGACACACACATACACACACACAAACACATCACCTAAATCCCTGATAATCATCTCCTTTTGTAGCCGCCAAGGGCACAAATGCCTCGGTCTTGCTTTCACAGGAGAGGTTGATCCATGAAGGAGTCAAAGTGGAGTCAAAATGGAGTCAAATGTTCCCTTTGATATGGTACACACACACACACACACACACACTCATAGGCGCACACACACGCCTCTCTTTTCTCAGTGCAGGTAGGTGCAGGTTTTACATGAACCACAGGAGTGATGACAACAACGTACTGTTAGTGTGACTACGATCTGCAGGCTGGAAAAAAAGAGGTTTGTTAATTAAATGTATGAAAGAGGTAGAGAGAGAGAGAGAGAGAGAGAGAGAGAGAGAGAGAGAGAGAGAGAGAGAGAGGTTGATTAACTGAAAGTGAGGGAGGATTAAGAAGAAAGAGAGAGAGAAGAAAGAGAGTTCATGTCATGAAAGCTTCCTCGAGAGGAGCGCTATCAAGCAAGGCTCTGACGCTGATCACTCATGTGTTTGCATCTAAAGTAGGCCCAAAATGCTTGGAGGGCAATGGCGATGTTTCACAGCAGCACTGAGCATTTACATATTTATCCGCCAACAATTTTCTGCCCACAAATGCACGTTTTCTTTTTTTTTTTCTTCTTCCTCCACATTTGCTTTATTTATTGATTGATTCCAGCGCAGTAAGCGTAAAAAAAAAAAAAAAATGCATAAAAATGAGCTGAGGCCTCAGTTTTCACTTTCGGAAGGGCATTTGCATTCCAACTCCCCCTTTCCTACTGTACTGCACAAATAACTCCTCCCCATATCTCAGCAAATCCTGCACACACACACACACAAACACACGCACACATACACACAAACGCCGAGCAAAAAATCCAATATTCACACACGCAAACTCATAAACACACATTAGCCCACATACCTTAAAATTCCCAACACATGCATCTTTCACACACACACGCACAGTCTGTGGACTACTTGGCTGGTGCTGGACAGTGTTGGGCTCCATCTGTGCAGGGAAGTTGGGTGCCTGGAAGCCTCCTCAGGCCGTTTGGCCATCCGTCCGCCCAGTCCATCCCTCTCTTCTTCCACCTGACCAACCCCCCACCTCTGCCCCTCCACCCCATCTTCTGCCCCCCCCCTCTCTCTTCACAACCATTCCCATCCTGCCTGCTTTCATGTGAGGAGCGGAAGTGTGACTGGCATCCACTGCTGTTGTTTGATACAGTGGCAGCATGATGCCGGACTGCCTGCTTGGCTGCCACACACCCGTGCACACGGACACACTGCCGCATACGCACACACATGGGCAGTTTGTGCTGGCTTCATGTGCTACCACCTATCGAGCGGAAAGCTCTTCTGTGAGGAGGAAAACACTGGCTGCTTTCTCATGTCAAACACAGAGAGGCTGTTTGTGAAAAAAATGGTTTGGAAAATATAGGATCAAGTGATACATCCATGCCGAATATAAACACACTGTCTATACGCCAACTCGGTGTCCTAAAAATTACATTTATATAAAAAAAAATCTGCTTTTGCGTATATATTTTGGAGATAAGTGTGTCAGAATATCATTTTTTTACCAACATAATAAGCAAAAATTGAACTTAAGGTCAATGCAAAATGTCCCTGCTGAAAGTATCTGCAGCCGTTCACTCAGTTCTTTTCCCTTCGGTATCCACTCCTAGCAAATAAAGCATAATTTACATTCTCATGGTTATGTTTAAGCAGCACAAAGCTCTCGGTTAAGCTTTGAAACAGATTATGGTCTTGGTTAAATATTGAAAAACACAATATTGATTGAAAACATGCGGCAGGAAAAACAATCTTTCCCTAATCTTAACCAAATGTTTTAGTAGCATCAAACTGACAAAGTCCTCTGCTTTTGCCCCCCAAACTATCCGCCCCAACTACGGAAACCTAAAGATGTCATAAAATAAATAATCATGAATCATATACAGACACAATACACTGTATAATCTAAGCAAGAAATTGTGAAATAAGAATTGTATGAAATGTTATGTAATTGTGCTTCTTTTCACAATATCAATTTGTTTCAAAAAACGCTTTCCCAATATTTTTTTTTCATATTTCCACTTGTCACCAAAGTCAACGAGTCCAGCTGTGTGATTGGCTTCTGTCTGATCGAGCAAACAGCTAACAGACCTAACACACCCCAATTGGGGGACCCTGTGGTAACTCCTCAATGAAAAGCATGAATCATTGTACTAATCGTGTAACAATACAGCCATACTGCACTTTAAATTAAAGAGGAGAAACTCTGCTACTAGCACATATAAGTCATATTTACACACACCAAACACAACGCCAACACCAAGCTAATTAATTATCAAATATCAAAATCTGTATAGCGTCATAAAGTCAACCCACTCACCACATTTCCGTTGCTAGTGCTCTGACATTTTATGCTACACAGACAAATGATGTGTCATATGAAAACTGAGACTGATGTATGATTTAAAAGATATTATTTCACTGTCTCTAGATAGTCATTTCTCATCTTATTCATCTAATATTGGGCACAATGAGTTTCCATACACAACTTCCTCCATGACTATGCAGTAAAAACAGTGATCCAGACTGCACTTTCCTCCAAACCATATAGCAGTTGGCTAAATGAATGGTATATGCAGTACATGGATTTTGTAGGAGACATGGTTGTTAAACACACATATATGACATTTGTTGGAATCCATGAATATATTATTGTATCATTATTCTCCTTAATATCAGTTAATCTGTCACATTTATACCTTTTACTTCAATGTATTTCTTGGAGCTTTCCTTGGACAGCCATCGAAGAGCAGTAACTGACTGTGTTATTTATAATTCATGCCACAAGCTTGCCTTAAAGCCTGTCAAGTTATTCCTCTTGGGGACTGACGACGGTCCATAATCAAAGTAACTAACCTGTGATTTACTGAGCCCTGGGGTAAACATCTGCTGCCTGTCATCTGGACTGCTTACAAGACGCCACTATTTACATGCGTTTAACAGTGGAGGGCCTTTAAAAAAGAAAAACAGGTGCAAGGATTTGTGAGTCCTCAGCAGTTCTTGCTTCTACCCTGCCAACCTCATCACCACACCCTTCTGTGCCTGAAGAGAGAGAGAGAGAGAGAGAGAGAGAGAGAGAGAGATGGAGAGGAGATGTGGGCTTCACTGCCTGAGTTCCCTGATTCATCTCTGGGTTTATTACCCACCCTCCTACCCTTCCTGTTCCTTCCTTCGCATCAAGCCTCTCAATCACCTGACAAGGCAGGAGAAGATAGAGAATAGAGACAGGTTGTGGAGTGTCAGGAGGGGAAAGAAGGGAAAGCCAGAAAAAGAAAAAGAGAAACTGGGAGCATAGGAGAGAAAGAGGGGTTGTGGAGACGGGAAAATAAAGAAAAAAGAAGTGACACTGCTCATAAACTATGTGAGGGAAATGGCACCATTCAAACACAACCTTCACCATTTTACTGCCTTCTTGTAAGGGGCTGTATGAAAATGACGAGGATGGGAGGTGGGGTTAGAAAGGGGGAGGGTATCGTAATTTTAATATTTGTTGAAGTGAGGGTATCCTGAAATTTTTGGAGGAGCAGAAGATGTTTCAGTTCTGGGTGCTGTTTGTTTGTTTTATTTATTTACTGGAAGAGATGAAATAGCCATTGCTACATCAAAAAGATAACTTTCAAATGAAGAGAGCCGCTTGAATATTTGATAAACATTTTTTTTTTTGTGGGGCCAAATGTGCATCTCGGCACTGTGCTTTGTAAAATTGAGTGTTCTCTTAAGATGTTAAATGTTTAAATTGGGGTGTTTTCTTTATGCCTTATTATTTGAGACATTTTGGGGAAGGTGTTGCAGGTTTTTAATTATTTATTTGTTTGTTGAGGTAAGGGTGGAAAGGGAGGTTGTGCAGGTACAGTCCCCCTCCCCAGGCCAATCATTTTAAGACAGTCCCTAAAGCACAATATCTTCTGATCATGCTCTTCTTCTTTCCATTCTGCTTCATTCGCTCTCTACTTTCTTTACTCGTCTCCTCTGCAGATACCCTTCCCTTCATACTCCGCGTGTCGCCTCACACACAGAGCTAATGGTGACAGATAGAATGAAGGAGGGCTGCCATGAGCTGATCGATAATAGGCAACTCAATTACCATTGCTACCACCAAGCCCCTGGCTAATGGAGAGCACCACAGTCAACAGGAAAGGTGGTGGCTGGTGGGGGTGGGTTTGGAGGAGCAATTTTGATGAAGTTCCTTTCAAAGCTTGGTGCTGAGTTGAAAGCTTTTGATAGCCTCTCTCTCTCTTCATTGATTATCTTTTGATTTCTGGCCACCCTCTGTCTTGCTCTCTCTCTCCCTTCCCTTTAGTTTTCTGTTTAACACTCGTGCACTTTTCAGTTGTATTTCCCACCCAGCTCTGTCTTTATTTATGTCTCTGTCTTCCCCTCTCTCTTAATCTTTTCAACCATTCGTGGTGTAATCAATCTCAGCGTCTACTATTGATGTGTATAACAAACACCTATCAGTTTGTGGGCAGATGAGTAATGTAACACATTTAAAGGAAGCATGTATCCTTATAACCCAACCAGATCCCCTGCAGCATGACATAATCCACACTGCTATGAGCAAAGTGACTCCTACAATTAGATAGATTAAGGCTAATCAATTAGTACACACAATCTTCAAAATATAAATGAAATTAATCCCAATAAAATGAGCTCAAATCATTAGCTTTCTCCCCTCTAGGCAAAATCCAATAATTCTAATTGTCAATTTGCAAATTCAGAGGCCGAGAAGTATTTAAATCATGTAGGAAAACACTTGACAGAGAGGGCCAATTAATTAACGTATTTCAACAACTTATATGGCACATTTTAGTTGGAAGGATGGTTTGTGCGTGGTGCTTGATTATGAGCTCATAGGCAACCCTTTCTCCTAGACATTACATACATATACTACAACATTTTTTGCCAGATTCATTTTAAACATGCTCACTCAAGATCACACAGCTAGTCACTAACGGTTTTTTTGGGTTCTGAGCAACTAGTATTTGGTCGTTTTTTTGCTACCTGCTGTGGGTGAGATGAAACCAAAACAGTGAAGCTGCGAGCCGTTAAAACAAAAACAACGAGCTGAAAGGTGATAAAATGCTCTGCAGAGTCGAGTGATAATCCTCTTTGAGTTTATCACCATTAGTGAGCCCTTCCACATTCCAGATATTCATGTGATCTATTATTGAGTGAATGTGTAAGAAACACAATGGAATTAGTGAAAATGAATGTTTTTCATGGATTTGTTCATTAAAATGTTTCCTCATTATGTTGCTAGAAAAAATTTAATGAAAGCTTCATGACATTTCTTTCAAAACTACTTAGTGTTGCAAATGAATCATAAGGTTCTCATAACAGACATGGTTATTTAGCAAAGTCATAAAATATCTGCTATGTCTGTCAATTACATTTACAAGATTAATTCAAAAAATGAAATTCCATAGACATCTATTATGTTGTATTCTGGTGGAGGCACTGAGCTCTAAACCTGGCCACACAAACCACATAAAGATTATCTGGCTATGTTTATGTTTGAGTACTTTCAGAAAAAAGCTGGCAGAATATGCAGACATTTCTATTGGGTCATGATTATTACATGTAGTAGAGAAGCAGTGGTAGAAGTGATAATAAAATCCTAAAAACAAAACAAATAATTGATAAGATAAAACCTTTTTTTGTTGTTGTTTTTATCATTTTTGCTCTTATCCTCCTCCCCCTCTGTCAGTCCTCACCCTTCTTTTCTTGGCCCAACCCTGGATGCTTGCTGGGAGCCGCGACCCACTCCTTTATCAACACAGAGCCAGGTGCACTCTGGGAGCTTCCTGCTTGCCCTTTATCAGCACTGGCTACAGAGATGCAAGTCTGGTTTGTGTGTCGCAGCTTGTGTGTATTTGCTGGACACAGGGGTGGATCATATTTTTTGGGTGCTTGATTGAGCGAGAGCAGATTATGTGTTTGTGCGTGCAGATGTGTCTGCGTGAATTTGAATATGTGAATATGTGTGTATTTGTGTCCTGGCAAGCACGTGTGTGTGTGTGTGTGCAGAGGGATCAGATCCCAAGCTTCTCCCAGGGGACTCAGGGGGCCTGTCACTTCAAAGGGCTGCAGGGCCCGCTATGCCAGCCTGCCCGCCAAGGGGGAAATCCTGTTTATGTGGCGGGGCCTCGCTTGGCAGGACCAGTGGCTAACACCACAGCCTGGCGCTTGCACAGACTGCCACCACCCCGGCAGGTTTAAATCCTGAACCACATAGTGATGCCACAATCCAACCTCTTCGATCTTCACAGGAAAACATGTTCGAATTAGAGAGGATAATATTTCAGGAAGGATTCATTTAAGACCCGAGCCTCGTAAACAAAAAGAACACATGGTAGATAAGGTTTCTATTTGAATTTAAATTCTTGTGTCTGATGCAGTGTCAGTTAGGAAGGTATGATATTTTGCATGGTAGCCTCTTGCTGCTTCATGCTGTGCTCGCAAAATGAGAAGCCCACTTCTACACCCTCAGCGTAGTCAACAAAGGAGAAGAAAGAGGAAAAAGAGCCCTAAGCCTTCAAAGTGGCTGACTGGGGAGACAGAGAGGGAAACAGCTTTGCCTTTAAAACGTTTTGAAACACTTTTATCTCATCAAGCTCCGCTGATCACAAAGAAAATTGATCTGTACTGGGGAGGAGGTTCTTCAGTGCATTTTGTACTCCTCAGTGGTTTGCTTGACAGGTTCCTGCTCAGGGACTTAGTTTGAGGAGGACTTTGATGAGGCCGTGGAAATGATGTTGATGTGACGTAAATGTGTCAGACTCTTTCAACCTTTTTCTTTCTTTAATAATGACTGAAAGACTTTTGGCAAGCTTTTCTACTCCGATACCATAAAACAAATGTTATGTCTGTGTCTACTTTTATTTGATTGGAGCACAAAAATGTATTAAGAAAACATTTGCCAGGGAGTGGCATAAGCAGTCAAACATAAGCCTGCTCCATTAGGCTTTTTAACCCATCCTTTGGTCATTGACAAACACAGCTTTTGGCACCTTAACTAAAAATAGCATTTTTTGAATTACAGTAATATTTAAAAAGAAGAATACAACCAGGCAATGAAGCCCCCTGTGGTGTATATTAATAGTATGACCCAGTAATGTCACAGAAGGGCTTAGAGTTGTCCCTGCTTCCCTCTTTTGCTACAGTACAAAAGCTCTTCTCACTTGTTCTCTGCTTAGCTGTTATTTTTGCTACTTTTTCCTACTTGTCTCAAACTACAACACATTTAAGGAGCTTTCCTACAAGAACTAAACCATTGGGAGGATAATTTATGACAACTCTGGCTTGCGATGATCTACTTTGAGCTGCCTTCTGCTACCTACAATGTTAATGCAAGCAAAACAGTAACTTAGTGGTCTACTGACAGAATGGTACCTGGACTGTATATGCATCTCTTCACAGAGCGCACAACTGTCATCAATTGTTACAGAAGATTGCTGTACCCAATATTCACACTAGACAAGATGACAATCCGCCAATGCTTTCAGCCAATGAGTTAGTTCATCAGAACTCAGATCTACAAGATTTAAATGGACAGCCATCTCTAAATGACACCACAATTTTCCCAAGACTCATTGCTGGGATAATCTGGATGCTCAACCTAAAGGATTGCATGACTATGTTCCCACAGGGGGCAGAATTGGTTTTGGAATTGGCTCAGCCAACTTCGACTTGCATGAACAGAAGACCATGGACAACTCTGACATTACAACTGGAAACAAGTATGAACCAATCAATCTCCAAGAGACTGAAGTGAAGATGGCTGTTAATAAGTTTGGACATGAAAGTATCTTGAAGAACCAGTTAACAGAAAAGGCAAAGAAGTCAAAGAGACGATTCAATCGGTAACTCGGCTGTGTGGTAAGATGGTGGAAACATGCCGCTTCCCCGATGTTATCAAATTTGTCTACATGTGGGACAGTGATGTTTGCAGAAAGCGTAAAGAAGCAGGTGTAAACCAGTATGAACTGTTTAACTGTCTGTCTAACTGGGAGCCCAGTTTTTTTGCTAGTCGACTACTGCCAACTGTCAACACATGGATCAACAGGTTCAGCTCAGGCTCTTAGGACTCAACACATGGCTCAGCAAAACTTGAGTCCTGAAAGGGATCAACGACATTTATAACTTAAATCTGTTTTCGCGGTCCAGCCATTTTTTCAGCCAAGCAGTTCTGGAGCTAAAGTACAGGCAGACCATTTTCGGTTCACTCTGCGGCACCCATCAGCCAGGGCTAAGATGATGCACCCTGACACACAGCAGCCTCAGCTCTACAAACACAAAACATCACAGCCTGAATGTCAGCGTGTTGACAACCAGCTCATGGATCAGTCTCCTAATTCCCCTTCCATTCACTCTCCTCTGCCTCACCCCTTTTAGGATTCACTGATAAAATGGAAGTGCTGGTTAACAGTGGCATTAAATTCATCCCACGGTCACTGCAACATCCTCTGCCTTCACCCGCAAACAACAACCTTTCCGATAATGATAATGACAAAAAGAGAGAATAGCTCTCTCCTGCCCAGGCTGACAAGGCTGATAAAGACAGCAATGTGAAGAATTTACCTTATTCGTTACTGTCAAAAATCAGAATAGCTGTCAGTTCCTCCATAACAGGTAGATGGTAGATAATGCCCTTGTGTCAAATTAAAACCAATTCACTTTGTATGACACAATTTGGTCAGCTATAAAACCGTGGAGGAAATTGTGCAACATCTGAAACTGCGTGTTGCCTTGAGGCTTTTTCAATAATATTTTTAACTGTGTAAATGTTTTTAAGATTTTCTACAAATAATCAACACTTGAAAACACTCAATGTTACAGGCCAATAAAGGATTTCGGTCTTGAATGACATGCACACAGACGGTGGAAAAAGTTTCAAGGTAACACTTTATAACTTTACAACACTTTAATATGGTCCACAAAATTGAGAGTAGTTACTAAGGAACGAGTGAGGAATGAGGAAGATACGATATTAATGTGTCATCAGGTAATAATTCCTTCACAAATATCTGTGAATGGACATACTGAATAATCTCTTATTACTTTATGATGACCTTACTTCATAGCTACTGTCAAAATAATTCTGCGTTAATTTAGAACTGGAGGAAAGAGATCGGAGTCAGCTCAGAGTCCAAACAAGGTTTTTAATCTTGTACAAGAGGAGCATTCACAGAGCAACACGCAGGTCCGTTACAAAGTGAAGACTCAATGTTCTAAAACAAAAGCTTGGTATTTATCTGTCTCTGTGGGTGTGCCCTCACTCAGATAGTTATTAATTTATGTCCTCCTAAACCCAAAGGAAGTAATCACAGAGAAGGAAGTGATAACCATGAGTGGCTATTCAATACCTTGAGTGATTATTCAATACCTTACATGTGTCACAAAACAACACAAAGGGTCACAAGTCACAGGTCACATTTAAACAGTTACATCGAACATTCCTGTGTAAGACTTCAGTTCACATCTCTTTTCATTAAGTACAAAATTTCCATCACAGCTACTTGTCATAATCATGAAGTAATACATCACTTCACTTGAGAGGGTACAAAAAGAGGAATTAATGGTTGAGTAATTAGTTGTTGATAGTTTTGTTCACGGTTAATCAGATGAAGAAAGTGGCCAGTTTGTTGAGTCACAGATATTTATGAATCATTACCTGATGATTCATTGATGTAGTATCTCACAAAAATGACATGGAGTTCCCCAGGGCACAATTCTTGGACCTCTTTTGTTAAACATCAACATTTTTCCACTAGCTCAAATTATGGAAGAAGAAGAAGAAACATCTAATATTATCTACTGTACTTATGCAGACAAGACACAGCTTTAAGTAATAATATCACCATGATGGTAATTATGGTCCTATACAGTACAAGCACTAAGTCAGCTCTTCGAACAAATCGATGATTGGATGTACCAAAATCTCTTCCAGTTAAACAAAGATAAAACAGAAATATTTGTTTTTGGACCCAAAGACAAATTATTAAACATCAGTGCTCAGCTTCAGTCACTCATGTTAAAGATTACAAACTAGGACTGAAATCTTGACTTAGACCTAAATTCAAACACCCACATGAAGACATTAAAATCAGCCTGCAGTCACCTTAAGAATATATCAAGCACTAATGGACTTGAGTTTCAGCTGGATTTAGAAAAACCTGTGTCCATGTTAATCCTAAGTAGGTTCAACTACTTTAATGCTGTCTTTACACGTCTGGCTAAAAAGGCAATTGCAGCTGATTCAGAGTGCTGCTGTTAGAGTCCTTACTAAGACCAGGACACATCTAGTTCTCAGACCTTTACACTGCTTTGTGTTTGTCAGAGGATTTGTTTTTAAAATACCACTCTTGGTTTATGAAGCGCTGAATGGTTTAGGGCCAAAATACATTTCTGAGCTGGTGCTCTGTTAATTAACCATGCAGACCTCTCAGATAGCCTGCTTACTGTTCCCAGAGTCAAAACTAAACACTACATATTTGGAACAATCTCCCAGAAAACTTGAAATCTGCTCCAACTCTCCATTTATTTTAAATCAGCGTTTAAAACTTTTCTGTTTGTCACTGCATTTTATTAAGTTAAATTTGGGACTATTTATTCATATCTTGCACTGCACTGCAGCAACATAATTCTTATTCTACTTTTTTTCTTAACGCTTTCTTTCGTAATGTTTCTGTGCTTTGTTAAGCAATTTGAATTGCCTTACTGTTGAAAGGTGCTAAACAAATAAACCTGCCTTGCTTAGAGTTGGAGGTATTGTGGATAAATCAGCAGTTTATTGTTGACAAAGAAAACCACCTCTAAGTTCAAATAAAATAAAAATAAAATATGTTAAATAATATAAAACATAAACTTTCTCCACTTCAGGCAAAGTTATGCAATAGCACAGTCAAACATGCAGTTATTCAGCCATTGAGAAGAGACACAGTGAATCCACTAAGTTAATATACCTTTGAATATCAAATGGCTTCTGGATTATTACAATTTTACTGCCAAGGGGGTCAACTGGGAATTATTCTAAATCCTGTCTCTGATTTTCTACCTGTCCCCTCTCCATCATGAATATGCAAAGCACACAAGGACACTCTCAAGGCAAAAACCATAAAATGAAGCTTTTTCTCTTTTCTTGTCCTCTCCTGCCCCGTCCTCCTCTGTCCTGCCCTTTCCTCACCCACCCTATCCCATACCTCAAGCTTGTGCATTATCTCAGGGATACTGACATTCTGGTCTTTGTTTTTGGCAAGCTTTGTTAAACTGGGACACTTGGAGGCCACCAGGACTTTAGGCCCAGCACTAATTTGCAACGCCCAAGATCTTTGTCTCTCCTCCAGGACACCTTAAAATATTAGGGATGACACATTCGTTTTGACCAGTGGGATGGTGAATTTGAGTTCTCTTCCCTACACTGCACTGGCATGCAGGTGAAGGACAGTCCAAAATGTCATTATTAAAGCGATGTCCAGATTCTTGAATCAATGTTTGCTCATTTTGAATGTTACCTGTCTTTATAACCAATGATAAATGTTCACAAATCCATTTAGAAATCATACTAAGAAAACATTAGACTTTTACTTAATAATAATAGGTTAAAAACAACAGAGGTGTGGGTAATTTATAGATTAATATTCAAACCTTCAGGGTAGTTCATCCTGAATAAGTTCTCATCTGTTTTTACCAGATTTGTTGGGCGGTTCAGGATGAAGCTTCACTGATGTTGCTCGGGGGTTATTTTTACCTCATGATCCGATACTGAAGGTGACAAACTTGCATGACTAAAGAAAAGTGAGGAGCTGAAGTTACAGTAGGGAGCGTCTCAAAAGTGCATGCAAACGGGTGAAGGGAGCTTTTAAGAAGTCAACAGCATTTATTTTATTTTTTAAACAGACATTTCAAACAAAATGTATTTTTAACCAGACCACCTTCCACTGCATTTACAATCCTCTTTTAAAAATGAACTATTATGGCCTCTTTTTTGTCATCACAAACGTCAGGCATATAACCTCCTGATTATAAAGAAATTGTGCAATTTGGCTCAGTCCAATTATGACTTGCATTTTTACACAATGTCCTGTTCTATTTTTACTATTGATCTCCACCTGGATTATTAAGAGTCACACAGCTTTTATTTAGATCCAGTTTAGACATCTTTTTTTGAGGATGGGGTTCAAATACAAATCATGTTTTATTATTTGATTAGGTCAGGTAGATGATTAAGATATATATTTTAGTTGGCAGCTATACTATATTTGTATGAGAAATATAAATAAGAAAATGACAATTTCTAACAACTTCCTGTATATACCACGTCCGCTTCTGATATTTTTGTGACATAAACGGATACACATAGCAGCTTTGCGTTGGACATGTAAACTGCAGAGTGTAGAATATAGTGCAAAAAAACAAATAAAACACCAGGGCTCACTCTAATTCTGTCAGCATGTATATTTGCAATCCATGAAAATGGCAAATGAAGTGTTTTTTTAAACCAAAAACTCCCCCTCTGCTGTGTTAAACTTTGTCTTCAATTCTCTGCTCTTCAGTAGGCCTACTTCATTCTTCTTTAATCCACTGCCTTCCTTTGCTTTGCTTCTCTTTCCAGTTTCCACATGTACCAACATCCTTTTCCCCAGTCCTCTACTTTCCTCTTATCTCATCTTCCTCGCTATCACTTTCCCTCTCTCCCTTCTCCACTCCTCTTCTCTCCACTGATTTGGATGAAGGGATAAATAGCGATATAAAAGACAAGGGGAGTAGGCCTTAGGTTTTTTATGTAAGAAGAAAAACAGCAGTAATTGGCCTTTGTCCACATTTCCTCTCCATTTAAATCACATCAAAATTGCTGCCTGTGACAGCAACTGATGTTTTGGACACCAATTGTGACTCAGATTTTAACTGCATGACTAGGCAAAATTGTCCAAGAGTTGTTTAGGGCCAGAAGCCTTACCGTAAAATAAAGCACTTTATAGCTTCTGCTGCTGGTGCTGCTGCTGCAGTTGCTAGTGGTGGTGTCATTTTAAGCTGTAGGATACAAATGGACACAGACAAAAGGAAAAAGGAAGTGGACAGAAAGAGGAAACTCAAGGTTATGCTGAGGAATATGAAAGATGCATGGACAGAACAGGAGACAAGTGATATGAGGTTGGACGATAAGGTAAGACAGGAGAAAAGAGTGATAGAAAATGTCATAGGTAAGTGACTGAGTCAAAGATAGCTCCACAAGCCAAATAGTCTCCCAGTTATTCACATATCCAAACCCTGAGGGCAGCGCCTATAAAACCACAGCACAAAGTCTGCTCAAGTCCCTTCTCAAGAAACCATCTTGGGTGCTATTAGAGGATTTTTTTCATTTTTTTTTTTTCACCATAACCCTTTTTCTTTTCAAGCCTCACTCCCAGTGAGTTCGGGCAAGGCCTATTAGGAGCCTGTTGTCTAAGATTGCAGTGACTTGGAGTGCCTTGGGCTTGGAAATGCCCCTATACATTCCACATATACTCTCTCAAGGGAACCACTTATGTGTTTTATTTAATACAATGAAGCACGTCGGATGTGATTTTGTTTATGTGTATGTACAGAGCAAAGAGTCTATGTATGCTGCAGTAGTAGTTGTAGCTGGTAATTAGGTGTGTGGTGGCGGTTGTATCATGCGTGTCTGTCTTTCTGCAAATGCATCCATTTCCTCTGCGGCATAAATGCAGACACACATGAGTAGATCTATCTGCCCACCTGACTGTATGGCTGTATTCCCAGTCATTGTCAGTCAAGGTAACCTGATACGTGTGTGTGTGTGTGTGTGTGTGTGTGTGTGTGTGTGTGTGTGTAGGTGTGTGTGTGTGTGTGTGTGTGAGCAGTTAAAGACCAGCTAAGCACTCACCAGGGGCTGTCTGGCACAGGCACAGCCAGCAAACACAAGGTCCTCCTGTTAGCTCAAAGGACTCTTCACAGCTGGGGTGTCTCCTTTATATCAGCTTCCCTTTTTTTTGCTATTTTTTTTTATGATGCAACCATTAAAAGGTTTTGGCTCACATTTGAGTAATATCATATAGTCCACAGCTTCCTGAAGCACTTTGCAATTTTTATTTCGGTGTATTCTCCTTAACCTCACTGTTAAACCGACCCTAATTGCTTTAAAGTGAGTACAATGAAAACAGAATGGTAACACTTTACTTAAAGTGCCCCTACTTAGCCTTTATAAGCACTATATAAACATTTAATATGATTTATAATACACTATAATGTATTTGTAAGCATATATAAGTGTTTATTAACATATTTGTCAACAACTTTAACTCCTCCTGCAGGGACGCAGAAGTTGATGCTACTATCGCTATATAGCAAAACAAAGTTGTAATGTAAAATATGTTTTCATAGGGAAATATAACCAATATTATTATTATAATATTATTATTACACAGCTCTGTTGATCATGAATGATTTCTACAGTCTTATGACACTGCATGAACTGTAAGAGCACACGATGACTTCTTACTACAGTTCATTGTTTAAGTGTGTCAATAGGCGAGTATAGGTAGTCAAAATGTGTTATAAGCTTCATCAGCCAACCTCCAGTTTATAACTAGTCAAGAGCATCAATAAGACACTTTAGGTTAGAATTCATTATAAGTTACATTTATAATGATTTATAATCAGAAAGCATTATGTGTGTTCATAAGTGCAGTCATAAAACATTATGAATGCATTATAATTCACTATGAATGCCCGCATACCACACTATAGATCATATTGTTGATTTCTCTTGTAAGTAGCTGTGTAATATGCGGGATAATGTACAGCATTCTGGCAGTTGTTGAATGAATAAATCACTTCAGGGTGATTCAAGAGTTTTGCATCAGGTTTTGGGACCACCTTGTTGGAATTTTATCTTGCAATAATTATCAGCTTGTTTTACATTACTCCTTACTTATAGACAATTTATTAAATGTTTGTATTGCTTGTAAATGTTGAATAGAAAAGTGTTACTAAAATAATAACTAACTAGACTGGCAAGCAGGTAAACTGGAAGTCTGCCTACAATTAGGATCATTGAGGTCTTGAACACTAATATCATACAAATGTGTTGTCATATATGCAAAATGCACACACACAAACACACACAAAAAAAATTGCATTACAATAAATGCAATCTAAAGATCATTAAAATATTTATAGCAAGTAGGTTACATATTCGTATACCCTGTGCTAGGTACTTTTTCTCATTTGCATGTAAACCCACAAAGTATACACTGTAAGATATCAAACTTATACGCATTCCACAGTCACAAAAGAACAGGGACAAGAAAACTCTTTTGTTACCGTTCCCCTTCTGCTCACACACAATGCCTATATTCTCTACATATATAAAGTATGCACATATATACACCAACACTTTACAGTTCGCACGTTCTTTCAGACGCTGATACTTTGACTGCTTCACCCTGGAGCCGCCGTTGCATATCTGGCAGCACTGGTGCTCCCTTCCCACTTTTCCTCTTTACAACATCTAGGGCTATTCAATAAAGAAGCTTCCCGGGAGCTCAGAGGAGCAGGATCGGAAAAAAAAAAAAAAAAAATTGAATGAACATTCAATCCTGCCTGAATTATCCCAGGGTTTGTGTGCTGATAAAAGAAAAAAAGAAGAAATCCATGGCTTATTTAAAGGCCGCTGCATCACGCTCAAATCCAAGTTTCCAAAACAGGAACTAAATTTTGCATGCCCGTGAGGGAACAGCTTCTGCACTTTATAGAGTTAGCATGGCACATTGTTAAGTGTGACACTGGCTTGTTGAATTGTGAGGTCTACATTCTTGTACTAGTGGAGGTCATAGCAGGGGTTGGCGGAGTGTGTGTCCTCATGGAAAGGTCACCGATTCAAGCATGAGCGCTCATTATTCCAATTTAGTCAATAAGCTCAGCTTGAGCTCTCCCGTTAACTTAAGAATGTCAAACTACAGATTTCTGGAGTTTTAATGGACTTGTAGCAAAAGTCTCTCGTGGTGAGGAAGAGATTACAGACGCTGTGGGAATGAGCCACAGAGGAAGCCATTTGGCCCCCTTTTTTTTGTGTAAATCCGGCAAGCAGGAGAGGAAATTTGAGGCATAATTTTGGGCGTAGCGGCTTCTTGAGATGACACAGCAGAGGAGAGGAATAAAGAGGAGGATGAGGAAAGAGCAGAGGAGGGATAAAACACTGCGTATCAGCTCTTTACTATTAAAAGAGAGGCAAAAAGGAAAACAGCTCCCTTCCTCACAGTTTACATTAAGTGGTCTGCTCACAAGAAAAACCAGTGATGTATAACAGTGGACCTTGCATTTAATTAAGCAGGTCCCCTCAGCCTTTCTTTTTTTTTTTTTTTTATCTGCTAGCCCGCATAATCATTTCATATACGCCGTGATATCATCTGCTTAATGCGCTATTTTGCCATACAGTTAAACCTGGGCGATAAATCTGGCTGTGGTCTCCATTAATAGATGCATTGCCTCGCTGAATAATGTGTGCATTAGATTAGCAGCACTACAGAAGTGAACCACCGTGGAGAGAGAAATACTTCACGTTAATCTCTCTTGGTGGTCCCCAGAGGATGAGAACTTAGTGCCCCTTCCTGTGGCTGTAGGTGGAGGGTGGAGGAGGTGTGCGTGTGTGTGTGTGTGTGTGTGTGTGCGTGTGCATCTGTCTATATGGGACGGGAAGAACGATTAAAAGATGGAGTAGAACGCGTGTGTGTGTGTGTCTGTATTTAAATGTGCATCCAGTCGCAAGCTTCTGATAATTCGTTTCAGTCATTCAATACATCCACAAGTGCACACCGGCAAACCTTAACAGAACTGCATCCACACACACACACACACACACACACACACACACACACACTCAAACACACACGGGCAGCCAAAAGGAGCAGCACAATTCATGCTCATTCTGAGCACGCAGGTTAAAGACGCGGCTTTTCAGAGGCGTCAACACATTTGCTACAAAATCTACGCGGTTAAGATTGGCCCTTGAGAAAAACCTATATTTCTGACATCACATTTCGCCCTCTTTCACTCTCTTAACATACTCTCGTTCCCTGGATTCCAGTGGGTGAGGAGCGATTTGAGGTGACCTCGTTACAGAGGATGACAATACAACAAAAGAACGGGGTTATGAAATCGAGAAATTCTATTTCCACCCTCCTGGCCATTCATCTCACTGCAATAGTAGGAAGAGGATTCATTATTTGGTACCCTCTATCCACTATCTTATGAATTTGCATACTCTGCGTCTGTGGATGAGCAAGTGTGTCGGGGTATGTGTGTGTATCTTCGTGCGTTGCGTTTAGCTGTATTTGTAAGGACTGTAGCCGGGGTTAAAATTGGGGTTAGGTTCAGGTTAAGGAAAACCTCCAAGATATTAATGTAATTTCAAACAATGTGCTCAGAAGAGCAGGTGAGTTAATATGTGTGTGTGTGTGTGTGTGTGTGTGTGTGTGTGTGTGTGTGTGTGCATTACTGTGTGGAGGACCGTGTGTGAAAATGAAAGAGAGTAAGAGGGCAAGTGTGCATCACCAAACGTATCTGATTGTGTAAATGATTAAATGTATAAATTCATACATTCGTGTGTGAATTCCATGTGTGTGTGTGTGTTCAAGAGACATGAGCTCTCGTCCTGCACACTAACCTAGCCATTAATGATCTACTTTCCCGTGAGCCGGCGACATGACAAGGGCAGCAGCAGTTTTCTGGTGAGGGTGAGTGGACGTTCGGCCCTCTGATCGGGCGCTCAAAACTGAGGCAACTAAAGCGGAGGCTTAAAAGCGGGAGTTAACCCTGAGGCCTAGAGGGCACTGCAAGTCAGCACGGGGAGAAAGAAAAGGAAAACATCACAAGAGACAAAGTAATTGCAGTTGCATTATTAACACCATGTGCTGCTGATGGTGTTGCTTATATAAAATGTGTTTCTTATTTTGTTCATTATGCACCTCATTATCAACTTCTGGCCACTAATAATAAAAATATAATCCTAGACATATTACAAGACATGTTTTGAAAGTTTACAAGAAAAAAACAACAATAAAACAAACATTAAGGAGCCATTAAAAAACTAATAGCAATGAGAGAAAGAGTAAGAGCAATATGATGCTGCATTAACACAAAGTTGGGAGGCTTTCAATAGACACTTTCAAAATATAGTAGTCAAAATCAATGCAGCAGAGCCCAATTATGTGGATATTTAATCACTAGTATGAATCAAGCTCCGTTTCCCATAATAATACAACTCAGTATTCTTAAACACGTCCCCTGACTGCTAAAAACATGTTTTAAGAGCAGTTATAACTGATATTTTTTTTTAATGAAAATGTATCAAACGGCAATCTGAGAACAATGTGACAATGTGAAAGGGGTCGCTCTTGGTGATGAACCTACAATTAACACCAGAATCAGCAGCTTCCCTCCACTGTCCAGCAACAACTTTACTGTTTTGGTTCACTCTCATAGTGGCTGCAACCAACAGGAAGCATTTTAGAGCAAAAAAAAAAAAACCCTCCAAAACCACGATAGATAGATAGATAGATAGATAGATAGATAGATAGATAGATAGATAGATAGATAGATAGATAGATAGATAGATAGATAGATAGATAGATAGATAGATAGATAGATAGATAGATAGATAGATAGATAGATAGATAGATAGATAGATAGATAGATAGATAGATAGATAGATAGATCTGATGGCTGCTGATGCCACAATGTGTCAACAGGAAATGAGTCACACCACCCTCTCCACCGCCTTGTGTCTCTCACTTCCATTTAGATGTACACACACACACACACACACACGTTAGTAATATGTGCACGCTTATGTATTGAGATGCTGACTGTGTATGATCCAACAAAACATCTCCCTCCCCCTCCTGCAGCCTCTGAATGCAAAGACGTACTTCAACATTGCCCAAGGATTTGTTAATTAGCTTGCCAACATCTGTCCTCTCAATGCGCGATGGGATTAGAATACAAAAAGAAAATAACGCCTATCATCTGATCACCTTCTATCTGCGACAGCACCCATAACAACAGATGTCAAGCACCCTCTACATGCACCTCTATCGCTCAGAGATATATATATATATAAAAAAAGGAGTAATAAATTATGTGATCCGTCTTTAATTGATGTTTGCATGTTGCTGAATAATGTATGTGCTTCTCCACGAGAGGACTATACAGCAATAATTTGTGTGTGTATGTGTGTGTGAATGGGAGTAGTGTCTACTTTGAAACTCATCTCCTGCCTGGAATGTCCTCCACGGGCCAAAGGGAATTGATGAAATGATAACTTCTGCTCTTATGGAATGATTATAGCTGTGATTAAGTTGTACGGGACAGACCCTACAGGAGATGAAGAGGAGGGCAAAATGGCGAGGAGTTCTCCCTATCCATTTCTCTGCTGGGCACGTGGCGCTCGATGTGGTCTCCTCAGACGTTGACAAATTAAGTAATTACATTTATGTGAGTGTGTAGGATTGATTCATCAGCCAGTGCTCGCTACCAAGAGCTTCTGATTTAATTGGGGAGCTGGTGACACATGCATCTTCCTGTGATAACAGATCATTTTTTATCAAAATTAAATCACACCCCAATATTATATACGGAATTCAATGCAGCCCTGAGTCGATGATGTACAATTTGCCGTATGTTAAAATCCATGTGTAACAATTATTCATAATTTTAGAGTTACAAGAAATATGTTGTTTGTTTTTTAATTAGGGTGTAAGACAAGATAGAAAATCTGTAGAAGAATGTCACCATTGATATTTCATACAAAAGGTGCACGCTGGTAAATGAAGCATTCATGAGATGTTCTGTTCAGTCTTGAAAGGATCAATTCACCCAAATTATGAAAACAAACTTCTGGTGCACCTCCTGCTAAACTGCTTTTTTGCAACACATTTTAAGAAATAGGTTATGTAACTCCACCCTGATTACGTGTTTTACCAATGCAATAAAACTTTTAATCAACATACCTGGAAAACCTTCCCCGGACAATAAATTTCATTTGTTTTCTCTCCGACATGCACTTGTGGAAACTAAAACATGACTCATGTTTTTATGGTTGTATTGAGGAAACTCAATACAATACAAACATGCATCACAAAGTACCAAAATCACACTGTAAAAATACTCCAAATATCCTACATTTAAAATCTTTGGAAATTAAATCAGGGAAATCTACCTAAAGTATCAGTAAAAAAAAGTATGATTTGCTCAAAGTGACAGATTATAATAGCTTGTTTTTCAGCTCAGACTTCACATATTGTGCATGCAAAACATTAATGATGTAAAGTAATTGCCGCTGTCTGATAAATAAATGAAAGAGAAGTATTAAGTAACATGAAATGAAAGTCCACTACTTGAGCAAAAGTATGTAGTTGCTTTCGACCACTGGTTAAGGTTAAAGAAAGATTGTGGTCTTGCACTGTAAAAAAAGATTTGTACTGTAAATGATTACAGTTTTTTTCTGTATTTTTCATAATAGGAGAAAATACTTGTAAAATACAGGAAAATCACATTTTTCAAAAAAAATAAAATCTCAAAATCTGTAACTTTAAATTACAAGAATCCAGTGTTTGACAACACGACTATACATTTTTGTAAAATGTAGAGTGTAAAAACACATTACGCAGACTCATAATTGAGATGGGATGTGTTGAAAAAAAAACTACAAAGTTTTTTAGTAGCCCAAACCTACGAAATGCACATCCATCATTACACATGCGAACATAGCAATTACATTTCCTCCAATATGTTTCTTTAAAAAAAAATTGTGGTGTACCAATGTCATTTCGAGAAGACAGGGTTGCCAATGGTGATATCTCGCTTTACAGACAGTTTTGACTTCATTCGCCCGGGTTTTGACAAATCTGCCTCTACGATTTCTGCCTCCACCCCAACAGGACGGAGGTAAATGGAATTTTGTTTGTGGTGCTCAAAGCATTGAAAAACTGGCATTTAAAAAATTCAACAGCAGCATTCCCAGAAATGTCTCTGTTACTCCAGATGATCTGCAGAACATACTGTCAACACTTTTCATAGAGACTGTTGACAGTATGTTGGCACAAAAAGAGAGAGAAATCTCAAACTGGGCAAACAAAAGTAAAACTTATCTAAGTATGATTATAATTTGTGTAAAACTTTAAGTTTCTCTTTAGAACACGTGATATTAAACAAGATGCTTGTGTGAACAGTTAAGCACTAGTGAGTTCATATCTTTTCACTGTTATAGTCACATCGTGTCCATCGTGTCTGAGATGGCACTGACATTATGTAGATTGCTCCTCTTTCAGAACGTAATGACAGATAATATTCTGGTTTTATGCCTGAGGTTGGATAGTGTTTTCTTCAAAGTTCAATATCGGATCAAATTATCGGAGTGAAATTTCACAAATGGCACCAAGATCCTACAAGCAGCCACTTATACCATTTGAATACATCCCAAGATGATATCATGATTGGAAAGAAACTAGGAAAATGTGGGGAAAATGCATGAAATCAAATGAAATCATGTTTGGAGTTTATCTGAATATAGTAGTCTCGTATAAATGGAAGCTTCCACGTGAAATGTGGCGTTTGCAAGCAATAATGGGAGTTTTGTATGGCACAAAGTGTAATATCCGACAGTGCAATTCATAACAGAGTGCATCTGCATGATTTTCATTCATTGTGTCACATGCGCATCACATATATTGTTGCCTATAGGGTCCCTGCTGAGAAGTCGTAATGAGCTCTTCAACCCTGAAGAGGCAGACATAACTTGCATGTTCTGCTGTCACTGTGACAATGGAGGGGTTTATCACTGCCAACGGCTTTGAGAGGTGGGGGGGGTATAAGCGCTAGGGTGACTGGGGAGGGAGGAGATGTTGTATACAAAGAAAGAAAGACTGAGATAGCACGAGAGGATGAAAGAAATAAAAAAAATCTCCTCCGGCCTGCCATGCATGCATAACCGAGGCATGTTTCAGCATGTAGAGGAGTATCAGCTGGAATTACAATGCTGCAGCTCGCTGAGCTCTTTCAGGCAACATTTCCTACTGTGTCCCTTGCAGCGGTGCTAACCTTCTGTCCCACCCCTCTTCTCACACTCTTTCTCTCTCGCACGCCTGCCTCTATTCAAGTTCTTTCTCCTCTCCGTCAGACTGTGTCAGGAGGGTAAAGAGAAATAGAGCAGACGGGGATCATCTTCACCCCCCATAGGTGGTGATTGACAAAAGGCTTGAACATGGATAAACACACATCACAACAACCAGTTAGAGCCGAGAAGTTTAAGTGTTACGTTGCCAGAACATTAAAGGACCAGTGTCCAGTAAAATTTAGCAGCATCTACTTTGCAGATTGCAAACCTCTTCTATTTGCCATGTTGTTTGCAAGCATGAAGGAAAAACTACAATTGCTGCAAAACATGCCAAACCCCCCCCCCCCAAAATAAAACACCCTATGTTTGGTTTGTCTGTTCTGGACCCCTGTAGAAACATAGTGGTTCAACATGGCAGACTCAATGGAAGAGGACCCACAGCATCTGTAGATAAAGCAATTCTTATTTTCAGGTAATTATACTGTATGCTCATGAAAACATAGTAATAAAAATATTATATTCCACTTCTGCCATATTCAGTAAATAGAGCACCCTAAATCGTCACTGGACCTTTAAATATACAAAACATTTAAGGTTTTCCGGGGTTTGGAGTATTAGCCATTTTGGCTCATAAATGTGCATGGCATGCTAAAAAGATGAGCTAATATTGAGTGAAAATAAAGCAAATTATGTGTGACTTTCCTTCCAAACATATTTAGTTGTAGTTTCATTGATTCTTTTATCATGGAGTGTGTTTATCGTGTTGAATCTACCGGTGAATGATTTTCCAGTAAATAAACATCCTTTACTTTCAAAATGATTGAAATGATGTTTCTATGTAAATCAATCATGTTATTTTAGAGAACAGAGCGTAGCTGCTTATCTTATTTTTATCATACAGACTTAGAGTCTACAGCAATGTTGGTGGAGTGTGCTGGAGGTGTTGAGGGTATATACAAGGCCTAGTATCACCAGCAGCCGAGTCAAGTCAGGTCAGCATGAGTATACGGGTTTGCAGCACTGCTCAAAGCAAACTAAACTTCACATAGTGCTTGAGTGAGGTTGTAGCACTTGTTTAAGGTTATAATGCTTCCGTCTTGACCACTGGCAGCTTGGTAATATATAAAAGCAGAGTGGGTGATAGAAAGCAAGAGCTTTTGACTGTGTCGGACTCAGAGGCTGAGGCAGTGGCTACTTACTGGAAGCAATATGTATCAGTGCAGATGTGGAACCAAGCAAACTTGAAAAAACACCAGTAGATATACCATACCATACTGAGAACTTTAACTCCAGCAGTAACTCTGCTGCCCTACTCACATCAGCACAGCTTAAATTTAGAAAAGTAAACACACTCCATCTATCAAATTAACATAGAATCTTGTAAGCGTGTGTTAAAGCTCTGAGAGAAGCTGAAGCTGCAACAGTATCAGCTCAGCTACTCATTTCATCTGACTGCTGCCTCGTCTTTTTCCCAGGCAACAGCATCCTCCAGTGTTTTCTGTCATACCAGTTCACTTCTCTGCTGCTTCTAGTGTGAGATCAGGCTTATCCGAGTTCAAGGACTTTTTATCTCAACTTCTCCCACAACAACGTCAACGCAGAAAAGAAACTTGCACGGGCGACTTTATTGAGTTTTCGAGCTTTGATGCCGCAGCAGACTTGTTGCTAATTATAGCCGACCCTGCCATGCTCCCGTGAACTTACTCCACTTATTTTGCAGATAGTGGATTTCTGAATGTAAATGACTATAATGAGGCAAAATATTACAAGATGTTTAAAAAGGGTGAATATTTCAGGCTATATTTATACAGTAATAACAATAATACACATTTGCGGATCGTTGTACACATTTAAATATACACATTTGGAGATTCTTTTGCATATTTACAACTCTGATTACACACAGATCACATTTGTTAATAGTTTTGCTACAATAATGGCCCTGTACTTTTATAGTCATACATGCATACATTTAAATTATTTATCTGCCCTGTATTATTTATTTATGTATTCAGTGATACATTTGACTCACTCGATTACTGACGCTGCTTCTGGGACTCCATATGTGCCTCTAGAAATATTGGAGTTACTGCCTTGTTCGCAGGCACAGTGGTTGTTTTTCCATTAAACCGGCAAAGCTTCCTCATCCTCTGGGCTATGCAGGGTCTCAAATCAAATCTTTACAGTATATCCCTTTTGCTCTCTACAACAGCAGCCACAAATCAGTTCATCGTTTCTGCATCCCAAAATGGTTGTTGGAGCAGCAACAAGCAATAGTGCAAGATAAATGAGGGCAAGCGCACTGTAATTTCCATATCAATCACAAATAGTGTTAGGAGCTTAACTTGGGGAGAAAGAGAGGGGAAGGAAAGATAGAAAGAATGAGATAAAGGGAGTAAAATATGAAAATAGATGCTTTTGTTGTTATGAAAAACCTACTCCAGCTACTATTTAATGAAGCGCATTTCAAATTGAGGGCGAGGTAATGCACCTCGTGGCACGGAGCCAAAAGCAAACTGACTGACAGACCAGGTGACTGACTGACTGGCCGTCTGTGTGTCTCTAACAATCCTTGAAACGGTTTCAGAATCTCAACCGTCTTTGACATGTGGGTGCAAAGAGAGTGCAGCTGTCATTTAGGCCATAAATGTCCAGCAGATTTATCTTCCAGAAACATTAACATTGAATCGTGGCTGTCAGCATGTATGTCACTGGGCCTTGATGTGGAGGTGGTGCAGCTGACAAGCTGGCAGGAAGAGAGGGGAAGGGAGGATGAGAGCGGGGAGGAAAACGATCGAGAGAGGGAATGAGGGGAGGCCCTCAAGGCCCCATAACAAGTTCTTGAGAGTTGGGCCGGCGAAACTTTGTGCCGGCGTTATCTTGTTAAGTGCGGGAGTCATTGAAGGACACTAGACAATTGATTGAACGGAGTTGACTTCAGCACAATTTCCGCCTCGTGCGACATGTATCAACCGGGCCATGGGTCCCTATATTCTGCAGCTTAACTACCTCTCAGGTCTCCCACTGTGACAAATGGCTTCTGTCTCTTCTAATGTAATATTTGTTTCTACTTCTGAGAGCCTCACGGCTACTCCGCGGCAAGTCTGTCTGCCGACTGCTTCATTGTGTTAGCTGACTTTATTCCCCAACCGGCTGTCAATTGGTGGACCGTCTGAGTGTTCTCGTCTGTCTGTCTTTTGTCTCATTGCCTGTGCGGCCTTTTCTTTTTTTCTCTCACAAGCCCTTTCTACTGGTCCCTCGTCAACCCCTTTCCCCGTCTCGCACTCACCATTTCTCTGCCTCCCTTGTGCTCCCTGTCTATCTCTCTTCCCTCGCCTACTCTCTCATTCTCATTGCCTGTATGCCATCCGACTCCCTCTTTCCACCTCTCCTTGCTCCCCCGTTTTCTCTCTCTCTCTCTCTCTCTCTCCACTTTACCGCCATGTCTTTGCTCCAGATGCTGGCTGTCTCAGCTCCGTGGGCCGCGTCTCAGTGATGGGCCCCTCCAGGAATTCAAAGCACCATTCTGGCATTTTCTTCCAAGCAATTGCTTTTTTGCAGTAATAAAGGGGGAGTAGCTTTAGCATCTCTCTGAATGGGCTTACTGGCCCTAGGCAAAACAAGCACAAGTGCACATCTATGAATCCTCTCGAGGCCATAGCACACCGTAAGACTCTGTCCGGATTCCGACCCAATTAAGCCGTCTCACACAATTTACAGGATCTGGTTTCAAAGACTTAACATTAATCATTTTTTTCTTTGTCGAAGGCTCCAAATGAGGCTCCTGAATCTTAAATTTTTGTGTTTTTACTTTCATTTTAATATGAAAATCCTGAACTATATTGTCATCATAGAGCCCAGACAAGCAGAGAAATTTGCATGCCATAACTTTCTTTTGACTGTGACCTGTTGAGCCCCGCAGTCATACACCACTGACAATATGATATGTAAATATTATACATGCAGTTTTAATGGTAATTAAAGTCACATTGACACCAAATTAATTCACGATGGGACACGGAGCATTTAAGGTGCAATTAGCCATGGAGGCGGCTACGACGCTACTTTGCCTAACTGCAAACTCCAAACACTTCACAATTTGTTTTCAAATTAAGTAAATGTCACAGCATATTAGCATGCTATTATGGCACCCATGTGGGTTTTTTTTTCACAGGGTCTGGTTACAAAGGTGCAGGTAGAGATGATTTAAAAAAAACCCAGGAACAGAGAGAGAAACAAAAACAATAGCAATGCAGCGAGGAGGTAAAATAGAAGCAGCGGGACAGAGAAGCAGCGTTAATGCAACTTTTACGGCATCGCAGTGTACACAAGTGCACCAACTGTTAACTGTTCTGGGTCCATGGAGCAGCTGTGGAGGAGCAGGCTGGGTGCTGTTTCACTACAGATGAAGCTGTGATAACAAAACTGCAAAAGACGCAGGCGTGACGCTGACAGCAACGGCGTGAAGCCCGCTATACCTCCGCTGTCTCTTTGCCAGGAATGCTTTGTGTAATGGATGGCCAGTACACATGCTCTTTCCTCCAACGAATGGCGTTACATCCTTCTTTTATTAAGCAGTTTTTCCTCGCGTGTTTACCTGAAATCAATAGTTTTAACAACGGGCAGGCACACACACACACACACGCAGTGGTAATATTGAAACGAGAAGCACTGAGGCTGTAATTGATTGCATACCTGCATTTATAAGTGGTATGTGTATTAGGCTTGTCAACTAAAAGGCCAACATTCATTGATTCATTGAGAGGCAGAGATTCGGAGAACAATGCAACTTGTCATTGTAATTTCAAAATAATCCTGCTTGACTTCTGTGTTTGGTGTGAATCAAAAGTTTTTTTCTTTAATATAACTTCATTCCATTATTGAACAAGACTAAGAATCTACAGCCGTGCTAGCTGCTCTGTGAGGCTGTACTTAGCAGTGCCCAGAGTTAAATGCTAACGTACTGGCTAACATGCTGATGTTTAGTGTTAGTTAATATTTTCCAGGTGTTCAGTACATGTGCAAATGAATATTAACAAGAACTTTCACTTTAAAGTGAACTTCTTACATTTAACTACCTTTGTAACTCAACAGATCAGCAGCTTTTAGCAGTTGAACTGCCCTCCCTGGTGATTGACCACACCTTGTTAGCTTAGCCATAATTCACAGTACATTACTTTCCTTCTTCAAAATGTCAGAAAAACATAGTCTGTTAACTGTCATAATTAATAACCTGCTGAGCCACTAACCTTATGTGCAGTGCTGGAATAGGCTAGTTTTGTGCTGAACTGAATGTAACTGACAATAGCAATAGACTTAAACAAAGGCCTATGTACAGTGTAGAAGACGGTCTGATGCAGTGATGAATCTAGCAACAGCACAAACGGTGAGGTGTCATTCATTGATGTACTTACTGAAATGCATTTGAACTGTGATGCTGCCACGTGGCATAGGTGGAAAAAGTAAATGAACCCTAGTCAGCGACTACAAATCTTTGAAATGAACTGAGTGTAATGATTCCAACTTGACTAATTACCATTAAAAACCAACTACAGCTGAGCCTGATGGGAATTGGAATTATTTTTTTATTTACAGGTATTTGGACATAAGTCCAAAATACTGGACAAATTTGACCTCATGGTGACGCTAGAAAAAGTGAAGGAATCACCCAAGTTTATCTCGATACACGCAAGAACATCTGTATTAAATTTCATAGTAATTCAGAAATTGTTGATACATTCGTTCTAGCAAAGGTCGTGGGATGATCAAAATCAGTAGGGTACAATAATGGTAGACAATAATACAAAGCTCACAAAGTTTTATGATAACTCATTCATAGTTGTGAAGATATTTCAGTCAGAAAACTTTATGTCTAGAAAGGGAGCAATCCATTTGTCAACTTTAGCCCTATGTCAATATAAAAAAACCCCCCAAAGCATCCTTGGTTTGATGTAATTGCCTGTCCACAGTCCAAAGTGTGCAACGATCAACAACATTTTTTAAAACTTATGGGATGATGGATGCCCTTTGCCTGCAGCGAGAGCCAAGAGTAGCAACCATATGTCTGACAATCCCTATCAACAAGCATTCCCTTAATTCTGAAATGTTTTATTCACTCACTGCCAACAACAGAAAGCAGCAACGAGTTGACACGCGAGTGCAGGCTGCATAGAAAAACACACCGCCTGTGGCCACACTGCCATCTCCCATTTAATGTCAATGGGTCCCTGGGCACACTGAAAAAGATCCCATTGCTGCTTAATATTTCATAACGCAAAGTCACAAAATTCTTAATATTCCTTGCTTGCCTTACCAAACTTGACGCTTTCCATCTGTGGCACGCTCGTTATGGAATAACAGCAAATGCCCCCCTAAACACACACACACCCACACACACCCCTTCAGATGACACTCATTATGGTCTTTAAATTTCTAAAAAGCTGTTCAAATATGTATGCGGTCTCTGGCCCCATTTCCGGGGGTCCATAATGTGGCTCTTCGCTTTCTCAGTGGAAAAACTCAACAGGTTGACTCCCTTTATGAATTTACATCCCCGGGCCATCGGCAGCCCTTTCTGCTTCTTCCTGGCTGTGGCTCTTCTCTCCGTCTCTCCCTCCCTGCAGAGGAGGAGGCTCGAGGCTATGCTGAAAATAAGATAAGATATTCAAATATGTCCACGCGCTCACCCACAAGTTCTTGCGTTTTTCGGGGTCAGCCGAGTCCCATATTCTCGGCTTGTGAATCAGAGATCTTGTGCGTGCGCACGGGAACAGACACGAACCTCTCCGTATCACCACCTATGTGTGATTATGTGTTTTTTGAGCAACGGCGTGAGATGCCTGGGCACACGGCACCATCTTTTTTTCCATGGATGCCCCCAAGCTGCGGTTCTCAGTAACAGTCAACAATCCATGGACTCGGCAGCGAGTCATAAACAAACAGGCAGAAGGAAACACAGGAGACCTCGCTGCGAGACGGGGTGATTTGAGGGGAACGGCTTTAAGCGGGCGGCAGAGAGCTTTTGTCCCTGACAGCAGTGGCATGTGTGTCCATGCATGTGTGTGTCCGACCTTTCTGCATTCTCAAAATCCTTGCAAGTTCATGTATGTACAAGTAGGTCATGGGTATTTTTCTGCATGACCCTGAAGGGCTTGTTTTGGTACAGTGGTGCTCATGTGTGTGCATCTATGTGTCTGCTTTGATGTTATGTTCATTAATATCTCCAATGTATGTGTTTGCCCTTGAGCGCGTACATCTGTCTGTGCACACAGGACCGGCTGGAACGAATGAATCAGCAATCACTTTATTTTAGACACTGAAGGTTGCTATAAGGAAACAGTTATACATGACCTCCCATCCTTTCTTTTTCTCCATTACTTCCTCCTCCTCTTCCCTCCCTGCGTTCTTCCTTTCTCCCCAGTTGCAGTTCAAACCAGGACCACAGCCGTGGCTACTTTCCTTAGCTCTCCCAAGCTAAGATTAGCATACTGATTAGCTAGCCTTGTGGCTCTATCTTCCACCGGGCTCACATGCAGGGCTACAGCCTCATGAATACATAATAGCACCATCGGCAAACAAATGCATGGCTGACAGCTTCCAGAGGAGGGAGCTAGTGCACAGAATACAATGCTTTTATTTTTTCTTTTGTAATGTAATCAGAGGGTACTGAAGCATTCCTGTGTGATTAGAGTTTCCAACGCGGTATGAGCAGTTGAATTGTTGAGCTGCTGTCATTTATCTCTCTGTTTGTCTCTGATTCTTTTCACTTTATTTCCACACTTTTTTTTACCTCCTGCTCCCTCTCCACAATGCCTCCACCCTCAGCAGGGCCCCCTCTCTCCATCTTCTCTCTTCCCTCCCTCCAAATCTCCTTTTTCATTAGTCCCCTTCCTCTCCTTTCCTCCCTCCCTTCCTTCCTTCATCGAGGCATTATCGAGGATATCGAGCCACCTCCTGCCTCTTACCTCTTTTCACTGCCTCTACTTCTACCCCTCTCTCCACCACGTTTCTCTCTCCACCTCTTCAATCTCTCCCTCTCAGAAGGGCCCGAGTGAGGACGGCAGATCGTGTGAAGTTGGATGTTGATTCTAGGTGACAGGCACCATATGAGTCATAGCCATAATCACAGAGCTCCCTTCAACCCCCCCTTTGGCTGAACACCACAGAGGCACTGCAAAGCAAAATTGCCCTTGGTACGAACAATAGCTATACAGTACACAACATGCAGTTAAATTTCTACAATACTATATATTTGTTTTCTCCCACACACTCAGGAGTCACTCAGACTAGTGAAGGGTTCAAAAGTTGATCAGATTTGCATAAAAGCACCTAAATTTATGAAACCCTGTACATATACTGGACCATTTTTCAAACTGTATGTAGGCATAGATACTGTATATGTACATGTATACAGCATTTTAGCCAACTCAGTGGTCAGTTTAGTGTACATGAGTTTCCTCCATGTAATATTATAATATGTAGAACTGAAAAACATTTATTCATGTCTGAGAAAACACTATAAACTGTTTAGATCTGATAATAATGTAAGAAGAAATACGGTAAAATGTTTTATCTTTCGATAAATGAATTAGTCAGCAACTACTTTTCGAGCCAAAGTGACATATTTGACGGTTGCCTGTCCTACATTATCATAAAATTGATCATCGTTATTGATAATGTCTTGAAACGAGACATCTGATGACATCACCTTGAGCTGTAGAACCTGCATCTAAAGCTCAATGGGGGTCAACGGGGGTCTGTGACAGCATGGATGATAGTTTACACTGGAATCTGCACTATAGGCCATCCTACATGTTAGTATAGATTCAGTTTAAAAAACTATAGTTATAGTTTACTGATGTTTAATAGACCGAATGAGCAATAATCTGCAGATTAATTAATAATTCAAATCATTGTTAGCTGCAGCCTTAAAATGAAGACCTCTTAACATGAAGATTTTACTGTCTGTGTTAATTCCCAATATGTGAAAAGAACAAAAATTTTAAACTTTTCAACAAGCATCCAAAAATATTCAATCATCCTCAAATTGTAAACAAAGAATTTGGATATTTCTGACATTATGTCTTGGACCTGAGAATGCTAGAGAAGAGAAGAGAAGAGAAGAGAAGAGAAGAGAAGAGAAGAGAAGAGAAGAGAAGAGGTCAGCAGAGGAAGAGGTGAGAGGACAAAAGATGGCGAGAGAGGGTCAGAAACAAACTGCTGAGAGAGCAGAGGCTTCCGTCAAAATAACACACAGTAACATGCAGCGGTCAGCTCAACTCAGACCTTCACTGGAAAAGACAAAAAAATCATAGGATGTGAAAGAAAAGGCAAAAGAGAGGAAGATAATACAAGAACATGTGCCACGAAGAGAAAGTGGAGCATAAAATGATAAAGATCGACTCAAACATAAAAGAATTCGAGTCGAATAATGAGGTATGTAACGTAACGAAGGAGAACTGGACCGGACAGCTGACCGGGACATCGAAGGACATAAGAACAAAGTGGAGGAGAGGGTGAGATAAATATATATATAAAAAAGGACATAACAGAAAGACGGAGCAGATGAGGAAGGTCAAACTAAATGGAAATGGATGAGAAGAAAGACAAAGCTAAAAGAGAGAAATTTTCTGAGCTGAAATATGTTCAGATGATTGGATGGATTTATCAGGCAAAAAGACCACGAGGCAAAAATGGATGAAACAGAAGAAAGAGGGGAAACCAATGAGGCTCTAGGGCTGTACTTTAATATATAAATATCAGTAATAACGAAAGAGAAAGACTAGCATATGTTATGTTATTGTGCTGGACCAACGTCGTTTTTTGAGTTCAAATACCCTCCAACAAAAGGAATGATTTGAGCCTCAGTGTAGCATTTCAAACAGGGACCAAACAATTTGGAGCAGTGTGGGGTGAAGAGATTATAAAGGAGAACAAAAAAATAAATAAAATCAAAGAATAACTACTGCTCGGATTATTAAGTTCCAGAAGGGGTGAATTGTTGCTGGGTAGGAGGTCGAGGTCCTCGGAGTAAGTGGGGAGGGCGAGAGCAGAGAGAGAGAGGGGTGGGCTGTTAAAAGACTGCTGACTGAAACAAACACCCAACCACCATTGATTGGACACAAGCAAAAGATCAATCGACATGGCCCGAAGGCTCCATAAAAGAAGAAAAAGACCCCCATATTCAGAAGCTTTCCCCCCTGCCGCCCCCCTCCCCATTGATTAACCTGAGGCTGGTGTGATTACAAAGCAAACTCAATCTTCTGTCCATTGTAATAGAGAAAAAGCAGAGAGAGGGAGAGAAGCGGGGGGGGGGGCATTGCAGAGGCTATGAGGAGAACTGGAAAATGATCATGTAATGAATCTGTTAATTTCTCACCAACACCAGCTAATATGCTCCAAGACAAGATGATTATATTCATCATTAGCTCGGCGGCTAATGAAATAGCTTCTTTTTTTTTTTTTTAAATGTGCTTATCATGGCTATTGCACATAGCCGCTGTTTTTTTTTTCACACATAGCAGACTGGAGATCAGTGTGCCAACTGGATTTCTTCCTCACAAGTGAGTCAGATGCAGTTTGAGACAGAGAAGGGAAGCGAGAGGTGTGATGAGAAAGAAGAAATGGCCACAGAAGTCAGCCTTAGAGGATGAGAGTGGGATTGTGTGACCATGTGTGTGTTTCCTGCATACATTTGCCTAAGTAATAAGGTTATCCTCAGGCTGTGGTTGAATTATAGCCTGGTGTAAGACCTACAGTTTGTCCAATAAAGAGGGATTGTTTATAGATAAAATATCTGATTTTTATACAGCATGTCTCATGTGGATTCTCCATCTCCTGCAAGCAGCGTTTAGTCCACAGACAACATAACAGATGCACAGAGTGTCTGACCTCAGTAAGTCAGTCTGACAGCAAACACAGCCCTCAGGATAGACGTGTGTGTTCGTGAGAGAGAATTAAAGGGGAGTCACAGGAGAGTTAATAAGGCCTCTGGGACAGAGAAAGTGTTTTCACCGGACAATAAGACACATCTCCCTCTCATCTAATCACCTGTCTGTGCACAAGTGCCTGCTCATGGCTGTCTGTGTTTGCATGAGTGAGCGCAGGAAGGAGCAGATTAAGGGAGTACGTGGGTTTTAGTGTGAGTGCGCACGCAGCTGTGAGTCCCGATTGCATGTTTTCCAATAACTGTTAAGACAAAAAAGGGGGGTGGGGGTGACACGTCGACATCTCGTGAGATCAATACACTAAGAGAGATTGCCAATACCAGTTGCATAATTTTGTTGTCAAAGCGTTCCCACATGACGCGGTCACCCGCTGCGCACCAGCGTTTGTCTCCAACGCCTCCAAATGCCGATATGTGCGGTCAGAAATTAGCGCCGGTTGGACTTACCGCAGTAGAGAACCAGCAGCGCTGTCAGAAGCACCACAGCCCAGAAAGTTGACGACATTCTCGGCCAGCGACTGGCATCTTTGCGTCTTGACAACCTTGACACCGAAGCCATTGAACAAACAGAGCACTTCCTCTTTTAAAAAGAGAGACAAATAAAAAGCAAAAGGTGGTTAATCTCACAATCCAGCTCGGTCTCTTACAATGCTCATATCTCCGCGTGTAATTCCATAAAAAGACATGTCAAAGATCGAGCAACTGGATGGAAAAGCGCTGATTCTTTTTTTTTTTTTTTTTTTGCTCCTTAGCTTAGTCGGATATGCCGGTGCGCAAAGGAAAAAGGTCACATCTTCCTCAGGAATCCCAGGTTGGGGAAATAAGGCAGTATTATTTCTATTCGCTCAGAAACACAAGTTGGTAAACGTCCCTTTAGTTGTCCCAAAGTGTGTTAACCTCAATTTCCCGTCCTATATTTCATTAAAAGGACGCGCGCTGCGCCGGTGCCTTAAGATTGCGCTGAGTTAATGCTCAAAGTGTTCAATCATCTATACCGCAGCGTCGTAAAACCTCCTTTCACCTGTGGTAGGTTTCCTCGATTCTCTCCAGCTTCACCAGCCCCGACGGCATAACCCAAAGACCGGTTTGAAAAAAGAAAAGGAAAAAAAAAAATCGGGGGTGTCCTATAGAATCCCGGTGGATGGATGAAGGAGGGTTGGTTGCAAAAGAAAAAGTCCTTTAAGCTCTGGGTTTGGGCACCAAGTGGATGGAGATCCCAGCATGTTTGCAGGAGGAAACGCAGGATGGGGAATGGATGGGTAGAGGCAGAGAGAGAAAAGAGTGAGAGGAAAAGTGCGCACTGTGCGACTCCATGATTTTCATCCAAAGTGAAATATTCAGATAATCGATATTACGTCAGCAATATGCCACTTGAGGTCGCGGTTTACAGTGATTTCACAACAGCTTGATGCTGAACGCTACACGAAATAAATCGTTTGACATCACAAAGATCAGCGTGTGAAACACGGCGTCTAATGTTTTTCTTTTATTGATTTTATATATTATGGTTGGTTTGATTTTTGAATCGATAATGATTGAGTGATATTTGACCACTGGTCATGTATTCCTCCACCAAGAGACAAATCATTAACATATATGCACATAATCTGTGTTTTTTATGAGTTATTCTAGAGCAAAGTTTGGAGACATTTGTCCCCATTCTCAGAAAATATATCACAATAATGCGCATTTTACCCAGAACTCCTTTCGGGGGGCTTAAATGTGACTTAAATGCGCAGTCATGTTACTAAAAGCAGCCTTTCACAATAAAAAAAAAAAAAGGCTCTTTCTATTTCTGGAATGTGTCATTGAGAAAAATGCCATATTAATACTACTGCCAGACAGTGGTGGATTATACCTAAATAGAGTTTTAGGTACTTCCATTTAATGTCACTCTATATTTCTTCTGCACTTCGTTTCACATTACTTATGAATAGTTCTTACATTTATCTGATAGCCTTGGATACTTTTATGGATTGCTGATGAAAAATATGATGCATCAAAGATTAAATTAACCAAACAGTATAGTGGAAATTATAGCCCCATCAGGACCTACAGCTATTATAATATATATTAATAAAACACTCAAAGGGAATGTTTCTGCATAATGATTACTTTTTTGGTTCATTACTTATCAAACATATTATTTCGGTGCTTTTACTTAAAGCAGCTATCATCGACTTTTGGATCAAACGACAATTTGTAAACAAGGTGACAATGTGAAAAGAGTCTATAGAGAATTAATATCTAAATCTGCAGCTCGACTTTATGGAATGAATGTTTTAAAACTCAAAGATCTGATCTCTTTGAATGCTTTTAAATTCATATTGAAAGAGCAAGGGAATGAATCATCCAGATGTTGTTGTTTTTGCTGATGATGTTGTTGTTGATTTCATGACTTGTATTGTACTTTTAGCATTTTCATTTTTAGACCATTATGTGTTGTAATATTATCTGTGTGTCTTGTATCTGTTTTGGTTTAACTTGTTCTTGTTTGTGCTGCTGTTCTGTCTTGGCCAGGACTCCCTTGAAAAAGAGATTTTTAATCTCAATGGGACTTTTCCTGGTTAAATAAAGGTTTAATAATAAAAAATGGAGCTCTTAAGTGATATAGCTTTATTATTTAGCTATCAGGCCCACACTTTACTGTTTTGTTTCACTTAAAAAGCTTGAAAAACCAAATGTACACAAGCTGCACAGCACCAAAAACAAAGTTTGCCAGATGGCAAGAGCCAGATATTTCCCTTGGGAGGTGGAGGAGACCAAAAACAGAGCTAAAAGGGAGTGAATATTGAATATATACTTGACAGTGGTGGCCAGAAACACAACTCTGAATGAATGATAATGTTGCTGGATGTTGGATATGCAACTTTTTGCTGACTTAAAGAGCCAGATAGGGCTGTCTCACTCTGTAGACACAACAGATAACACAAGGCCACTTTAGAGTCAGATAAAGATGTCAGAGCATTAAGGGTAAACTTACTTCCTTGTTTGTAGACTAATAACCTATTGGCAAATGTCTTATACTGTAGATACATTATAATAATAGTATATAGAGTTATGTCACTGTCCTGGGGGCATATAGACGAGCCAGAGAAGACAGCTTCTTCAGAATTGAGGCAGTATCATGCTATGACAAGCGTATTGATAAATCCGCCACATCTTGGACTCCTGTGAATTTTCTCCTCTGACTGAACTGACCATTGATAAATAGAATGGAACCAGCGTGGAAGCAGAGCAATGCCCTGCTGTGGACAGAGGCAACAACAAAACATTTCAGCCATATAAAAAATACAACATCAAGTGTTCACTATTCTTTCCTCTTGCCATTAGATAGCCTTTATACTTAACGCACTAACCGCAGAACTTTGCTATTCATATGCATAAACTGTGCCAAACACTGCAATACACCTCAGATCTGTTGATTGGATTTGAGTTACAGGGGCACCAGAAAAACACAAGAACTTTCTTAGAAACTTAAAGTTTAATTTCAGTCTGATCTCACAGCAGCTGTTCTGCGATATAATACAGTCCAAAAGAAAAAGGCTGTTCGACATAGAGGTAAAGTGGTGAAAATATTCCTAATTTAGCGTACACTTAAACTGATATTGATTTTGTTTTATGTGGGGCTTTTTCATGTGGCTAAAATACTTTTTAATACTTTAAAATTTTTTGCTGCCCCCATCCATAGCAGTGCATTACTCTGCTTTTGTGCCAGTCCTTCTGTCAAACCCTCCAAACTGGGGGCACACTGTACTGCCCTTTAAATAAGATTTATTTCAAATACAGGATTTGTAGTTGTATAATGGAGTATTTCACGTTGCACATAGCTTCAGAAACAGAAATAGCACCACTTCTTTGTGCCCCTGTGACTAAAAGCCCATTGAACAGTGAGCGCAGTGAGCGATGTAGTTTCAGCACCACGGGCAGCACCATTATCAGCCCTTGTGGACAGCACAACAGAGAATTGGTACCATGGACAGCGCCAGGCACTGACACTCAGCCCCATGTGACTAACACAATGGAGTCACGGTACCACGGACAGCAGCCTGTGCCTGAACCTCAGCACCGCGGACAGCTCCACACTCTGGCTGCTCCTGTCAAAGCTGGAGCTGGCTTCCTCTGCTTGGCAGCGAGGCTCTGGAGGCCTCTGTGCATCCACCTCAACACACCCTGCCATGCATATGAAACCTAGAATCTGTGCCCACACTATCTTTTGCTCCTCGGGGAACAAATATCCATGAATAACTGAAGCCAGAATTTTTTTTTTTTGCTCCTCTATTTTGGAGCTAACAGAGCTGGTCTGTCAGGTAGACTATCAATTCCAACAAGTTCCTTTATAGAGATTCCAAGTTATCCCTGCTTAGCCTTGCTGTAGTAATGTGCACTAGACTGGAACTCTTGTAAACCAGACTGTAAAGCACACTGGGTGTAATAAAATAGTTAATTGCTGTATGTGTCCCTATAAGTCCTCGTAAACCTCTAAATCGTGATGTAATTGCTCTATTTGGTAACTTATGTTGGTAGCAATGTGAAAAGAGGACATTTCTTTTCTAAAATCATCTGTTCCCTTCCCCTCCTTTGCCATCTCTCTCTCTCTCCATCACATCGCAGTTTCCTCGCAGTAGCCGGTCTTAAGAGCAATAGATTCAATGTAGACAGTCAATTACAGCCCTGGTTGGAAAGCGCTGGCATGTTGCCTCCTACATGTTGTTGTGTCACTGACTGTGGCACTAACTGTAAAACAAGGCCAAAGCCTCCTTGGCACACACACACAGATACACAAGCACGCAAGCACATTAACCCGGACACATATTCTTTCAATGCAAATTATGCAATTAAGCCCATATGCACTGTTTTCCTCCGCCTTAATGTTTTGCTCACACACAGTCACGCAAAAGCAGCCATTTGCTTTTAGTTTGGATATAACGCATGAGCCGTGGCCTATATATGTTATCTCCCTCCTTCATTTTTACATAACATTTCTAAAACTCCAAACAGAATGAGAAGCACACAAGGCATAAAAATACTGACTCGGATATTGCTATTTTGGAGGATGTTACCCCCTCCCCTTCAAAGGCTTCAAAGTTGAACAAAAAAGATACTGGCTGGCTCACTTTTTTGGCTGTGAACTGTAATCAAATATTATCTTATTCCCTCTCAACATGAATCAACATTGTGGCACTGGTTCTGTTGACTCTCTGTGTTCATTGGTGCTTAGCGTAGAGGTCTGGCCTCTGTTGGAGTTCAAATGGATTTGTCAAATATATGTGGAGTTGAAACTGTGTTTAAAATGTAGATGAGGATTCCATCCACATGCTGTTGCCAAGTGCAACAGCTCTGGAAAATCAGATAAACATATTCCTTTGGTAGAAATATGAATGTAGCCTGATTGTACCTCGATGCTGAACCTGCTCCCCACCTGAACAGCAAGCTCAGGACCTCTGTAGCTGAGACTAGAAAGACGACTCAACTGTAGAGGAGGAGGTGAATGATACCTGTAACGAACACAGCACAAACAGATAAGCAAGCAGTAAAGGGAGCTCTGTTGTTTTTCTTGACGCTTAATGATGCTTTTGCAGAGATATAGTTTCCAAAGGCAATATTCAAGTTTGAATTAAATACCACCTACTTTTACAAAATGTGTACTCACACCAAATTAAATCAGCAACCTCAATATTTCCGAATGATTGCAGTCGGTTAATGAATGTCCTTTAACTCATTTAGACAGTGACCTATGGGCACTGGAAAAAAAAAATACTTTAATGAAAGATATGAACACAATTAAAGCTCAAATTCATTTGAGGCTTTATTTCAGAGCTCTACTGTGCTTCCAGTTATCCAGATTGTAAATATTTAAGATTTTGTCACAGTTCCAGCAGCGTAAGCAGGAACACAAGGACCCAAAGTCCATGAAACAGGCAAGGTCCAACAAAACAAAGATTTGGTCGAAACCAGAGTGGCAAACAAAACACAATGAATGAAACCAGGGAAACTGAAACTAGGGAGCACACGCACTAAACGCACAGGTGAAGGCAGGTAGGAAGGTAGGTACTAATCTGTCATGTTTTAGTTCAAGAAGTTGAAAGTTGAGAGTGAACAAAAGAAGGTTTTAATGACTTAAAGTACAGGCTGACAAACACAAAATAACAAAAAGCTGCTGAGGAGTAAAGGCTGAGTGCAATAATCCAAGAAAAGTCCAAGTCACAGAAGTTCAAACAAACAAAAATCCAGAACTGAGAAAAACTAGGAGCAAGAACATGTTGAGAAGCACCAAGACAGAAAAAGGGGCTGGAAAACTGTACACAGGACTGGGGAACAGATACAGAACAGGGGGACTTAAACAGACAATCCGACAAGTGAAATCAAGAAACACAGAGAATAAATATACAAGTAGTGAAGACAAGACGACGAGACACTGGTGAACACTAATCAGAGTGGAACAAACAATTAAAAAAGGTTGGAAACACAACAACGACAGGAAGCTACAAACACAAGGAGAGGGGAGAATTCCAAAATAAAACAGGAAACACTAAAGAAGAAATCCAAAACCATGACAGATTTATGTATGAACAGTATATCCTGGGAATCCAGGCAAATTTGTTTGTTTACTTCATTTTTAAGCACTTTCAGTGTTTGAACATCCAGGCCCATGGCACATTGCTCGCCCCCAGTACACACCCCATCACCCTCCCAAAATTCATTTAAAAAAAAAAAAAAAAAATTGACTCGTTAACAATTGCTGCATCCACTGAAAAGTCACTGTGAATGATTGCGAGCTTTCCAGATGGTTTCCTGTCATATTTCATACAGTGTTCTGTCTTGTCTGTAGACCTATTGATCTGTTGTGGCAGGAGGCTTTGGACCAGATTCAGACAGCCTCTCGAGCATGAAGGAAATATAGTTCAAATGCAGCTTTCAACCCACAGAAGCACTTAAAAAAATGTTTTTTCATGAGTGACGATCTGTGCTGTCAGTGTACTTGCTGATGACTAATGTAACCTACTTTTCTTAACTATGTAGTTTTCATACATCATATGGTGCTGTCAATATGTCACTTACAGTGTTGCATGTGCAATATTAAGTCTTTTGCACAAAAGTGTAATTAAGTCCAACTGCACTGCTCTGTTGTCTAAATTACAAATTAAATTAAGAAATTCAATTTGCATGAAAAAACAATTGTACATTTTGCATTCGTGATGCAATAGCCTCTCACAAAATTAAATCAACGTCCTCTATCCCTCCATGAATTTCAGCCAACAATATTTCTACTATTTCCTATTATAATTTTTAATGATTAATGAACGGTTAAAAAACAAAATCCCTGCCCGGGGGAAATCAGATGCTCGTCCAAGAAGTTTCCTCTGGCTACGGAACTGTGAACATCAATCAGTCCCTCTTAATATGGAGCCCTGAAGTGTTCAATATTAAATAAATAATAGTAAAGTCCTCTGGTCTCCACTGGTTGTCTGGCAACTGGCCCTGGAAAAGAAAAAATATGGCACATAATCCTCAATGTAAAAGAGCTAATTGTTGTTTTCACACTTTGGTTTTTGTATAAATTTAACAATAAATAAACCATGTTAATATCAAAGTTCTGAATTGCCATTTTTATTACTTTTGGACAGAGCCAGCTCAGATGTTTCCAGCCTTTCTGCAAAGCCAAGCTAACCAGCTGTGGGCTGTACCAATACCCACTGTACTATATTTTGATTTCACATTTCTCAAGCATTCAAGCACCGTGTCTTCTTCTGTGGTCTTCGATTGGTCACAGTGGAAACAGAAGACCAGTTGGGTGTGATGTCTGTCCAACAATTAGTTTACAGAGGAGCAAATCTCTATCCTGTGGATATTCCTTCTCCCCACACAATGAATCCGAATGATTTTGGTGACCTCCTGACCTTTCCTCTAGCACCACCCTCAGCACATGTGGTACATGTATGCGGTTTGCTCTCCAACACTTTGTCTCTGAAATGAGCAGTGCAGTGCAGCTTCTAGCAGACACTAGCAAGTCTCAAGACTGTCAGTCTGGTTTCTAAAAAAACAAAGGCTTTTCTATGTAAATCATCGCCTGTCATCTGATCACATCTGGTCTAATATATTCTTGTGTACCTTTAATATGATCTCATTTCTCAGTGAATGCAATCTTAATTTTGAGAAGCCATTGCCCTGGTATTAAATTTTATTAAACATCATGCTGCATGCATATTTATGGAGACAGGCTAAGACAGAGATGAGACATTTCGGGAGACTTCTTGTGCCAGGTCCTTGTCCTTCAATCAACTCTGGTGGAGTGGACCTCAGATCTACCTCCACAGCAGCACTGGAGGAGGTGTTGGAGGACATTTCTCAAGGAGAACGAAAGCCCCATTTTGTCCCTCGAGTGTCACTATATGTAAAGTCAGTGCTAGCTGACCCGAGAGCCTCATACAGCTGTTCCACTGGAGCTTGCTGGGTCTTGTTCTTTCACTGAATTCCACCCACTGAGACTATTTTGTGGCTAAATCCTCCAAACTGTGTCCCTGCCACCAAATTCTTCTTTGTTACAGCAGCAGCACAACTGATCCACCATCGATGGTTGCTGCTAGGAGAGAGTTGACCTTATCGATGACCTCTCATGCTATGTCCCCTCTGAATTCAGGTGAAATCCTTCCAGGGACATCACAGAGAGCCTGGCTGAAAAAGCTCTCCAAAGTGTTCTGGATGTTCTGCTCAGCCAAAGTACTCTGTGAGATGCTCAGTGGACAAAGGACCAGTTGTGGCCTCTGGAATCTGCATGGCGCATTTGCTGACACTCCAAGGATAAGAGACACCTTCGGGTCAAAGTGTCAGATGTGGCAACCATTCATCACAGTCTATTGTGCAATGCTGTCTCAGCTGTTGGCATAAATGCATCTATAAGTTGGTTTTTGGATCAACAGTAATCAACAGATATGTATTAGTTCAACCTTGTCTCCTAGAAATTAGGTTTATATATTATTAAATTGTTTTTGCAATTATGTTGTGCTGACAAACACTAATCACTGTCTGGATTATGTTCACCAGGCCATCAGACTAATATAACTCATAATCTAATAGGAGTGCTATCTGAGCATCACCCATGACTGATTCTCTGTCCTGTTTACAATGTACGAATGAATATGAATGTACTAGAGTAAAGTGACAGTGATTCAATACTCTGTATACACTTGTCACTTTTTACACACAGTCATTTCACATTTATACAGAGCACAGTACACTTACAGATATTTTATTTTATTGTATTTCATTTCTATACCTTATTTTTATCTTCTACGTCTAGCACTTGAGCACTGCTGTTGCAACTGCTGCTCTTAATGCTGAGCTGACCTGTTTTTCTCGTCCACCGCATTTCATTGTACCGTTGACCCGGTGTCACACAAATAAAACTGAAAGCGATGTTGAGTGAATGAAGTGCAACATTTATCTACTGCATCACAATCACATCGAGATGTTCGGGGTGGATGGTGAAAATACAAATAGCAGGTCTTTGACTCCAGAGAGCAGTGTTAGCAACAAAAGTTTGAGGAAGGATAGCGATTTTCGCGTCTACAGTGCGAACCACGGCGCCACCGTGCGGCCCAGAATCAGCATTTACATTAATAATTGTGTTAATTTGATACGTTAATGAATATGTGGATAGAAAACATAATCTGAGTGACATTACTGACCGAGAGGTGAGGGGGCGGAAACCAGTGACAACTCCACTGTGATGAAAAATTATGAAATAAAAAGTGACACAATGACAAAGTATGATTGTGAAAAATGTCATTATGAAGTAAACATAGACTTTTAAAATGGTATTTTGAAATAAAAACTCTAATGATGTAATAATGAAATAAAACAAAAATGATGAGATGACATTTAATTTATGAGTTTGAGGTTAATAATACCTTTTTTCAAAATGTCTTATTTATTTATTCAATATTGAACACTTTGGAGCTCCATATATAAATGCTACATTTCAATATTCACCAAATTTTTCATGCCTCTCTCATTGATAAGACTCCTGCTGCAGCTCTGTAACTGATTATTGGCAGCAGTCGACACCATCTTTTATTGATTTTAAAAGGATTTTACAATACAGTGAAACCTTAATAAGGAGGAGAGGAGCAGGAAGAGCTTTGCACTGTTGTGTCGTGTTATGTTACAGGAACAAAGCAGGAAACTGACTGATCCTGTATCCCTAACTTTAATTTCCTAAAAACTGCTTTGTGGTATCAGCAAGTACAGCCAGATTCTTGTAATGAATTATTGGACATAGCAGCCTATAGCACTTTGCATAATAGGGAGTCTTATTGTAGTCTAACAAGCTGTGTCCAAGTAACTGATAACTTCAGTGTCATATACTTAAAAGTTATCACGAGAGTTGCAAGATGATGCTTTAAAAGGCATATCTGCTGATATACCACCTTATTAAAATAGTGTATGACTACAGTATGAGCAGCAGGGTGACTTAGCAGTCATTGTGTCCTGTATCTACAAGGTCACATGTTCAAACAAGGTGAATTATCATCCTAATAATGTGGAAGACGAAGAGGATTTTCTGTCCCGAGGCACCATTTTGTTACAGACTTGTATATTTTTAGGATAAAAATCCAATAATGACACATTTTAAGTATTTGGAGCCAAGCCTCTGCTGCTGTCTCTGCTGTACTGGATTCTTCTTTCTTTTGTATAATGCTGAATTAGGCCCAACATGTAAAATAACATATCACATAGCAGCAGCCATTGTGTCAGTGATAGAAAACCTGGTGGGGAGCTTCTACTTTTCTCAGCGCTGCACTGAGCATCTCAGTGTGGGAGCATCTGAGACCTGACCTTTCTCTGTGCTTTTTCCCTTTGATCCGTCCAGACACAAGCTACTTCCTCTTTATTGGGCCACCGAGGAGGGCTTTGAACTTAGCTTGCCACTCAGTGATTTAAGTGAACAAAGTCTTCTTATTGGTACCACAGTGGGCTCTCTCTCTCTCTTACTGTCATGGATTAAGAGAAAGAGGAAACCGAGAAGCCTTTTGAGCTTTCTGAATATCTGTAGTTCACCACAGAGTGGAAGGAAAAAAAGAGATCTCAGACTTAACGCTGGAGCCGAACAGCAAGTTAATTGCTGTGCTGATAACACGTCAGCATAATGGTAAAATTTTGGCCCTCAGCGACGACATCGTTTTCTCATTTTGGCTTTCAGTGAAAACAATATCAATGTGACATAAAAGCTTTCAAATACATTTTCATACAATATGTCTTAGGCTTTACTGACAACTATCTGATATTGTTTGTTCAAGTGGAACAAGTGAAATGAAGTCAGATAAGACAATACCCAGCACTTCTTTCCATTAACAATGCATGTCTCTTTCAACAAGACTAAAGGCAGCTCTATGAGTTTGAAATTAAGCACAGCAGTTCTTTGAGCTAAATACTGACGTCAGGTGTTTAGCCTTGCTGCTATACCATTTTAATTGCCTAATTTAGCTACTTTTGCTAAGTTATTTAACAAGTGAAACAATATACGCAACAAACTGTATGGCTGTCTGTGGCCAAACATGTAGCCATTATGCTACAAATTTACAGCTTTCAGAAATTTCTAATATCCCAACTTTGATTTACAACTTAAAGATGAATCTTCATGCAACCTTCATGGCAGTAAAGTGAAGCTACAATGGAAGTGCCAACAACTGCAGTTCCTCGAACGGCCACTTGAGGCTGGCTACAGAACAAGGCAATCTCCATAAGCCCTTATGTAAAAATGTCAAACTTCACAGCAGAAATAAACATGTTTACAGCCTGGCACAAAAAAACAGTTTTGCAAAGTTATGTATAATTAAGAGTGTGGCCACAATTGACAGGTGGGTGCTGTCACAGGTGGCTCGTTTGAGCAACCAGGCTTCCTCGGCTCCACCCATGCTCTACGTCTTTGCTCATTTTTTGATTAGCCAGGAGCCGGCAGAAGCAGGACTACCAAGATGCAGCCAGTGCCACAACATTCTCTTCAAAAAAACCTATTGTTGACGTCCGACGCCCGTTTTTTTATACAGTCGCAGTTGCAGCCTGCGGATATCTGGAAAATGGATATCCTCCGCAATCTGATTAGTAGCATGATATGTGAAAATTAGGAGAAAGACACATTTCTGCTAACCTTTTTAAACAGTTATTTATATTTCACCTCTTTTGCTGTTCATGTGGACTGTTGGAACTAAAGCCCACTCAAAAATGACAGGTCAACACTACTTGGACCTTAACCTTACTGCGTCCAGTGCCAAAATCTTGCTCCCCTTTCTACAGAACTGTTTATAGAGATTACTCAAAGACTGATGAGAACAGTTGACGACAGATGCATATAAATACCATCTGAACGATATGATGTGACCATGGCATTAGCAGGTAGCCCTAATGTTAGCCCAAGTATTACACCTTGGGATGATATGCTTCAAAAGAGGGTATAAACAAACTACTTATAAATGACTGCAGTTATTCTGCTACGTTAGCAGGCGAGTAAGACTGCCATGAAGAAGCTGATGATGTCCAACTCATCAATAACTTCTGATGTCTCTCATGGCATAGCGGATGTCAATACTCTACCTATATCTGAGAAAAAATATCTTTTTATTGCCTAATTTATCTCTGTGTTTGATGTGAGATGAGAAAACATATTAAATCATTGATGAACTCTCCCATTACTCTCCAGTATATCACATCAGCCTCCTCTTCTGATATACTACTTACTGTATGTGTGAAAAACAACCCAGTGTCATATTTTTAAGCAATTTATTACCGTGTTGCTATGTGATGCATACAGATGGTTCATGAGGCCATTGCCATAATTTAACTTTTTCAGTCCAGCACCCAATATCCTGCTTCAATCTGTGAAAAATAAAATGTTGTCACTTCGTTTATGATGTGAAATTGAGAGATAATTTGTCCACTCTTCAATCTAGTGTTAACGTTTTCTGTCAGCTGGCCATAACCCAAACAGCAGTGACGGAACACGCAGCTATGAGATGATATGATGATACAGTGTAATTACGCTCTCTCCTAATGGAGATGTGTGACTACAATCAACGTACGTTCCATTCCAGGACCTTCCCTGACATCTCTGATTACCTGAGATCCCTTAGGGAACAGGCACATACGATAAATGCATGTGCGTGTGTGATTGCGCGCGTGCATCATCTCCCACATGTGGAAAATAACCCGTTTTTTTTAACATTACAGATGATGATGCTGACAGTGATGATTACACGCATGAGATAAATGTCTTGACCCTCCATCGCTCCCCGATCTCACATCACACCAGTCAAGTTGACCAGAGAGCGGTAGCCGGTGAACCCCTCGTCGCCTGTGTTCTGGTTCTTGAAGCAAATTAACATTTCAGTGCAGCCATTTGACTAATGGAAACAGAGCTAAGGGATAAAACGCCTTCCAGCAGCAGGGGTGAATGCTTATCCCATGTAAACAACATGGTGGGAACAGAGTGACCCACCTGTTCCCCACACTGAACTCTCTGCTGTCATTTACAAATGGGTAACAGGTGCATTTGCTTATCTTGCCTCCTGGCTTGGCACGTTGCCCGACGCCAGAAAAAAATGAATAGAGGAGAGGAACACATGACAACATATTTGTAATTAAAAAAAGACAAGTTTTGAAATCAGATATTCAATTCCACCGTTGCTGTATACTATAAATTCAATTCAGGCAATCAAAGACTGTATTTTATTTTATTTATTTTTTGTTATAGGCTTAGATGTTTGAATAGAAAATTTCTTGTTTCTCTTTCTGCAACATTAAAACTACCTCTGAAAATTATATTTTCAGCCTTAACAAGTGCTAAATGGACTGGTAAATGGACTTGTATTTATATAGCGCCTTTCTGGTCGACCACTCAAAGCGTTTTTACAACACTTGTCACATTCACCCATTCACACACTCTTTCATACACTGATGGCAGAGGCTGCCATGCAAGGTGCCAACTGCTCATCAGGAGCACTATAGCGTTTCTGCCCACACACCGACAGCACAGCCGTCGGGAACAATTTGGGGTTCAGTATCTTGCACCAAGGACACTGTGACTGGACTGAGGTAGCTGGGAATAGAAATGGAGACCCTCCGATTACAAGATGATCTACCAGCTGAGCCACAGCTGCCTCTCAAGGCAATGTGAAAGGTAAACAGAAGGAACTACCATAGGAAAGAAATACAACACACAGAGAGGTGCACAACCATGATAAATGGAAAATCACAATTCATTTTGGACATACAGAACGAATATCAACCCAACACAATCCTCCAAAAACAAAACAAAACAAATTATTGTCTTAAATTGTAAACAGGATAGTGTTGTATAATATACATAATTTACTTTAAAACTGTGAATCGGATGATCCATTATGAAACTAAAGCCAGGCGATGGTTAGCTTAGCTCAGCACAAAGCAGGGGGGAAAAAACAGCTACCCTGGCTCTGTCTAAGGGAAACAAAAGTTTTATTTTGTGTGTGTTTAGTCTGTACAAAAACCAAAGTGTAACTTTATTTTTTTTTACCTTCGTTCAGAGCCAGGTTAGCTTCCCCAATTCCATTCTTTATGCTAAGCTAATCGACAGCTAGCTGTAGCTTCATATTTAACAGACAAACAAGAGTAATATCAATCGTCTCATCTAACTCTTGGCAAGAAAGAAAATAAGCATATATTCCAAAAATGTGAAATTACCCCTTTTAAAATTGCTTTTAGCAGATGCGCAGCAACATTAGCTTTCATTTGGAGCAGCGTTACTGGCTAGAAATCTAACATTGATTGTTTTTAGTGCTGTTGTGGTCTGAAAAAAAGGTGAGAAAAAACATCTAGAACTTTTTGGTTTTTTGGTGAATGTGTGGCTCATTACTGATGAAAACAGGGTTGCTGAGAGAAAAGAGACACACCAGACGTACTGTAAAGCCAAAATAAAGAGCAGAAAGATCATTCTCTGCGTGTTTGTCACTAACAAATAAGAAATTAGATTCTATATGAATATAAAGAATATTGTTAGGGCAGCTTTAAGTTTTACGTTAAGACCTAAACAATTCAAGTCAGCTTCAGAGTCAACTTTCCAACTAATAGTTCAAAAACATTCCCAGCTCGTGATCCGTTTGCCCTCCATGGCAAAGATTTGCTGAGCTCGAGCATACACAACATGCATCCAATGACTCTGTCTGTATTTGCTCTGGGCTGTTTGTCTGTCACCTGCTTTTGACCCCTATCATTCAGGATCATAGATTATTGCCATAGTGATGGACTGGTTGCAACAGATTTAAAACATTAAGTCTCTTCCTCATGTGCTGCCTCCTCCTCGAGATTTAACAATGCTACTTATTTAACTCCTCGAAAACAAGCTGTATGTCAAAAAAAGGAACAGCATCTCCTCTTTTTTCATTGATCTTCACATCTGTGTACTGTATGGCATCTGAATCCTTCTGTTCAAACTACTTCTCTCCTCTAATTGCATATGTCTTTGCACATCTCTCCTCCACCTCAATATTTCTCCTCCCCGATCCCCGCTAAGTAGAATTTCACACAGCATCCGTCGCAGCTGGGCGCTGCAGGTAGCCTATTTGCATAGATTGTTCAAGAATGCTAATTGAAAGGGGTGCTCTCAGAAATCATGTCGGAAATCATTTTGTGTTGCTTTGTTGTGAGTATCGCTCTATTCATGGCAAATGAAAGAGGTTTTATTATCCCATTATGGGGGCCTATGTAGCAGTGACGTGATGGCTAGCGTTCCCTCTCAATGCTATGTTTTACGAGGGGGAGAAACTTTTTAATAGGATCCCGACAATGACAATTATCTGCAGGCAATTCTCTTTCTTGTGAACGAGGTCCCTTTAATTGCATTTACAGACTCTGAAATGAAGTATGGCGAATGCTTTAAGTCAACGACTCCCAAACTAATTTGCATGGTAATGAATATATTTCTCTGGGAATCTGAAATGATCCCATATGAGCTTTTTGGAAGCAATGCTATGAGATACTTGGAAACAGAAGTCTGGGAATAGGAGGTGAGCATGAAGGAAGGCTCTAATCAAAGCCATTGTGTGTAAATTTCCCGTTGGTTTAAATCTGCCAGGCTCAGTCTAAAGCCTGTAAAAGGACCATTTATAGAAGGGGAAACTGTGCCTCCTTACAGAAGCTTAACTGACGGGTATTGTTTTGCTGTAATAAGACTGTGTCCCAGTGAAAACAAATCCCTTTTTGAAAACATGATTGATTTCTAAATGGGTTAAGAACTTTCGGAATTAGATCATAAACAAATACAAGGCCAAAGATTTACATGTGGAGAAGAGGAAGTGCTTTTCTATTTCATTTTCCTATCATGCTTTGGGCTGTTTGGCAATCTGCTAGCTCATCATCGTCCATATTCGACCAGTAACAGCCACCTTGTTGTGTATTAGATCAATCCTAGACAGGCAGGCAGCAGTCTAATCTCTCCTCCAGCCTTTCCCTTCTCCTTCTTTCTCCCCTGCCCTCATCGTGAATCTAAGCCAACTTTTTTGCTGCCCTGACCATTGTGCTAAGTCATTCCTTCACTCCCTTTCCATACTGTTTTTCCAACACTGATGCCCCGCTTTTACCTCATCACTTTCTTCCATACATTCCCTTCAGACTGTTTCCATTCTGTTGCCTCCACATTTGCCCTCTAGCATTTTAATATCCTCTACTCGCTCTCAAAGCCCCTGGCCTCCACTTCGCACCCTTTCATATTTTCTGTCAAACCCCAGGACCTCTCTTTTGGCCGAACTCTACCTCAGCCTCTCATCCAAACCGCACTTTACAACTCATACACTCTGGTCTCCTTGGCCTGGTCTGGTCTTTTACAAATTCTACTCTCTGTCTCTTCCTTTTCATCTCTTTTTTTCCCTCACCCCTATGACTGAGGAATAAAGGAGAAGCATGAAGGGCAGGAATCAGTATTCCTAAGCAAAGAAAACAAAAAAACAAAACACAAATTGACAGGCCTGAAACCTCAGGGTAGCTTTATGGATTCTCAGCGCAGCGTTGAGCAAGAGGCTTGTGCAGCCATGCGAGACCAGCCACTAGAAGGCTAAATACAAAATAACCCCGAAAGAGATCCGGGGATATGGGATATGTGTCTGAGCTATCTAACAATCTTGGGCGGCTAGAATAGCAATATACAGTAAACTCAAGGGATGAAAGCATACAGAGGGGATTGGTATTTTGGTGGGTATTTCTTGTTTGGATTGGAAAGATGCTGGAATGCTCGCAAGTGTGAGCATTTTCTTGTGACTTCCTATTGAGAGTGCAACAAAATCTAACCTTGCCAAGTCCTAACCTCTTGTTATATTGTCCCAAAATTGGTTGACAGCCAAACAAATGTAAATGCATGGCAATACAGTCTGCGAAGCTATACTGCTGAGTGCAGTATGAATTGGCTGGCTCCCAGCTGACTAAATAAAAATCTGGTTTGATCCAAGGGACGAGCAATGCCACAGAGCCTCTGTGTGTGTGTGTGTGTGTGTGTGTGTGTGTGTGTGTATTAGCTATGTAATGTGAAGAGGCGAAGGAGAGCACAAGGGAATCGCTCCATAATCTACTCCACCATTCACAGTACCTTTCCCGCTCAGTCCATAATACCCCCAAATGGGTTTTACTGCCCGGGCTCAAAGCTAGCCGGTGAGCTCTGGAGAGACAAAGTCCCATTTTGGTGAAAAATGCCCAACTGCAAACAATGCAGCAGAGATGTGCCCAAAAAGAACACACACAAGTAAACAAAAAAGTGTCTATGTCTGGGTGGGAGGTAATTAGGGAAGGTTGAGTTGGTGAGTAGCTCTGTTGGCATATCAGTCTATAGAACAGAGGCGCTGTTTTCGCTCAAATTACCTGCCAATGGCTTCGTCTCTCAAACACAGAAACAATGCACTGGCAAAGCAGAGAGAATGGGTGATAGAGGGAATAAGTAAAGAGTGAGAGAAAGTGGGGATCATAGCTGAAGCAAGAAGAGATGACGGCGAAGCCTGTGCACGTGATATTCAAAGGAGTGACAAGAGATTAAGTGAATCACAGAAAGAAAAACAGAGTGAAGGAGCTGCACACCCCCTCTGTTTATTCTCTGTCTCGTAATTACTCGAATGATTAATGACCGCTATCAGGAGTTTTCATAACATGAAGGATGATCTTACAGGAGCTGTGAAGTTTGTTGGAGCTGCTGTTAAGTTTTGTCATGCCTGGATTATTGACATTCATGTCGTGTCTGTCCACGATTCACAATCCTGTTAGAACTGTAAGGACCCAGGGATGGGAGGATATATGCTCTGCATAATAGCTCAGTGTTTTAGAGATCCACATAGAGAAGTGGGTTATTAAATGGGCTAATTTTAGTGTGGAACCAGACTGATGTTACTGTTTGTCTCTGCAGTGTCAGTACAGTCTGTTTGCTTCCTGCAAAATTGGTTAAAGGGAGTGTGGTGAGTCACTGAGCTAAATTATATTGCGTGTACTGCATGTTGTGCATTCTCATGGCCACTTTCATTAATCTCTCCCCTGTGCATATTATCTACCATCAAAGGAGAACTGTCAACAGGATGTTGTATTGTTAGCTTAGCTTAAAGACTGGAAAATGGGAAATAGCTAACCTGGATCTGTTAACAAAATAGTCTGGCACATAACCCCAAGTAAAACCACTACTTTTCTTTCTTAAAACCCGTTAAGCTTTAGAGGTGCGAGAACATGGAACCTTTGGCATTTTGTAACCTCTTGTTTGGTTACAACATGCTAGCCAACAACAACAACAACAAACTAGCAAAATGTTAAGCTAACTTACATGATGACTGAGCACCAAACAAACCAAACAATCCTCATCGTCTACTTCAACTTCACAAAGCTTATATGAGCTCTGTTTATAGTATCACCAGCTAACACCATGCTAACAACCAGCTAATAACATGGTAAGCTAAGCAGCACACCACTCTCACTGGTAGATCCATGGAAACCAACGAAGTTCTTTTTATTTAAAGCACATCGTGTGCATAAAATAACAGATTTTAAATCTTTTTGATGCTATATTGACTTGTAATCAGGTCAATGGTATCTCCGTTACTCCAACTCTACGACCTGTACGTCTGTTCTTGCACTATGTCACTTGTGCACCGGGTTGCAAGTGAAAGTGAAATGCTGCAAACTGTAGCTGCTGTTAGCTAATGTTTGTTCAGGGGAGGGTTAGTGTTTGTAGCACAGGCATTTTGGACCACTGGAAAGAGGAGGTTTTTTTTAGGCCTGGGGTATGAGCGAATGCTGGCAAGGAGTAGAGACAGTGTTGTGCCAGAACCGGAGCTGGGCAAGCAGACAATGTAACTGGGCTCAGCAGCCTCTATGGACATAATGACACAACAATAAATTAAAGTGGAAAAAGCTAAGAAGAGAAACCGAGTAAGAAACTACTGGACAAAAGCTAATATGGGACTGACTTTTAGTCGTTGGTGAGAGCTTTGTGAAATAAAAGGCTGAAAGACAGATGCTTGCTTTTGGACTTGTAAGTAATATTAGCTGGCTGCTATGTCCATGGCTTTTAGCAAAGTTGTCAACTAATTAGTTTTTGATCATCAGTAATGTAATAACAAATACACTTTTACAGCTGTCTATATTTACAACAGTGCTATTGCACTCTGAAACTGGAGACACTAAATCGCACAAATACCAATTTCTTTGCGACATTGCTTTAAATGACTTGACTGGATCATTTTATATGAAATTATCTTAGAAAAGAAAAAGAGAACAATATAGATCCAGAGACATAAAGCAACACCAGCCTAATATTTATCCTATCAACAGCCTACGCACTACAGTGAACACTGGCAAGTAATTTTCAGTGCATAGAGTATTTGTCATTCTTGCTCAATAATGCAGCCTTAAACATAGTAAACAACCCTGAAAACACAGCTCCCTGTTATTGTTTTACCTCAAGCCTTGGTAACCACTAAACAAGACTTCCAGGGCTATTTACGTTTAACTCACTGAAGTGCCATCACAGAGCAATGCCATGCTTTATCTGTTTCACTTATGTCTGAATGTGTCTTATTGTGCTACCTCTCTTTATTTTCATTATTTTCTCATCCACTTTCATCCCTGAATACTTCGTTCTCTCTCTCCATTTCCTTTTTTCTGTCTGAAAGATGTCAGTATGGACAGTAAGTACACACTCAATCACGCAGAATTTCAACCTGCATTAGTGAGTTCACCTTTAAATTTGATCTGAGTGGGATAATACGCAAAATCAAAACCTGTGCATGAGAGGAGATAATTGCATTAATAACACCTCCTGCATCACACAATTTGGCTGAACAGTGAAACATATTGTTATTGATTAGTCATAGTGTTAATTATTTATTTTCAGGTGCCAAAATCACTGGAGTGGGCTTAATCAAACGCAGTCAAAAAAAAAAAAAAAAAATGTTATTATGCTTCCTGCTCTTTCATTGTTTTCATTCAGTGACGCATGAAAAGCATATGATTCCACAGAGATAATATCAGATTCATTTCATTCAACAGCTAATTTGCTTGTGCCTGGGTTTGTGCATTTTCTGTAGGGCACTGAATGAAACGTTCAGGCTTGAAGGCGTAACTTTTAACTAAACAGCACAGTCAAAACGTGATTGATTTGTTCATTCAGCAGGTTGGTTGTTCGTTTAATGAATCAAATATTTCAATCGTGGAGCAGGTGGCCTAAGTTGCTGCTAGCTACACAACATTTTCACAAAGATCAATCGATTCATGCCTATCAGACAGTCAGAAGAAAGAAGAAGAGAGTCTATTTTTTTTTTATCATTTCCTTTCTTCTTTTGATGCACTGCAGCGATGATTCCTAAAGGCAGGATTTTGTCTTGACGAACTGTAATGCAACACTGTCACTTACTTCACCTCACTTGTTTGTTTATACACTGATGCAGAGGACTTGGGGTGAAGACTGTCATCCACATTTCACCGTCACATGCAAGCTTCAGCAGGTTAGCACAGTTAAAGTGACAGGCCTGCATGTGTGTGTGTATCCCCAGGTAAGGGTTCCAGCCTTTCTCAATCTGGAGGTGGACAGCTGATAGGATTCTTCTTCCACCTCACTTGGCCTTATGAGGCTGTCTGTGTGGGCTTTTTATGTGTGTGCACCCATCACTGGATGTGTACATATACCAGACAGCATATCTGTGTACTAGTTTTTTTTTTTTATGACTGTGTATGTCTGTCTGTGTGTTAGGTTGGCTTTGTGCATGCCTGTCAGACTGTGGATAGTGTCTGAGTGTGAAGAGGGACACTCTCAAGGCTGACAGCCCACAGGGGGGAACTGTTTCGGGGGCAAATATTGCAGAGGTGTAAAGCTTCACGCTGGTAAAGTGGAGTGAAGGGCTGAAGCTGTCAGGTGTTTTCTCTTTTTGTCAGTCTTTTTTCTGCCCTTCACTGCACCCTCTCTGATTTTTTTCTCTGCATCTCTGTCTTTTTCCCTGCGTCACCTTGCTTGTCTCAGATCAGCAATGAGCGCCGCCTTTCCAATTCTGTCTCTTCTCCCAGAAGTAATTGCACATAAAGAATTTCTGACAAGTATAAAACGAGACCTGATCATTTATTGCAATCCTAATCTGTTGGAATTCTTTTAAGCGCAGTGTAATTAGGGGTGACGTATAAATAAGGACTGTAGCTCTGCTTTTCAACTCGTATGTTCGAAAAAAATACCCTGAAATTAAAGCTGGCAGTGAGCAGCGATGCTGTCATTTCACATCCAAAATAATAAGAAAGTGTGTCACTGTCCAAATATTCGAGAAACTTACTCTGTAAAGCCTTTCCTGAGCCAGAAATCCACAGTGGGAAGAAAAAGAAAGTCTATATTTTCATGCCATTACTCTCCTGGGCAGAGCTCACAGGTACAAAAAGCTCCCCAATCATTACTCCACAGTTCTCACCGTAGTTACCAATCATGGTCTCAACCTTTGAATGACTCAACCACTGTTTTTTCTCAACCTCTCATCATCACTGAGAAACTCATCGCCAGTTTCTTTACAATTATTATTTCATCATTTCCTCTAAGGAGAAGGAGAAAAGAATTTCAGCTCTCTACTTTATCTACTCTCCGCCTTCTCTGTTATAGTGGGCTCTGGTACCATATTAATAATTAAATTTCTCTTTCTTTGTATTCTGATCGCTTTTTGTGTGAGGAAATGTATTAAAATGATAGCTGAGCTAAAAAAAAGAAATATATATTTGTTGTATTTTTGGAAACATTTTTAGGGATTTAATGAATATTTCTAACAACACCTGCACCTGCAAAGTGGAGGAAGCTAGGCTAACTTTGGCTTCAGCTCGAAAAGTGGAGGCCAATTAGCTTAGCATGCTAACGTTATCACCGATTCTCACCATAGACTGCATATAAAGATGGACCATGCGTCTCCACTTCCTGCAACTCTACAAAAATGAAGCCAAAATATCCATACAGCCGCTGCCATCTTGCTCGGGTGACGTCAGCGTGATAAAAGCCTACCTACCTTCCATCTGCTGAATTGGAGGCAGGTTTACAGTGCAGCCAGCCACCAGTGGACAATTTAGATTTGGCACTTTTGAAGGCGTAACTTTTAACTAAACACTTTTGGGGAGCTGTCACGTCATCCATTTTCCATTCACTCTACCACCTGGTAGAGCGTGCGCCCCAAGTACAAAGAGTCGCTATCACATTTTGGGTTCGATTCCAACTTGCAATCATTTGCATATCATCCCTTCTCTCTCTCTCTCTCTCTCTCTCTCTCTCTCTCTCTCTCTCTGCCATGTTCCTTGCTCATCTGCAGCTCCTACACCCAACAGGGGTCTAGCTAGCAAGTTAGGTCCAGTTTTGGTGAAGACAAATAACCAAACCAAGTAAATAATGCACGGAGTCACGGGGCGCTCAAAATAAAAAATGGGCCGAAGCAAAAATGAATGAAGGAGCAGTTTGTGACCTTATTTTCATGTATTTGTTACAGTGGTAGGATGTTTTTAACCACCACCTGCCACCCATCGATGTAGGCCTATGCATGTTCAGATTTGCACACAAAATGGATGACAGGTATTTTGGCTGAGATAAGTTTTTTTTCTTTCTCTCTCTGCCTCTGGGCAGCACACCACAGCTGAGTCAGCTGCAACAGCTCAGAAACACATTTTGGGCAGTCAAAATTACTACTACTACTACTACTACTAGAGCAGGTATGCTGCAGGTATGCTGTATTTCAATCCTGTCATATATGCACATAAAACATTGAATGGGAATTTGAAATTTCTACAAGATTAAGCGAAGCAGATTAATGACAGTAACGCCATGATTTTGGGTTGTAGGCATTATGACCACAAATCAGGCTGGATATTATGAGCATCATTAGCAACAAGTTGTTATTTCCATCAACAGCAGCGGGATGGGTGGTGCAAACAGCCTAATTTCTTTAACAAGTCTTCTTGAGGCAGAATCAACAGACTTTGTTGCATTAGAAAATATCCAACAGCAGCTCTACATCGAGGTTGAAGGCGTAGCCCCTGGAGATTCACTAACCAGCTTCACACAAGATGACGGAGCACAGCAAACAGCACTTAACGGCATCAGCAATGTGCCGCAGGTAGGACGAAAAAGCCAGTGGTAGGAATCCAAACACAGCTGGATGTTTGCATCAGGAGCTGGAAGCGGTGTTCTACAGGTGCAGCTAATTGGATTGACAAAGAGGATGGTGATTAGTGATTGGTGTCTGTGCGGGTAAGTGAGAGGAGTGGTAGCTTTAGGCTTACTCGATTAGATGACTCAGGAAGGAGTTGGCCTTTAGGTTCAAGCTGATAAGATGATAAAGGGAAGCTGCAGAATATTGTGAATGGGAAGGAACCAGGAGAGTGAATGAAGTGCTGTATATCAGGCTCCATATCAGATAATTATGAATTGTCTCACATGTTGTTAGGGTCAAAGTGTCTAACACTGCAGAAGTGCAACAGTGAGCAGCCTCAGGGCCTCAGAGGCAGCCGCTGAGCTGACTCATCCTATTTGTGGTCCAGTTAAGGTAAGTGACATTGCTAATAGACAAAAAATCACTGTGCTGTTATGAATTTAGCTTTGGACTTTATTGTTTTGTCACATACACTTAGGCCTAACTTTAAATGTGCAAAAAAAAAAAAGAATGGCCACTTGAGGCTGGCTACAGCTGTCTCAATCTCCATAAGACCCTATGTTAAAATTTCCAACTTCACAGCAGAAATAAACATGTTTACAGCCTGGTACAAAAAACAGTTTTGGTCTCTATAGCTAATTTCCCGTTCATGACAACTGTACTGAGGGGGAATTTGTATTTAACTCACCCATTCAAATGATATTAAGGCTTAAAGTTATGCAGAATAAACAGTGTGGTCGCTTTGATTGACAGGAGGGTGCTGTTACAGATGGCTTATTTGAGCATTCAGACTTTATTCTGCCCACCTCAGGTCCACTGACGATTTATATTGTTTATGTTTTTTCCCCTATCAGACAGAATATTATATCCCATGCTGGTGTTTACTGCCAATCAGTGTAAATACTCGGAAGTTGCTTTAGATCCAACCTTAATTTTTTAAAAGCACTTCAAAAAGATGTCCAACATCCTAAAATTGGGTATTTCAAGATTTGAACACATCCAGCATTACCTTTCTCTAGAAGCTGCTCAGATGTTTCCATTCTCCTATGACCTTTCATCTGGCCTATTGCACCACAAGCTGGTCCCAGGCCTTGCGCCGAAGCCTCTCTACTCCATAAGACGACAATATCCCTACCACTGTAATACACTAACCAAATTCAATCTGTTGAGTCTCTGACATACGGTTAGTCTATAAAATCACCTTCAGCTTGGTGCCACCACCTTTAAAGTATCTCTCTGAGCTCTGCTCTGAGAACAATAGCAGTCACAAGGACTTCAACCAGGGGTGACTCATTCCTTCATGATCCAAATAATTTACACAGTCGGCATTTTCTATTAAAGCAGAAAAAAAATGGAACTCCCTTCCATCAAACCTCTCCGGGTTTTTATTCCTTCTCTTTGATGGCAAAAAAGGTGATTAAAGGAGAATCAAGAATGCAATCATCCATTTTAATTTCATGGATCGTTATTAATTCATCAAACAATCACAATTGTTCTGCAAACACTGTATGCATACAGTGACTTTGTATATAGTGAATAATATTTTATAATGCCTTTTGTATATAATGTATGCTGTTTGTTATTGTTTCACTTGACATGGGGATGAAAATGAACTTTTAGCTATATCTCTGTATGCGCCAGATTTCAAGTATTGAAATTTTTGTTTATTATGTGTGGTCCAAGTCCAAGTCGAATAAATAAATAAAAGGAAGCCTGTGGTTGATGAGCTGGCCCACATATTTGCAGAACCCAGAGGTTCTTTTTCCAAGTCTGCACATGGCACGTCACAATTCACAGTCACAGATGGAAAATAACAAGTGATGTATTTGTTACGCTGAAACATCATTTGGGATGTCTACTGGAGCTTTTCAATAAGGGCTGAAATGTAATTTTCTGACATGTGATGGGAATTGTTGCACAATACTGGCTGGTGGAAGGATTTGGTACAAGGGGATGTGAGGGCAGGTGGATGTAGGAGAATATCCTGAGTGTGGGTGAAAAAAAAAAATCAAAGAGAGGGGATGTGTGCAGTCTTCAAAAACAGACCTGTGACTGGAAAACTTCCTTAAACTCAAACCGGAGGAAACAATACAGAAAAAAACAACAGAAGAGATGACTGGTGCATACTTCTCCTTTACTTTTCATTCATACCCAACACCTCTATCCTCACTACTGCATGAATATTATTAACTCTTGTCCTAATCCAAGCTAATCCCAATTCAAACCTGTACCTAAAACCATATCTTGAATTCAAATTAACATAGAGCCATAACCTTTAAAGCTACACTATATAATATTTTTTATCAACAAAGGATCAAATGATAAGGTGAAATCTGATGTCGTCATAGTGACAAAACCAGAGAATTATCACCAGCTACATTTTACGGCATGCAAAATCACGTCGTCTGTCTTGATTCCAGCTGCAGCAGACAGCTGTTTTTAGAAAAAAGCTTTTGTCGCTGTGCATTTCCTGCTCAGCACCAAACAGCAGATAAACTAGAAGTTAGCAACTAGCTTGTTAGCATAGCATTTGGTGGAGACCAAAACTGCACTGAAAAAAAAGTGAATAAAAGGCTTATATTTTTCAGATGGCCAGATACGTCACTCCAAATAAATGCTAGTTTGTTCCATTGTCCACCGACTGGCCAAAAAATAAATAAATGCACGATTTAATTAAATTTAATTAAATCTCACCATAATCCAAAATCCAGGTTCTGATCAAAAACCCACCACTACAGCAGTGGTTCCCAACATGGGGTCCGGGTCTCCCTTAGAGGGGCTGCCTCAGGCTTTGTCTGCTTTGAGGTTATCATAATTAGCTTTGCACATTACGTCAACTAAAATCATAATCACACACTTACTGGATAATTTATACAAAAGTTTATATTTAAAACTATTTAAAAACATTTTTGTCCTCAAAAGAGGACATTCATCGTGTCAGCCAGCTGCTGGCTCAATCTTGTTTTTCATGCAGTGGGAGCATCACAAATTTATTTTTAACTTTGGTTTTATTGAACACGACAGCCAGAATGTGTCATTTGTGGCAAGAAGCTAGCTAATGACAGCATGGAAACATCGCACCTGACAAGTCATTCTTTCGGTGTGTGTGGGTTTGGGTGGTGCTCAGCTTTAAAAGTACAGAACTACAGAATTGTAAAAAGAAAATGTCTTTACTTAGAATGTCTTTACTTCCTCTTATTTCTATACCCATGAGAATGATTGGACCTCATAACAATAGGAATATAAAAGTGCCTACACACACAGAGAGACACACGCACACACACTCTACAATCCACTCTAACACACTGTGGTAGACCACAGGCAAACAGCAGGGAAGTCACAGAGTAATGGGACAATCCATCACAAGTAGCTGCATGCTGCTGTATGGTCTTAGTCAAAGAAACCCACCCATGGAGACACTAAGGCAGCAGGCTGGAAGGAAGCAACCACAAGGTACTGATTTAGAGACCAGAGGTGATAACTGGTGAGTGGGAGGAGGCGGCAGCAGGACATTTTTGCCAAAATTGTCGAGTATGATCACTGTAGGGGTGTGTACTGTGTCTTTGTGTATTATACACTAATAGTACTATATGGTGCCTGTCAGAAATCCAATGTTAAATCATACAGATTTAGATTTGAATATAATATTTTTTTTTAGCATTTAGCACCCCCAGTTTCAGAGTGCAATACCACTTTCATAAATATGGACAGCTGTACAAATGTATGTTATGTTTATATTACTTTAATGAAAAACTTGCAAGTCTACAACTTTTCTAATAGCTAAACATCAAGCAAGGGCAACAACACAACACGATATAGCAGCTAGCTGTTATTACTTAGTCCAACAGCAAGAAGCCAGCTCTGCGTCTGTCTTACCTTACTCTTTATAATTTTATTTACAGACATCCAACAATTCCCACCATGAGCAAGCACTTTGCATCAACGTCCTCTCGCTTACCCATCTCCAGGGAGCACACCATCTCTGCTCTTTGCCAGCGTTCACCCGCACCCTGGGTCTGAAAAGCTCCTCTTCCCAGTGGTACGAACATTAAGACTCGCCTGATGATCTGAGCTCACAGTCCGTGCAGCCAGGCAACAAACAAACTGAGCTAACATTAGCTAACAGCAGCTACAGTTTGCCGCAGTTTACTCTTCAAATCACAGAGTTGATGCCCAGCAGCTTGAGGACGTCAAAGGAAAAAACAAAAAATAAACATTCTCTCCGTAAAATATGATCCAGTTTCACCAAAATCAGTGAAATAGTTGGTGGTGTGTGACTCAGTGTCATAAAGCGTTATGCGATCAAACACGGAGCACCAAGTTACAGAAACAGGCGTACAAGGCGCAAAGTGGGAATGACAGAGACACCATTCACCTGATTACAAGTAAATGAAGCAATAAAATGATTTAAAATCTGTCATTTAATGGTAGGTAAGTACATGAAGTTGCTATAAAAAGGTTTCTGTTTTAAAATGATTTATGACTATTTTGTGTTATCTCAATTATTTATACTAGTTGACGCCAGCAGCCTAAATGGGTGCCTTTTCCTCAGTATGACTGATTAATGAATAAAGTTTTTAATAAAAGAATGAAGGCCAGTCTTGAGAGCCTCAGTTGCAAAGGACTCAAATAAAATAATAAACCCTTTCTTAAACACTAAATGAAAAGAAATGCCATAATAACTAGTAATATTTTATTCTGCTTCAACAGACCAGATGGGACTCAATTCTTTTTCTTCTTCTTCTTCTCTGGTATAAGACTTTAAAACAGCACATTTGATTTTAGACTGATTTCATCTACAAGCCAAAATTTAAATGTAACCATAAAGTGTGAAGCATTTTCCCAGAACACCTCATAAGACAAACCATGCAATCTTAATAAAGTCACTCGGACATGACTGTGCAAGTGCCACAGCTAGTACTACACAAGAAAGAGCCTGGCAGAACAAGGAAAACCCAATAATAAATGGATTTATAAAAACTGTTGGGTCAGCTAGTACGCTGGGTGGTTTAGTTCCAGTGTAATCTTTTATCATACATTTTTCAGTATGGATGGCTTTGTCTACTTTGGTTCTGATTGCAACTGCTCAGAAAAAAAAGGGGAAATGATGCAAAAACAACATAGATAGGCTATCACAACACCCAAAAACATACAATGACGATATCTCCGAGCACAATCAAATCAAAAACACACTCCTGCTGCCATGGAACTAAAGCTAAGTCTGATCTCTTCACAAGCTGATATGCCTTGATCCAATTCAATCTAGAGCTCATTGAGAGCTGTGTGCTGGAGACATGTGGCCAAATCACCAAGGAAAATGAAATTACACTAGATTTAATAGAGCTGTATCGGGCAATGAAGAAACCTATCGTGGAATCAGCCCTCAATCCATCGTCCAAATGGAGACAGGTGATCAGCAAAGACATGGCCCACAGATACGATTAACGAGAATCAAAAGGGGAAGGCTAGAAACTGTGTGCACACGTGAAAATACAGAGCCAGTGCACTTGAAAAGAACACTAGAATGAGCAGTGTGTATTGAAATCAATGTACTACACGCAAGCGCAGATTAAAGGTCAAGACAAATTCGAGAAACACACAACACACTGTACTGGCAGATGCAGTAGATGCACATACTTGCAGACACAAAGAGAAGCACACACACATACACACACACACCAAAACACTCATGCGCTGATCCCGCCTCCTTACACATTCATGCCACGAACGGACAGATCGATTCCTAACCCCACTATTCAATAGTAACCACATTAATCCACCACTGGGCACAGTCGGCATGTCTACCAGACAAGCACTCAGTCAGCCACTCTGCTGCTTGGGATGAGTATTGGTTTACAGACGGAGTCTGAGGGAGGGAGATGGGGATGGATGAATGACTGCAAGGCTCCCTAAAATGACAATATGTTCCTCTGTCTGCTATTTGCAAAGATGCCTGGTTACGTGCATGAAATCAAACTACTGCTTTTGACAAAGTTCAAGCAATTGGTACTCTCTGTGTTTTGAATATGCATCTACAAAAGACTATCCTCTAGAGAAAAAAAGACAGCATCAGTTATTTCACCCGATGCTCAAATATGTGTACTTCCATTGACAAAGACTCTCGTGGTTGTATTTGGACATGGGAGACTGTTTTGTTTCTCATTAACGATCATGTCAGTTGGTTTCTTTTTTGTACTTTGTTATTCCGTGACTGTCTACAAACTAGTCCTGTTTTGTGGAGTAGTTCATATCCTGACAGAAGAAGTGAATGGAGTAATAAGGTAAGCTTCTCCTTTATTTATCTAATAAGCTACAATGGCTTCCTTTATTTTGGACTCTCTGGCTCTCCATTCCCTCAAAGCTCAGCACTGTTAAGACAATCTCTATAAACAGATATCTGCATATGAATGCAGAATCTGTAGGCGAGGGACCGAGATTTTGGCACCGGAAGCGTTCCAGTTTGTAGTTACGAGTAACCAGTAGTGTTTGAGTAGGCTTTAGTTGCAACAGGAGAGGTTAAGAGGTGGAACACGTTGGCCGAAATGCAATCTTGGCTATCATCTAACGATGGTTTTGCTTTTTATTAGCATTTATATGCAGATTTATTCATAGAGATTAGCTGAAATTCGTGTACATGAAGTTGCCCATTGAACTACAGAGGAAGTCTTGGCCCAAATAGCTGTTATCTGTTTTCCAAAATTCTGCTGCCTACGCCGGAAGCCCAGAAACATTGGCCGTTGTCCCCAGAGGCTAAAGCATCATCAGATGCGATTACTATTAAGATGACCTCTATTCTTCAAAAAGGAGAATTAATGTCTCAAAAGTCGCGTCTTGCATCACTGTTGCGTAAATGCTGGTGTGAAAGTCATTTTACGTTGGGATCTCCTTTGGATTTTTCATCCTTCTCTATCTCTGAGGTGCATTATTGTGCCAGACGTCTTTTCCTTCTTCTACCCAACTTTAATTAAATCCCGCAGCTAATTCTTTGCATGCCTGTTGTGCGTCCATTTGCCTCTGCGCTTCAACAGACCAGTTCCCGCCACCTGGTTGTCTCCTCTGACTTACTCAGTGTACTCAGCTCTCCTCTCAATGAAAAGCAACTCTCTGGAATTCGCTGAAAGAAGTACAATTTAGCAGCCATGCCAGCAAGCAGGCTGCTGGCAAACTCTTTAATGAACCCATTACAGCCAACACTCATTTCCCTGACTGAATTCAAAGAAAGCCCACTTTCCTGGAGAGCCCAATCCTCCCGCTCTCTCGGCACTCATTTAGATCAAGTATATTTTCTCTTCTTGGCCCAGTGGTAGTTCAATCGTCTATAAACAAGAAAGGTATGAGGCTGATACCTGAAACCTGATGTGACCTGAAAACACCCTGTGGCTTTAAAATTAGGCTGTGGTTTTTACTTGAACTGCTTTGGCGAGGATTATGGGTACAGACTGTTACTGCTAAATCAGAATATAATGATTAACTGATAGAAAAACCTTTTGTTGTGACTTCAATCATGATGTACTGAATGGGTGAAAGGGTGGAGTATTTTACCAGTTCATTGTAGTTTAATTGAATTACATGAAAGGAAAATGTCTCTAGTGTTCAGAGACATTTCTTCAGATAAATGTGTTAGAGCATGAATTTGTGAATAAAGTTTGATCCAGTGACTTGTTTTCCTTGTTTGTACTATTCCCATTGCTCCTCTCCATCTCTTTTCGCTCTGTCTCTCTGTCTCTCTCCCCCTTTGGAAATAGCCTGAGGTGATTTGTAAGCTTTTTTTGTTATTGATTTGAATTAAGGAGCTTCAAAAGATGGTTAAATGGATTTTGATCCCAGCATACATTTTAGACAACCACACGCTTTGAAATGAGTTTGAATACAGGAGCGAATGCTCAGGATGGATTCCACTTTAAGATCATCAGCTTTACTGATATGCATGAAAGGACTTCGACTAACTGTGTGTGTGTGTATGACTTAGTTTGTATGTGTGCAAGGATTTCTGTGTGCCTCCAGTATTGTCCTTGCAGCAGTTTTCCAGGAAAACAAACCTATGAGGTGCATATACAAGCACACACACAAACACACACTCTTGTCAGCAGTGATCCTTCCTCGTGTTCAATAGTTTTTTCCTCCCTCTATCCGCCTGCCTTTTGTCTTCCCTTGGGGATCCTCACATTCTTAATTCATGCCGTATGAAACATTTAGCAGCACAACTGCTCAGTGCAGTTTTCATCCTTAATCGATGCGTGGAAGTAAAGCAAACAAAGCACGATTCATGAATCACTTCCTGCACTGATTCAGCCTATCAGATCTGAAACCCACAGTCACGAAGACATTACTAATATGGAATAATGTGGAACTCCCTTGAAGCTAAGTAGCAGCTTTGCAGGTGTTTATTGAGATTAGAAATCAGTTTTCATACTTCTAATGCCTTCCAACCACTTTAAAATTGGAATGAGTAATAAGGCTGCTGCATTTCATAATTGTACTCTTTTTTAATTATACATGTGATAAACAAAGTCTGTGGACAGATCTAGTGTGGGGTTATTTCTGTTTTTTTGTCTTTGATGAAGTGCTGATGAATACTGAATGTTTTCCGGCCACACTATGGATGGCAAAAACTTTTGGTTAATACTCGGTCCACCATTGTAGTTCAGACTGAAATATCTCAACAACTGTTGGATGGATTGCCATGAAATTTGTACAGATATTCATGATTCCCAGAGGATGAACCCTGACTTTGTGATCCCATTCATTTTCCTCTCGCACCACCAACATATCAAAGTTTTTAATTATATTGTGAACTACCTCAACATCTACCGGATGGACTGGTACAAGAATTCATTGTTCCCAGATGATAAATCCTAATGATGTTGGAGATCCACATACTTTTTCTTGAGTGCCACAGTGATTGACAGTGAAACGTCTTAACTTAGTGGATGCCATTAAATTTGTTACATATTTCATGTCCTGTTGAAGAAGTATTGTCATAACTTTGGTGAGCCCCTTAACGGGGAATTCCACCAATTTTACACATCAAAGGTCTTGGGGAGCTTAATTTGTGAAATAAGCTGTCTATAACACAGGTTGGTGCTGAAGCTACACGTTTTTATAATGAAAAATAAAAACAGACCCATATTTTTTGAAAGAAGTGAGCTTACCAGACCTCCGCAGCCTGCTCCTCATCTCTGCTTGAGGCTAGCAGCTCGAGGCTACGCTACAAGCACAACACACTGAAATCTCCAACCGAAATGTCTACAGTTGGTCATTTAGTTTTGACAAGAAATGCATGGAAAAATAAAACAGTCTATTGTAAATGTTTAATGTTTAATTAAGTAACAGCTCATGCCTTACCTTACTTTATGACGAAACTCCACAGTAAAGAGCCAGTTTTTGACAATCAAAGACACAGATGAACTTGATTTGGTCTGGTTGTCATCGTGATTTGTATTTCCGACAGCAGCTAAGATAAGAGCCCATGCTTTGTTATCAATTTTGGAAATATAAAACAATAAATAGCATACAAGCACAGGCTATGTGGATACAGATGCATGGTAAATATATTTGTGATAACTGTATTCCACTACAATGTGTATGCAGGTGGTGTTCATCTGTTTGACAATTTGATGACTGCAGTAATGTTAAATGGTCATATCTGGCTGATTCATGTGCATATAAAGTAAAGAAGAGCCACATTTGAAATGGAAAAGTGAAGGAATTTAGTTGATGCTGTCCCCCAGGATTCCTATCATAACAGGTTGGTGTGATTGGTTCCAGCCCAGCGCTGCCTGGGCCCATTCAGATAATAAAATGGCCTGCAGTCTCGGGACTCATACATACAGATGCAAATGCTGTGTATGCACACATGCACGCACAAATAGACACATGCAGATAGGAAGAAGGACAATATTTTCACAGGCTCATGTGCAGGGACACTGAAACACAGCCCAACAGGCATAAACCTGCCTCCTCTGAACTCTAAGGCTGGATGTGAATAGACTACAGTGGAGGTAGCTGCTTCCATCTCTTTTAAAACTGCTACACATGGTGAATGCACTCTACAATAAGGTCTTTCTGAAGATCGACTTGCCAGGCAATCAGGCCACTACTTCACCTTTGTAATAGTTTGGTGTTTCGAAAAGTTTAAAAATATATATTTCTCCCTCTCCTTGTGCAGGGGGATAAAGAAGTATTCTCTGTAGGATGGTGAAAAGCATCACTGAGGTTTCATGAATCATTTTTAATCTTGTTAGGAGCTGTATAGGATGACCTTTCCCTGCGCGTCTGTGTTTACCTGCCAGCCACTGGGCCTATTGTGCAGTTTATAGGGCATGCAGCTCCTACACACTGTTAGTCGAGACTAAGGTCAGACTGAGTCATTTTCTGAACCACTGGGTGTGTGACTGGGCTCATGTGTGCACACATACTGTACAGCAGCATGAAGTCGTGCTCACGTACACCTAGTGGGTAAACATGCAGGGGCTGGCTCGGGTTTCTCCACGTGTGTGTGCAAAGCCCCATCAACTTCGTGTCTGGAAAAACTGCAATGGTCTGTGCAATGATCAAAAATGGGATAAAATAAATAAACATTTCACGAAAGTATGAAAATATATGTAATGTATGTATTCAGGTAGTTCTTTTTCTTGCAATGTTGAATTGTAGCTTGAGTTTTTGATCATTTCAAAACTGTGCACCATCTTAACATACGACAACAGAATGAGGAAGTGTTCACCACTTTTCCTTCTCAAAGAATAAGTCATAAAAGATTTTCCTTCATGGTCTGGCAGTCAATCCAAATGGAAATATCTCAGCAA